>JXCR01138118.1:274550-300337 GCA_002079205.1 Phalaenopsis hybrid cultivar
CTATGCTGACATTGCAACAACAAAGGAAATTCATTCATGATGTGAAAGCATATTTTTGGGATGAGTCTTTATTTATATAAATAATATAAGGATCAGGTATGAGAAGGATGTGTTCCCTTATGAAGAAACTGAACTGATCATTCAAAAATGTCATGATTCTTAATTTGGAGGACATTTTGGGAGCAATAAAACTGCTTATAAAATTTTACAAGCTGAATTTTATTGGCCTACTATATTTAGAGATGTNCATATTGGAAGTTGAGATTTTTGATGTTTGGGGATTAGATTTTATGGGACCATTTATTCCTTCATTTAGGAACTTATGTATATTAATTGCAGTAGACTACGTCTCTAAGTGGATTGAAACACAAGCTTTACCTCGTTGTGACGCTAAAAGTGTTTTAAGATTTTTAATGAAAAAATTTTTCACTAGATACGAAATGCCTAGGATGATTATTACTGACGTAGGATCCCATTTTAGGAATAAATATATTCAGAGATTGGCAGAAAAATTTAATATTATTCATAGAATCTCTACNGAATGGGGCCTTGCTAAGCATGACCTAAAGCTCATTAAATCCAATTTATAAGTTGATTATAGGGGAAACATTGCGGGACTCTTAGTCGATGGAAGGTTGCAAGAAAAAGTTAAAGTCGAGAACGCCATCGTAGCAGCTTCAAAGAAAAGTTCCAAGGGTTAGGTTCGACCAATACCTCATAATTCAAGTGCAAGCACTAAAAATTAATAGAGGTTGTTCCTGCACATTGGGCACACCTTTATTATTTTTATTTGATATCATTTTGTGAGTATTTTTAGTTTTAATTTAAGCTTATCATTTGTTAAGAAAATTAAATGTAAGAGGATTTAATTAAATTAAGCAAGTGGTTAAAAGATGTAACGACTTGACTTGATTTGCAGAATAACAAACCTAGCCTGAAAGGTACGAGGGAAAATAATGAAGTTTAGAACCCAATGTGGGACCAACTTCACAACGCATTTTACTCAGATCAAACTAGTCCACCAACACACTTATTGGGGATCTGACACCACACAACAAGAAAAAACCATAAAGGACTCCTAAACCTTTCTGCTTAAAGGTGATTAAACAAATGGTCTTGGAATCCAAAAGTGTTGACCATACTTGCCCAAGAAAGAAATGGGCAAAGCATGCCAATGAATGTCGATGTATGCAGGCAGAATTTTTTGATCTTAATGGACAAAGAAATCAATCCCTAGTGTAGCTGCCAGAAATTATCGGTGAGAAAAAGTGTGTGTGTGTGCCTTTAAATTTAATATAATATACATATAGATTTAAATTTTAAGAAAATAGTGTTTTAATTTTAAAAAAATAAGAAATTTTTTAATTTTCAAAAATACTAGACCAAATTGATCCCATATAGATAAAAGTTTACATGATCGAGCACAACACTGTAATCAATATATCTACCTTGAAGGATAGATACAGTACCTGCTGGTGTTGCTCGATTAGATAAAATAATGAGTTTATGTCATCTATTTGGTCTGAAACCATTTTTTATGTGTTGACAAATTCCTTTACCAAATATAGAAGATTAGGTAGGGTTTATTTAAAGTTAGGTTCTTAAAGTTTCCTATAAGGGCAATCCCCTATAGCTAATAACATCTTAAATGACCGAAGTCACTTAAGAAAACTCTTAATTTAGATAAACAAATCATTCCTTCAAGAATTTTAAAAGGTAGGACATTCCAAAGATCAGATAAAGAGGTGTGAAATGGGAAAGGCTCAAATTTGAAACATTATATTTTGGAATCCAAAGGAAGAAAGACTAGGGGATGCAAGGGCTCCTGAGGAGAACCTCAGTGACTTCTTAAGCTATCCTAAAGTTTAGCTTCAAATTTTGTGAGATGATTTTAAATGTTTCATCATGTGAATTATTATTATTATATAGGGCTTGCATTTATTTGAGGCGATCACACAAATAGCCTGGAAGATATGATGATTTAGGATGAGAAGAACGATAACCTCGAAATCCTAAAATGAGTTAGGGCTTAAATTGCACAACAGGATTGTGCAAATGCCTAAAGATCAGTTGAGAATTTTTGTCTGACTATGCAGACAACCTCCTAGTCTTATGGGTCATGTTTTTTAAGTCTAAGAAAATATTTTTTGTTGCAGATCCTCGTGTTGTTGTAGATTTATTTTCTCTCTCAACACCGCTCTTCTATACATCCTTGTTGTGCTGCTCACGGTGCAAGCTCCATACTCCTCGGAAAAGTAGTAGTCCTAAAGTCTAAGGTTTAATGGTTTAAATAACATGTTTAAGTTTAATCAATAGGTTAAAGTTGATTAAACCGACAATAGTTAGGATCCCACGATTTTCTCATTCTGGTACAACTATTTTCTTTTGAATTTACTTAGCAGAAATGAGTTGTTAAACCAAATTAAACTAGAGAGATCTCATTAGGAATTGTGTGTTATCTCATCCGAGGGACTCTTATAAATTCAAAATAATGTATTATTAGATTGTCATTTTTGTTTTGGTTTTGAGAACATTGTTTAATTTTGAAAAAAGTTGGTTTTGGAAAGTTCGTTTTTCTTTTGTAGGTGAAGTAGAGCTACAACTAAGCATGTGTAAAATTTTTAAAATGGGAGTAAATTACAGTAAACAAAATGATAGAAATTAAAAAAAACTGTAAAGTCATACTTGTCATCTTCTCGTTGCTCCCGCGGAATGATTAACATTTCCAAATTGTATTGATTTCACAGAAATTTAAATAAAATTACAAGAAAGGAAAATAGGGAAGAAAGTTTAAACTACCCCAAATAAGTTCTTTGTTTTAAACTAATGGTTTCCTATATGTTTAAATGGATGATTTTCTTAGGAAAAGTATAATTTCGAGTTCATTCAAACTTATTACAATTTTCATAATATCCAAAAGATCGTAAAGGTGTTCGGAGCATGACCCTAAGCAACTTTTATAATCTTTTGAAACATTTTGAGTTCATTCAAACTTATTATATTTTTCAAATAATCATTCAAAGTTAAATTTAGGGTTTGATTGATGAAAATACACTATGCTAAGTGAAATTGATTTTTATTCATCTCATGAAAGGGGTACTTAATTAGTCATGTAATGTTTCATTTAAAAGTTGTAAATGGGTACCCTAGAGGGTAAGATTAAGTTATTCTGGATCTTATAACCAAAATAAATGTTGGGCTTGTAGTGTTTGCAAAATGTTCATAATTAGTTATATGTTCTTAACCACATTAAGTAAATTCAAATTAAGCCTAGTTCACCACTAAGCCCTAAGACTTATGTGTAGATAAATTCAAAAATTTATGGTACATTAAATTATATGGTATTTGTAATCCTTATAAATGATTATAATATCACTCTAACTAAGGGTTTTAAATTAGTGAATTATCATCTTCCAAAATCTAACCCCTCACCTAAGGATCCTCTTATTTAATATAATCTTGAATTGTAATAATTGAGGAAAATTACAATTATACTTTTATTGTAGAAAAGTGAGGTATTGGTCTGTACCATTTAATCAGTTGTGTTTCAATCATCCAAAACAATTCATCATCATCAAAATTTCCCATTCACCTTTTAATGAGTCCTAAAATTTAATCAAGGCATAAAAATTTTAAAATTACCACTTTGCCCTTAGGGTTCCCCACTTCATAACGTGTTAAATAAAAATCAAATGAATTTGAAATTTTTATTGTACCCCACTCATGGGTCAAATAAAATATTACTCGAGAAAATGTGATTTTATGTTTTTAATTAATTTTTAATAATTATTTTATTCAAAAACAAAATTTTTTTTCAAAGTTAATTCATTTAAACAATCAAAGCGAATTATTTGTCCTTAAGAAAATTATTGAAGGTTCATTTAAGCCAGAGGACCACTATGACCAACTTTCATAATTTTTGGAGTTATATTTCAATTAATATATTTATTTAATAATTTTGAGTATTACTTTAACATAAAATATTATTTAAGTTGAAAATTAACTTTTATTTTTGTCAGCAGCAAAAAGTTGGCCGGGAGATTGAAGTTGTCGGTCGCTGGAATGAATATCCCAACGCCTGATTTAATTTCATTTATATACATATAAATTGTTAAGAGTATTATTTTAAAATTTTAAAATATAAGACCAAACCCATCTCATATCCTCAGTAGTCTAAATAAATGAGCCTATCACCACAAGTAATGCATCTATCTCGAAGAATAGATGAACTACTTACTGGTGAAGGCTCGATTAAAAAACTATAAATTGAATGACATTCGTTTAAGTCTGAAAACAATTTTTATGTTGACCGACAATTTAATCTACTTAATACAAATAATTAAATAGAATTTATATTAAGTTGGGTTCCTGAAATTTTCCTATAAAGGTAAGCCCTTATAGTTAATTACATCTTAGATAACCTAAGTGACCTAAGAAAACTTTCGATAAAAATTGGGGGATAGTGTCTTCAAGAATTTTAAAGGATAGGAATTTTCAAAGAGATTAGGAAAAGAGGTGTGAAAGGGGAATCACTTAAATTTGGAAAATTTTATTTTGGAATCCAAAACAAGAACTAGGAGATGTCATAGATCCTGAGGAGAACCTCGTTGACTTCTCAAAACTACCCTATGGTTTGGCATTAACTTCAAGAAGAAATTATTTTACATAATGAGATTTGTTGCTATCATTTATCCATTTTATATTTCAATCATCTAGATAAGTCAATTATGATCATTTATTACCCATTTACCCTTTGGTTAGGCCTAAATTTTAATTAAGGCATAAATTCCAAAATTTTCATTTTGCCCTAAATGCCTTATCACCATATAATTCATTCAAATAAACCCAAATTACTTTAACATTTTTATGCTAGCCTACTCATAGGTTATTTAAAACATCAGAGGAAAAAAATGTGTTTTTTCCTTATTTAAAGAAATTATTTTACATAAAGAGATTTAAATGCAAAAATAAGGATTTTTTAATGAAAATTCAATAACTCAACCAAAACAAAACCACTATCCTTAAGAAAATTACTGGAGATTCACCTAGGTCAGAGGACCACTTGGAGCAATTTTCATGTTTTTCGTGGTTTAATTTAATTATTAGAAGTATTTGTTTGTTTTGATTATTAATTAAATATAAAATTTTTTTTAAGTGGAAAATTAAGTTTAATATTTTTTTTAAATCTCTCTAAGGTCAGGAAACCCAGAGAAACAAATTTCATATTTTTTATAATCTTGCAATTTTTATGATTTTTAATTAATTTTTATTCGTTTAATTACATAAAAATAGCTTAAAAATGAAGTTTTTATTTCAATTCCACTTTTATTTTTCTTAGGTTCTTCTAGTCATATGGAGCTCCTAAAACCAATTTGGTGATCTTTCGAGTTGTATTTTAATTGTTATCCGTGCCAAAAATGCAATTTTACTTAATTAATCAGTTTTAGTGGTCAAATTAATTCCAATTGACTTGAATTTTTTATGGGGTGCTCTTTTTTCATTAAATTATAGTAGGAAATTATTTTCATGCCATTTACATTTATAATTACTCCAATTTGATTTCCTTTCATTTTTAGGGGTTGGTGGCAATTAGGGTTAATCATAATGAATTAAACCAAGTTTATATTTTTCCTATGGTCCTCTGATCACAATGAACCTAAAAAAATAAGTTTTGTATTTTTGTGATTAATATTTTAATTATTATAATTATATTACCAAAATAGATATGACATGTTTAAAAAATAGAGCTCTTTACTTAGAGACCCCCCTAACCTTGGAAAAATTAGGGAAGATCCATTATGACAGAGAGATCAAAAGCCCCAAAAATCAAGTCAAGGTAAAATGTCCATGCAAATGAAGAATTCAATTAAAAAATACACAAACATGAAACTTTTTTCACATTATTCTCCTCTGTTCACTAAGCATGAGGGTATTTTTATTTTATTTTTGTGAATTTTCTACACCAAGATAATGATTTTTGAAGTTTTGTTTGTTTAAATAAATCATAAAATCTTGATTTTTTTATTTAAACCATGCGACACCACCTCAGCCAACAACGGCTCCGGACTACCACATGGCGCTCTACTATTTGACGCTACCACACACCTCTGTGCCTCGTCAGCTCACAATTCATGCACCATCCACTCATTTAACGTGATCTCAGCCTTCTAAATGACACACACGCAATTAAATGACATCCGTTCATTGTCCCCAACTAGTTTAACACAAGAGCCGTCCACCTTCTAACCTTAATATCTCGCTTGATACTTAACCAAATCTCTTTGGGTTTATTCCAATAGATATGTCTAGAAAAGGAGAACACATCCGTACGATTAATCAACTCTTAAATCGACTCTATGAGCATGGAGAGTTAAAATAGGCTCGGTTTAAATGGAGATTTCAATACCTTTGTCCAAGAGGAGTGGCCTTGATTGGGTGCTTCCAAAAGCTTGATTTGAGTCTAGAGAGCTCCTTGATGAAGTGATCCCAATTTTTTTTATGTAAGGATTTATGAAGTTGACACCACTACAATGCCAAAAACAAGATCCTTGTATGAAGAGTATGTTGTGTATAATATATATAATTATAGGCAATTAATAATGGGACTACACGCAAGCATACGTATTATTATCAAGTAATAAAGGACTTTCTCTTTAAGCCCTGAATAATCAATCCCACAAGGAAGGTGTAAATTGGTAATGATAAGTTTTACTTGAAAATTTACAGAAAATCAAACAAAATCACTGTCACTAATTTTGAATGTTGAGATGTTATCAAAACTAAGGTACTTAACTATTAGCAAAACAAAAATGTAAATTTTAAAAGGTAAATACTAATCTACAAACTATGTTTATGTAATGAAGATTTCTTTTGTGAAAAAGTATCCTTCCCCTTATAATGAGGTTCTGGTGAAATGAGATGAGATAAATGTTTATAATATGTATTGTGTCAAATAGGAGCAATTATAATTCTCTACCCTGATACAGTGCATAGAAAATCATTGACTAATCTTATGTTTAGTCCCTAAATCTGTGGATAGGCTAGGAGGACACTTGCTCCCACTCCAGAGCTCCTACTTCCCTTCACCTGAAGGCTAACTCTTGCTTTAGTTTTTAAACACTAAGACCGAATTGGGGGCCACTTTAAAGATTCTCCAATTCTACACCCAATAAAGAATATTTCCTTATTTATTTGCACTTAATTTCATGAACAAATTTCTCCTCTATAAAATCAAATGTGATCCTTACTCTATTGTAGAACTCATACTCCATTTCCTTGATCATATGTTTCAGAAAATATTTTAACAATTCAGTTGGCCAGATCAAAATGTAAATTAAGTTCGGAGTTGAAAAATCATCACAATTTATTTTATATTTAATATAGGCACTTCTTATCATCTCTTCATTTCACTATATCTTAGAGTAGGGAGAAAGATAGAGGGAACTACTCAGCTTCATGAGAAACACACAACAAAACACAAATTTCATATATAAAAGAAAGTTCATACAATACTAATAAACAAACAAAACTTATATGAAACTCTTTCTCAAAGCAAATCTCTTGTAGTCTTTCCTTAGAGATGCAGGAAGAAGATATCTCTCACTTTTCTCCTTCTCCAACACTCTTATAGAAAGTTTCACATTAAGTCTTATAAACTCTAAACTATAAAAGAAAAATCATTAATGGACTCCAATATGGTGGTGGAATGAAAATGAATTATGAAGAATGGCAAAAATGGAGCCTGGTGGTACGTCTTGGAGCGAAAGAGAGTCCCTTTCTTGATGAACTTCTGCCCCATATAAAGCCAAGGTTAGTTCTCCAAGAGATGCCTCCAAAATCTCTTAAAAATTGTCCAAACACATCGAACCTTCTAGAAACGGGGGCTAAACCACCTTTGGCGCCGTCGACATTAAGCTGGCGTCATTAACGCTGAGTAAAAATTTTAGTTGTTTTGTTGTTCGGTGCGGTCGGCGCTGCCCTTGGCGCGGTCGGCGCTGCCCTTGGCGCGGTCGGCGCTGAGTACTTCTTCAAAAATGTCATTTTGACTCTGAATTCCATCCTTTTTGCTTCTTTTTTACTTTTAGTCCTAACAATCAACAACCTGTAAGAAAATATCAAAATACCTTCCTTCAAGGTGCAATGTCACCAAAAATAAGTATAAAATATGGGTTTAAAATGCATATATTTTTGGTGTATCAAAATCCCCCAAACTTACATGTTACTTGTCCTCAAGGTAACTCCTTATACTATTAAAAAAATATGACTTATGGAAAAGAATTTAACTTCTAGACTTCCATATTTAAGTTCTCTAAACATAATAGTATAACTTAAGAAAAATTCAAAACAACTGCAGTTAATATTGAAGGTGCCACGATATTCAGTAATTAAGTCTAAGATTTCTGATCCTCTATTTCTTTCAAGAAAAAAAATTACAATTTGTCATATTAAAGTCACTTAGAAATTGATATGAAAAAGAACTTAATAAAACTTTATTAATCATTAAGCTAATACACAAATAAAAAGTTTAGAAAATGTATCCAAGTCTTTTTCCTTAAGTTGATTCAAGTGAAGCCAATTTTTAATTAGGCATCTTTTTTTTTTTCTTTACTTTTCAGGATCATTTTTAATCCCCTTTTTCTTTTCTTTTTTCTTTTCTTTTTTTTATGTAGGTGAGGATTACTATATCTTGATAGCCTTTAATGATTTTGAACTTTACTATCCTCTTTTAAAGTTAAAAACTTCTTACATTTCTTCACTTAACAAATTTTAATTAATTTAAAAATTACATAAAGTTTAATTCTTTTCTTTTTACATGAATCTTTTAAGATTTTTAACAATTCAAAAATACAAATTCCTTTACTTAAGAGAGAAACATAGTTTTATTCTCTTTTACCATATATCTTAGTCTCTAAAATTAACCTTTATTATTGAAATTTTTTACTTAAATTTACTATATATTTAGAAACATAAATATAGTTATCCCAAAGTTAGCCCCCGAATACCAAAGGTCATGTTAAATTTAAAATTTTTAAAAATATAGTTAAGTGAGGACAAATAATATTAAGTTCTCTCTTTTTTTTTAAATAATTTTTCTTCCCCCAAAACTTAATTTTTTTAAAAGATTGACATGAAGAACATTACAAGAAAGAAAACAATAAATACATAAAGAAAATTCATACCTGTTGAATATTCTGATTTTCACAAATAAATTTTGAAATACTGCAGGTGCTAATATGAAATACTACAAGACTTAAAATATTAAATTGCACGTAATATGTATAAAATTTGCTGAGAAATAGTTAATTACAATACATATAACAAAGTGCTGAAACTAACAATAGAACTAAACTAAATTCTAAAAATGATAACAAATTTACACATTACAATTTCACATTACAACATAACAACAGAGCCTCAACAGTATCACAAAACAAAAAATACAATCACAAAGTACAACACAAACAAATAAATAAACAAAAAGATCACCTCTCATCATCTTTTTCATCATTAACATCTAACTTCTACTGATGATATGTAGCATAAACAGGGTGAATAGGGAACTGAACTGTATGATCAACCCTCAAGTATTTCACTAAAGCATCATCATAAGCAACATCATATTCAAACTTCTAGTGAATTAGATCATCTGTATGAGCATTTCTGGCCTCCATGTTCTGCATCCTATGATCCATCCTAAAAAAAATCTCACTACTGAATCTTCTTCTGGTCCAATAACTCCCTGTTACTGGGGTCACTTGAAGTAGGCTCACTAAAAGTAGGGGTCCTAGAAGTAGAAGGAATATCTCTGGCCTTACTTCTAGATCTCCAATCAACATAGGACTCATAAGTCTTAATGTTTGTAGGCCCAATCAATCTCTAAGGCTAAATCCTCTCCTCATTAGATCTTAAATCAAGTCCTGCATGCTCACAAAGTGTATAAATGAGAGCAGGGTTTACCAATCCACCAGTGGTCTCTCTTAGAGCAATAAATCGAGTGTTCATATAAATGATAGAGCCTACATTTATATCCATCACTTGTTGAATACAATTAGTTCAGGATGGCTCTATCCTTGGTCACTTCACTATGATTTTTTGTTGGAATCATCATTCCATAAATAAAATAATGTTAGGCCTTATATACTACATTTAACATAGAAAGGAGAAAGTTGACTTGAACTCCATTCTTTAATTTCTAAGCCCCTTTCTCACGAGTCAGAAAAGAAATAACATCATTTAAGGCCTCATTTGTAGCAGAGAATGAATGATACTGACATCAATAAACATCTTCTAATTGATAAAACTCATTTATTTTTCTTGGAGTAAACTCCACCCTTTTTCCTTGAACAAAAACAAAATCATCAGAAGCCTTCAGAAAGTTGACATAAAATTCCAAAATTATCCCAGCTATCTCATCGGTAGTAAAATACCAGAAGTTTTCCTACCACCGAGTGATATTCAATCATTCAATTTCTCCTCCCGGATTTTTGAAACCTTGATCCGGAATCACTTTATTATTTTCTCGAAGACTATCAAATCGAGCACTAGCTTTAAAGCTAACAAACTTTACCCCTCATATTCTATTTTTATTTTCCTCGATCTAGGTGTCATAAAAATTAGAATATGTTCCAAAATTTCAAAAATCAAAATGTAAAGCACTTTAAAATTAAATCCACTAAGTAAGAGTTTTTCACCAAAGTATTTTCTCAAAATCTCTCCAAAAAAAACCAAAAACTTTCGGATCTAGGCAATGTGAGAAAGATCTTTGGTGAAAATCAATTTTTTTTACTTTAAAGTGTAGCTCTTACCTAGAGAAAATGAAATTCAAAGTTCTTTTGCCTCTAAATTGACTCAAATCTGCCCAAAATCTAGCCATAGTTGTGAAAACCAAAGCTTGAAGCTGACTTTAGGGGTAAAAATGGAGGTTTTACGGTGAAAATTGTGAATTAAAGAATTATTACTGCTATCGGGTCGTAGGCGTCGTCGGCACCCAGGCCAGCGCCGTCAGCGTTGAAGGCCTGAAATTCACTATTTTGATTTTTTCAAATTTTAAATTTCCTTTTAATTTAATCCAAAGTTTTTTTAGTATTCTTAAACACAAATTGTTATCTAACAATAACTCACAAATAAACATTTAACAAACAATCATTTTCACAAACAACAACAAACTAACTTTTATATATGAAAATACACTTTTTTACAAACACATTTCACAAATCACACAATCACACCTATTAAGCAAACTAATTATAAATCAGGATCGAAATCAAGACGCAAAACTAAACGATGTCACAAAACTATACACATAATCAAAGTTTAGAATTTTAAAGCAAAAACAAACCAAACCAAATCAAATCAAATCCACACAATTACATCAAATAAGGAAATATTCTTTTTAAGCATGTAGAGAATCCAAAGTCTTCAGTCATTCCGCTTCATCTTCAGTGCTATCACCTCCTTTAATATCTGCCATGGATTGGTAATGAACATATAGATTGTATAAGGATCACTATGGGAATTGATATGTTAAATTTTCTTCGATCCACCCATTTTCTTTAAATATCCAAACTAATCCTGCTTCAAAAGTTCCAGTATGATCAAAATTTTCTTTCATTCTCCAATCAAGTTGATCAAAAAAGTACTTAAGATCTCCTATTACATTCATGATACTATGAAGTTCTATTTAATTTTTCCTTAATTTCTTCTCCAAAGCAAGTGAACTTCCTCTTGTTGGTGGCATTAATGGAGTTGAAGCGTATGAAGAATGATCCATAATAGCATTTAGTGCTTCATTTCCATTCCCAACATACTGATCATCAATAGGGATCATGGGCTCCTATGGTAGTAAAGCTTTTTCCCAACTTTCATATGACACTTAGGATTGACTGCAAATCAAAAAATTTTTAGAAGAATGCCCAAGTCCATAAATTGGCCCATTCATAATGATAACCATAACATTTTTAAATATGATTGATCCTATATCAATAGGTTTTTCCATTTGAATACAGTAGTTTAAAATAGCACTTTCCTTCGTGACCCTAATAATCTTCATACTAGGGAGTAATTTCACACAAATAAAGAAATGCCACTGCTTCAAAATTGGATTAAGTGATGAAGCGGGAAAAATAATATATCCTTCATCTCATACTTCCCACATATCACTTTCACCCTTCAGAAAATTATAAATATCTTGCATCAAATCTCATGTAGGAATGAAATTTGTATAATGACAGATTGGAATATTTTCTATCACATACAATTCATTAATCATCGTAGGAGTAAATGACACAGCCTTACCTCGTACAAAGAGAACTCCTTAGGTAATTCCATGTAGATTTACATAGAACTCCTTCACTATAGGCACAACAACCATACTGATAGTGTAACACAGAACTTCCCATCACCTTAGCAAAATGATCTTGTCAACCAGAACACTTGAATTGATCAATCCATGATTAACAAATCCTCTCTCCTTGTCAATATCTTCTTCGCAATAACTTTATCATATAATCTCTATTCGTCAAAACTAATAAACTTTCTTCCATTGAAAACTTCATACCTTGAAGTATGTTTGGAATTAGAAACCATGGAATTCAAAAATAGAAAGTTTCTAGGTGTCCTAGGAAGTTTTCAGGACTTTAAAAAAACCTCTCGGTGGTTATTATGGAGTAAAATCTAGCCAAAGTTTGCCAAAAGTCATTTGAACTGTCAAACTACTCTCAACACTGTCGACGGTCCTAGTTGGCCCTACCGACGATGAGGTTTGTTTTCTTGGGCATCGTCGACACCAATGCCCAAAATTTTGCGACTTTCATTTTTTGTTCAATTTAATTCCAAAATTTTCTCCAATACCAATATTTGACTTAATTTATAATAAATGCAATTATGTAGGATTATTATTTACTAATATATAAGACACTTATCAAACAAAATAGTAATACATAGGCTTATATGTATGAGTTGCCTCCCATAAAGCCCTTGGTTTAACACGTCAGCCTTACACACTATTTGTTTAGTTGGGTTGACTTAAAATTAAAACTTCCTTAAATTAAGGTATGTGCCCTTCATAATATTATTTTAGATGATGCCCATTAACTTTAAATACCTTTCCAGTGTTAAGATCTTTAATAACAATAGTTCCATAATCATAAACTTCAATCACTTTAAATGGTCCTAATCATCTGGATTTCAATTTTCTTGGACACAATCTCAATCTTGTATTATATAATAGAACTTCTTGTCTAGGTTCAAATTTCTTCTGAATATTTCTGATCATGCCATATTTTCATTTTTTCTTTATAGATTTTTACATTATCATAAGATTCACTTCTTATTTCCTCAAGTTCATTGAGTTGCAATAATCTTTTCTCACCAGCATCTTCTAGATTAAAATTAAATTCCTTAAAAGCCCAAAATGCTCTATGGTCTAATCCTTCTGGTAAGTGGAAAATATCAGTCTGTGTGGGGACATTCTTATAGGAGTATTATAAGCGGTTCTATATGCCCAAAATGCAGTATCTAGTCTAGCAGACCAATCTAATTTATAAGGATTTACAGCTTTTTGTAAAATACATTTAATTTCATGATTTGATATCTAGACCGCTAGTTTGAGGATGATAAGTAGTAGAGAATATATGGATAATATCATGTTTCTTAATTAATTTTTCAATTCTCTTATTCCTAAAATGAGATCCTCCATTAGTAATAATTACTCTCGACATTTTATATCTTGTAAAAATATTTTTCAACAAAAATTTAAAAACATTTCTAGCATCATGTCTGGGTATAGTATGACATCAATCCATTTGGACATATAATCACATCAAGTAATATATATAAGTTTCCAAATGAAGACATAAATGGTCCCATAAAATCTAATCCAAACACATATAAAATTTCAACTTCTAATGTGTAATTTAGAGGCATTTCATTTCTTCTAGAAATATTTCCTACACGTTGCATCTATCGCACATTCTAATACATTCATTAACATCTTTAAAAATAGTAGGCTAATAAAATCCAGCTTGCAAAATACTATGGGCAGTTCTGTTTGTTAAAAAATATCCTCCAAATTCAGAATCATAGCATCTTTCCATTATCTATTGAGTTTCATCATAAGGCACGCATCTTCTAATAATTAGATCTTTACATTATTTATATAAATATGGGTCATCCCAAAAATAGTGGTTTGAATCATATATAAATTTCTTTAATTGTGGATTTTTCACATCATGCTGTAAAATATCACTTACAATATAATTCACTATATCACCATACCATGGTACATTCATTTCATCAATACTATATAACTGTTCATCAGGGAAATTTTCTAAAATTTTATTTACAAAATTAGTTAATTTTCTATTTCTATTCTAGACAAATTATCAGCTATTTGATTATCATTTCCCTTTCTATCAATCACAATAAATTTAAATGCTTGCAATAGAAGTATCCATCTAATTAATCTTGCTTTTGCATTAAGTATTTAATAACAAAATGATTTGTATGCACTATAGATTTACTTCAAATTAAATAAGGTCTAAATTTGTCAAAGGCATAAACAATTGCTAATAACTCTCTTTTAGTAGTAGTATAATTAATTTGAGCATCATTTAGAGTCTTACTAGCATAATATATAACTTTAAAAACTTTGTCATGCCTTTGTCCTAATACAACCCCAATAACATAATCACTAGCATCACACATTATTTTAAATGGTTTTCCCTAGTCAGGTGGTACTATTATAGGTGCAAGGACTATTTTTTTCTTTAATAATTTAAATGCTTTTATGCATTCCTCATCAATATCAAATTTCTTATCTTTTTCTAAAAGTTGGCATAACGACTTAGTTATTTTTGAAAAAAAATTTATGTAGTGCCTGTAAAAACAAGCGTGTCCTAGAAAACTTCTCACCTCTTTAACATCAATAGGTGGTGGTAATTTTTTTATAACCTGGATTTTTGCATGCCTCCATGGCTTTTTTAGAAATTTTATGCCCATGCACAATACCTCCTAAAACCAAAAATTAACATTTTTCCCAATTTAATACTAGGTTGTCTTTTTCACATACTTCCAGAACTTTTTCTAAATTATTAAGACATAACTCAAACGAAGTCCCAAATATAGAAAAATCATCCATAAATACTTTCATTCCATGTTCTATAAAATTGCTAAAAATTGACAACATGCATCTTTGAAATGTTGCAGGTGCATTGCATAGTCCAAAAGGCATTCTACGAAAAGAAAATGTTCCATATGGGCTTATAAATGTTGTTTTCTCTTGATCCTCTAGAGCAAGTAGAATTTGATGATAACCAGTATATCCATCTAAAAAGCGATAATATTTATTCTCAGCCAATCTACCCAACATTTAGTCTTGAAAGGGTAAAGGAAAGTGATCTTTTCTTGTGGCCATATTTAATTTTCTATAGTTAATACAAAATCGCCAACCAGTAACTTGTCTTATTGGTATTAATTCATTTTTCTTGTTTTCTTCAACAGTCATTCCTCCTTTCTTTGAAATACCGTGAATTGGGCTTACTCAAGCACTATCTGAAATAGAATATATAATTCAAACATCTAACCATTTTAAAATTTCTTTTTTAACAAGTTCTTTCATTTTAGGTTTCATCTTCTCTGAGGATCATCTTTAAGTTCATATTGTTCATCTAATAAAATTCTATGCATATAAATTGAAGGACTAATTCCTTTAATATTTGCTAAAGACCATCCAAAAGCCTTTTTATACTTATTCAACATTTCTATCAACTTTTCTTCTTGAATTTTAGTTAACTCAAAAGATATAATAACAGGCAATGTAGATGACTCTCCTAAAATAAATACTTTAAATGGGCAGGTAATATCTTTAATTCAAGTTTAGGTGGTTTAATACTTGAAGGAATAAGATTTTTACTATCGTTTTCCAACAACTCGAACGTTTCAAATTTGCCCTGAATATAATCCAAATCTTCTCCTTTTATTTCATCTTCATTCTTAAAAAATGTTTCCTTGCTTTAGTTTATCTTCACACTCATTCTTAAATTGTTCATTACTCAGGTAATCAATTGCTTCCATCTTGAGACATTCATTATCTTTTTCTATTACATGATATTTTATAGCTTTTGCTATATTAAATTTTACTTCTTTATCAATAACTCTCATCATTAATTCTCTTTTGCACATCTATTACAACTCTTCCTATTAAATGGTCTCCCTAAGATAATAGGAATCTATTTATCTTCCGCCATATCCAATACTATAAAGTCTACAAGGAAAATAAATTCATCCACTTTTACTAGGACATCCTCTATAACTCGTTTCGGATAAGTTATTGATCAACTAGCAACTGAAGAGTTACAGTAGTAGGGAAAATTTCTCCCAAATCTAAACTTTTAAAGATCGATAAGGGCATAAGACTGGTACTCACACCTAAATCACATAAGGTTTTTCCATAAAACTTTTCACCAATTGCACAAGGTATAGTAAAACTACCAAGATCTTTTAATTTTCATGAAAGCTTTTTTTGAATAATAACACTACACTTTTCATTGGGTGCAATGGTCTCATGATCTGTAAACTTTCTTTTCTTATTTAGTACATCCTTCATAAATTTTACATAACTTGACATTTATTCCTAAGCTTCAACAAAAGGAATATTTATCGTTAATTTTTTAAGGATTTCCAAAAAAAAATTTAAATTATTTATCTTTATTTTTCTGCTTCAGTCTTTAAGGAAATGGAGTTAATGGTTTTACTAAAGGAACCTGTGTTTGTTCATTTTCATGTTGAACATTTTCCATTTCTTCCTTCTCTTTATCAACTTCAGTTTCTCTTTGGATCTATGTTTCATCTTCTTTTCCACTTTGTAATTGAATAGCTTTAGTTTGCTCTTTATTTTAATCTTTTGGATTAACTTCCACAGTACTCGGAAGAATTCCAGAAGGTATGTTACTAAGTGCAGTAGCAATATGTCCTAATTGCTTTTCAATATTTCTAATAGTAGCCCCTTGATTTTGTATTTGATTTCCCATATTCAACATCACTTCTTCCATCGTCAACTTCTTTTCCTTAACTTATGGGTTAGGGTTGGAGTTAAATATGGAGGATAATAAAGCCAAAAATTAGGATATCCTTGATTGTTTAGATTTTTGGATGGATTCACCGGATTATTATAATTATTCCAACTAAAATTAGGGTGATTTTCCATTCAGGGTTAAAATAGTTAGAATATGGATTTTTATTTTGAATATTTTTAGAGTTTAAGGTTTCATAAGATGGTTGAGTATCAAAAATCTGTCCCAGTAAATTTTCCTCTAATACTGTGGTTATTTGAGAATAGTTCACTCTTATTTGATCAATCTTTTTAGAAATACCAGCAATTTGAGATGGCAAAATAGATATCGCATCAGAATCAAGAATACTGGCTACTCTCTTAGAATTTACCCTTTTGGAGGGCCATTGAAAATTATTAGTAGTTTTTTATTCAATTAAAGAATATGCTTCATCAAAAGGCTTTTACATTAATGATCCACCTGCAGTAGCAACTATAATAGATCTTAGTGATCCAACTAATCCATTGTAAAAGGTTTGAATTAGTAACCAATCTGGCAAAGCATTGTATCAACATTTTCTAAGAAGAAATTTAAATCATTCCTAGGCTTTATATATCGATTCCCCTTCAAACTGAAAAAAAGATGTAATATCATTTCTAAGCTTAGTAGTTTTCGACAGTGGAATATATTTAGCCAAGAAATTTTGTGATAGTTCTCCCCAAGTTCTACTAGATCTAGGTGCTAATGAATTTAACCAAGCATTGGTTTTATCCCTTAATGAAAAAGGAAAAAGTTTAAGCCTAACAACATCATTAGCTACTCCATGATATTTTAACGTAGCACAAATCTCAAGAAAACTAACAAGATGTAAGTTAGGATCTTCAGTAGGTGATCCTCCAAACTGATTATTTGGTACCATTTGGATAATAATTGGTTTAAGCTCAAATGAAGTAGCAACAACATCAGGATTTTGAATTGTTAAGTGAAGTTCATCTGCTGTTAGATTCACATAATCTTTTAAAGGTCTTTGTCGGTTCTCATTTTTTGGATTTTCTATGTTATTTGGGATTTCTTTTAAATTTTTCTCTTTGTTATTTTTTAATTTTCCTAATAGTATGTTCTAACTCTAAATTATAAGGTACTAAGCCCAACATTTCACATAAAAAAATAAAATAAGCAAAGTAACATTCTTTTTTTTTAAAAAATACTCTTAAATAAATTTATTTTTGGATTTTTGATTTTTTTGATTTTTTTTTATTTTTTATATAATTTTATAGTGTCTATATTATCTCTAACTTTCCTAATTTATTCAAACTATTTAATTTACCTAAATTTAACTGTTACCTTTCTCCACGCAACGGTGCCAAAAACTTGATCCTTATATGAAGAGTAAGTTATGTAAAATATATATAATTATAGGCAATTATTAAAGGGCTTCTACACAACTATATGTATCATTATCAAGAAATAAAGTACTTTCTATATAAGCTCTAAATATCGATCCCACAGGGAAGGTGTAAGTTGGTAATGATAAGTCTTACAAGGAAATTTACAGAAAATCAAACAAAATCACAGTCATTAACATTAAATGTTGAGATGTTATCAAAATTAAAGTACTTAACTATTAGTAGAACAAAAATGCAATGTTTATAAGGTAAATACTAATCTACTAACCATGTTTATGTAATGAAGATTTCTTTAGTGAAAAAGCATCCTTCCCACTACAATGAGGTTCTAGTGAAATGAGATGAGATAAATGTTTAAGATATGTATTGTACCAAATAGGAGAAGTTATAATTTTCTACTTTGACACAGTGCATAAACAATCATTGGCTAATCCTAGGTTTAGTCCCTAAATCTGTGGCTAAGCTAGGAGGATACCGACTCCCACTCCAGAGCTCCTACTTCTCTTCATCTGAAGGCTAACTCTCGCTTTAGTTTTTAAACACTAAGACTGAATTGGGGATTTTAGTCTGTCACCCTAAAGATTCTCCAATTCTACACTTAACAAAGAATATTTCCCCATTTTTTTGCACTTAATTCCATGAACAAATTTCTCCTCAATGAAATTAAATGTGATCCTCACTCTGTTGTAGATCTCATACTCCATTTTCTTGGATCATATGTTTCACAACATATTTTAACAATTTAATTTGTCAGAACGAAATGTAAATTATGTTTGGAGTTGAAAAATCATAATAATTTATTTTATATTTTAATATTGGCACATCATACTATCTCTTCATTTCACCATATCTAAGATTAGGGAGAAAGATAGAGGGAACTACTCAGACTTCATGAGAAATACACAACAAAACACAAACTTCATATATAAAAAAAAGTTCATACACCACTAATAAATAAAAAAAACTTATCTGAAACTCTTTCTCAAAGAAAATCCCTTATAGCCTTTCCTCAGAAATGTAGGAAGAAGATATCTCTCACTTTTCTCCTTCTCTAACACTCTTACAAAAAGTTTCACACTAAATCTCACCACACAAAATCTAAACTATAAAAGAAAAATCACTAATGGACTCCAATATGGAGTTGGAATGAAAATGGATTATGAAGAATGGCGAAAATGGAGCATGGCGGTACATCTTAGAGCGAAAAATGAGTCCCTTTCTTGATGAATTTTGGCCCCATATAAAGCCCAAGGTCGGTTCTCCAAGAGATGCCTCCAAAAACTATTAAAAAATAGTCAAAATTCATCAAAACTTCTAGAAACAGGGGCAGAACCGCCTTTACACCGTCGACGCTAGTCTGGCACCATCGACGCTGAGTAAAAATTTCAGCAGCTCTATTTTTCTGCATGGATGGCGCTGCCCTTGGCCTGGTTGGCGCTGAGTACTTCTTCAAAAATGTCATTTTGACTCTAAGTTCCATCCTTTTTTGCTTTAAGTCCTAAAAATTAACAACCTGCAAGAAAATATCTTCCATTAAGGTGCAATATCACCAAAAATAAGTATAAAATATGGGTCTAAAAATGTATATATTTTATATGTATCATGAAGCCTTGGACCATGGTGATTTTCCTAGGTATGATTTCGACCAAGGACAATTTTCTATGTTGATCAAATTCTATGTTAAAGTGATCTGGTGATGTAACTTTTATGGGGGATCTTCTTTGTTCACTCAAGGGATGGTCTAGGTGTAATTAATATGACTTTGGTACACTACGGAGCTGTGGGAAATTATGCCCTGGTTTGGGCTGCTTTTTTAGCTTCAAAATTGAGTTCAGGTAGTGGATTTGAGGACTGGAAAATGGTTATGTTGAGCTCAAGAGGTCTTGAAGAAGCTCTGGGAACAATTTTCCAGGCTTGCCCCAAAGAATTTCAACAACTGCTCCCCTTGTCCATGGAGGGTGAGTTTAAATAAAGGAGCTTGGAGGTTACAATCGGGTTAACCAGTGGGTAGATTTGGTTGCTTAAGTGGAGGGAAGAAAGGGAAAATAATCTAATTGGAGTGAACCAACTTGGTTGGGAGTAATTTTTTTTGTTTTTACTCCTGCTTCTTGTCCATGGTGTTTTTCGGCAGCAAAGGTGGTTGTCCGGTCAGAGTTAGGTCACCATTTGGTCAGTGGGATCAGGGCTTGGTTGTGGTGAAGTAAATTGGGGTTGCCATGTGTAAAAATATTGGTTTAAAGAGGAATGAGGGGAAGCTTTATTTGGGTCAATTAGGTTCAAAGCATGGATTTGCGTTGGACTCACTTACCAAGGTTGGTTTGGGCTGAAGAGGAGATCATTTGACTCAGCTTGACTAGTGAAGATCCGTCCCTCTCCAAAAGATTTGGATACGAATGGGTTAAGGAGTGTCAATAAAATGGTTAAAACCATTTTAAGGGAGCTTAAAATTGGCTACATCTTTTTCCATTAATAGCTTGGTGAGGTGGCAAAGGCTCATATGGCTCACCTATGACTTGAGATGGCTTCAGGGCTTGTCCTTTGCTTGGCCAATTTGCATGAAAAGGTATTTTGGGATTTACAGAATATTTTGTTGATTTTTTCATGATTATTAATTTTGAATGACTTTATCATGGATTTAAAACTTAGAGAATTTGTCTGATTAAATGGGTGATGAGGGGAAATTTATCATGTGGGCTTTTGGGTAAACATTCGGCTTTCGAAAATAAATGTGGTGGGCTTGATCTTTTAAAATTTGATGTGAATTTGGGCTAAAATTTGGGTTAAGTAAATGTTTAATTTGGTGTAGGTAGATGTCATGAAGAGTTTTGAAAGGATCTCAAGTGATTTTGAATTCAATTGGAAGGCCAATTTGGGGGGATTTGGAAATATGGTCAGCATGGGGATTTTGGGTAAGATTTAGTTTTGGGTTAGGCTAGAGCTTGGCTATTACCCAATTAATGGTTCAATTTGGTCTGTGTGATTGTCATGAAGTATTTTGAAAATAAATTAGGTGTAAATTTGGGGGTTATGGCTTTCAATTTGGTGAAATTTAGGGATGTGACCAATTTGGGGTAAAATTTTAGCTTTTTGATTTTGGTGAAATTGAGCTTGCACTTTGGTCCAATCAGGTTTGTATTTGGTTTCAATTGGTATTATGGATGTTGAATTTTGGTTTAGAATTGAAAGTGGGCAAGATTGGAGTCAATTTTCTTGATAATGAGGCTAATTTGGGGAAATTGGGCCTTTAAGATAATTTTGGTGTTTTGGTCAAAATGGGTCAAATTGCTCAAATCAGGTCAATGTAACGGTTTCAAATTGAAATTGAGAATATTTAGGATGATTTTGGAAATTTTGGTAATTTTTGGAATTTTTGAAAATTTAGGGTCATGAGGGACACTTTCGTATTTTTTTTGCAATTTTGGGGTATTTTGGGAATTTAGCGATTTTGGTCAATTTGGGTAGTGCAGAATGCTTTGAAATGATTTTTTGACAAATTTGGGTAGTGCAGAAAGCTTTGAAATGATTTTTTGAAAAATTTGGGTATTTTGGGTAATTTTGGGATTTTTTGGCAAAAATTAGGGTTGTAGTGGCATTTTGAAAATTTGATGGGGGTTTGGGGTAGTATGGGCAAGTAAGCCAAGAAGCCATGTCAAACCAGTAGGAGCTATTGACGAGAGGAAAATATGTTGAGATTTTCATACCTATTTCATATTTTTTTTATGATATTGCACTTTAAAGCAAGGTATTTTGGATGTTTTGTTGCAGGAATGATGAATTAGGGTCAATGGAGCAAAAAGATAAAAAAAGGAGCGAATTTGGAGCAAAAATGACCAAAATGTTGAGATTTGAACTAGGCCGCCAACGGTGTCCTCGACCCCGCCGATGGCAAGTTTTTCCCATGGTTACAGGATGAAACTCTCCAGAAGTCCGCTGACGGCGCCCTCGAGGCCGCTGACGGCGAGCTCGGAGGTTATGCCTACTCAAGCTTCGGATAAGGCCAAATTTTGTAGGGATGCTTAGGCAACTCTTGGGAAAGCTCATCCACAACTTTAAAAGAAGATTTTTGCCAAAAATTGAGAAGAGTCTAGAGGTCCTGGATGTTAGAAAGGTTCCAATAGTGTATAACAATTGTGAGGAATTCTTCGAGAGATTGTAAGAGTGGAGGGAGAGTGAGAGATTTATTCCTCCTAGCTGCTTCGAAGAGAAATTCTGTGTGCTCTAAAGAAAGGAAGAGATTTAGAGGAACTTCGAGGAGTGTTCTTGGGGAGAAATTAGAGATAAGTTATTTACTTGTTGTAGTTTGTATGACTTTGATTTTATATATGAATTTTGAGTTTTGTTGNGTGAAATGTTGATTTGAATTGATGAAGCCATAAAAAGTTTAAGAAATTGTGATGATCTTTTCACTTCGATCTTAATTTACTTTCAATCTGGCCAATTGATTTGTTAAAATATGTTGATTTTTACAACTAAAGTGAAGATTACATCCAAGATTCAGGGAGGTCAAAGCCCTTGGAAGTTTTGTGCAAATAAATACGGAAATAGTATTATTGGGTGTAGAATTGGAGATTTTAGAGTGAAATACTAAAATCCCCAAACTGGTCGTATCGTTTGGGTGCTGAAGTGTAAATGTTTGCCCTCAGGTGAGGGGAACATGGGAGCTCCGAAGCGAGTGCCGGTATCCTCCCTGCCTAGCCGCAAATTCAGTAAATAAGTGTAGGATTAGTCAATGTTTTTTATGCCTGGACCAAAGGGTAAAGAATAAATATGCTTCTATTTGGCACAATAAAATTTGAACTAATTCACTTTATCCATTCACTGTAATTTCTTGACAAGGTGAAGGATGCTTTCTTACGTATTAAATATCACAATTAAACCCTCATTAATATAATTAGTTATTTATTAGTTATTAAAATTACATATTTATTTCAATTGCCTATTAGTAACAAATAAGCAAATTGAACTTCGTTGTTGTGATTAAAATATTGCTTTTCTAAAATCTTAGTTTGCAGTTCTAAACCACTCCCTGTGAGATTGATATCTAGGACTCCATTAGAGCCCTATATTACTTGAGCGATACGTATACTTGCATTGATAAGTGTGACTTTACAATTATTGAATATTTATTTCGTCCATATTTATCTTATATTTTAAGCATATTTAAAGTCACCGGTCAAGTTTTTTGCGTCGTTGGTGAGGATATAAATCTTCTAGTAGCGTTGTCAAATTCTTGTATTTGTTGGTTTATAAAAAAGTCGGCCAAGTTTTTAGCGCCGTTGTCGGGGAGTGAGTGAGTAAAATCACGATTAGTGTAATGGACAAATTAGGATTATTATAAATTTTTTACTTGAATAGCAACTTATTTTTATATTTAGTTAA
Source organism: Phalaenopsis hybrid cultivar (assembly GCA_002079205.1). NCBI lineage: Eukaryota > Viridiplantae > Streptophyta > Magnoliopsida > Asparagales > Orchidaceae > Phalaenopsis > Phalaenopsis hybrid cultivar. Next base: position 298,384 of record JXCR01138118.1, read on the forward strand.
TTATATTACTGAGTACTAATTTCAAATTGTATGCGTAAATTTGGACCTGAAAATCTTATACCCTACGATTCAGAATTAGAACGCATTGTTAGAAAGATTAGAAGAATAAGAAAAGAACCTAGAAATTCTGATACAATGGAAAATAATATGAACAATCAAGGAGTAGAGAATGAACACCAACCTAGACCCCTACGAGATTATGCAAATCCTACAGCAGATGAAATTCATGAACACCAACCTAGACCCCTACGAGATTATGCAAATCCTACAACAGATGAAATTCACTTAGATCCAAAATTCTGATGTAGCTACTAATTCATTTGAGCTTAAACCTGTTATTATCCAAATGGTACAAAACAATCAAATCGGAGGTACACAAATTGAAGATCCAAACTTACACCTGGCTAGTTTTTTAGAACTATGTACTACCTTTAAATATGACAGAGTATCAAACGATGCTGTTAGTCTTAGACTTTTTCCTTTCTCTTTGAGGGATAAGGCTAAGATGTGGTTAAATTCATTAGCACCAGGATCTATTAGAATTTGAGAAGAACTTTCACAGAAATATATATCCAAATATTTCCCTCCATCGAAAACTGCTAAACTTAGAAATGACATAGCATCGTTCTGTCAGATTGATGGAGAGTCAATATATGAAGCTTGAGAGAGATTTAAAGATCTTGACATAACATCATTCTGTCAGATTGATGGAGAGTCAATATACGAAGCTTGGGAGAGATTTAAAGATCTTCTTAGCATAACATCATTTTGTCAAATTGATGGAGAGTCAATATACGAAGGTTAGGAGAGATTTAAAGATCTTCTTAGGAAGTCCATCATCATTCGTTACCAGATTGACTGATAATTCAAACTTTTTATAATGGATTAGTGAGATCTCGTAGATCGATTATAGATGCTGCGGCTAGTGGTTCTATAATGTCAAAACATTTTGATGAGGTTTATTCATTAATAGAAGAAATGACTACCAAAACTTTTCAATGGCCCTCTGAATGGGTAAATCCTAAAAGGGTAGCTAGTATTCATGATTATGATGCAATATCTATGTTAGCTTCATAGATTGCTGAAATATCAAAGAAATTAGATCATTATGGGATGAATTATTCTCCAACATCTCCTATGATGGAAGAATCTGGGCAATTTATGGACGTTCAACCTTCATATGAGACTTTAAATGCTATTAATCGACTCAACAACACTTTTTCGAACTATTATAACCCAAGTTGAAAGAATCATCCAAATTTTACTTGGAATAACAACTCTTCTACAAATCAACAATGGGAAAAAAACCTAGTGGGTTAGGAAATTCATCCAACCAAGGAAATGTTAACTAAAGGTCTTCTTATCCTCAAGGATTTAACAATAACACTTAAATTAAAGAAAAGAAGTTGTCTATGAAAGAGCTGATAATAAACATGAGCCAACAATTGTAGAATCAAGGAAATCAATTACAAATTCAAGGAAATCAATTACAAAATAAAGGAACTGCTATTAAGAATATTGAAAACCAATTGGGACATCACTACTGCGCTTAGTAACCGAAAATTAGGAACTTTTCCTAGTACTGTGAAACCAAATCCTAAAGATCAAATAAAAGAACAAATCAAAGCGATACAATTACGAAGTGGAAGTGAATTGGAAACAAGGGTTGAAAAAGAAACAGAAACTGAAAAAGAGAAAGTGGATACCAAAAAAGAAACTAAAAATTACGAAGTGGAAATGAATTGGAAACAAGGGTTGAAAAAGAAACAGAAACTGAAAAAGAGAAAGTGGATACCGAAAAAGAAAAGGATCATGAATACCTAGATTTAGAGTATCCATTTACATCAATGAAAATTACTGTAGAGAAACCTCCACCATCGTTTCCTCAAAGATTGAAGCAACACAAACAGAATAAACAATTTTCCAAATTTTTAGAAATTCTTAAGAAGTTAAC
>JXCR01138118.1:301223-322949 GCA_002079205.1 Phalaenopsis hybrid cultivar
TTTACCCTTTTTAGATCAAATAGTAGATAGATTTGCCGGGCACAAATATTTTTGTTTTTTAGATGGATCTACCGGTTACCATCAAATTTCTATTACTCTTGAGGATCAAAAAAAGACAACATTTACTAGTCCTTTTGGAACTTTTGCTTTTCGAAGAATGCCTTTCGGATTNGACGAGATAAGACTAATACTCACTATGTTGAGCATCTTGTATTAACAATTTCTTCTCTGTCACACAAACTTGGCAACTTGNAAGAATTGCACAAAATTGATTGAACACCAAAGCAGCTCTCAACAAAAATGTATGAAAAATGAGGATAAAAAAACTAATCCCAAAAAGAAACAAAAATGAAAAGACTAATACTCACTATGTTGAGCATCTTGTATTAACAATTTCTTCTCTGTCACACAAACTTGGCAACTTGGTTGGATTTTTAGGCATCCTAAATATATCTTCTCTTTTCTAGTTCTTAGAGTGTTGAAAGAATGCAGAAGTTCCATCAATTACATTACCTGCGTGGGATTAATAACATAGCACCTAAGAGAACTCAGGCAGAAAACTTCTCTTTACATTTGCAAAGAGTTGAAGGAGGATTCATCACACCAGTCAAAGAGAATTGGGACAAGGTCGGTGAAAATAACAATAAATTGCAGAAAATGGACATAATCAAACATATATACTAAGCCCATTTGCGAGAAAGCAATTTAGCAAAACCATAATCTTCCAAAAAATCACAACACAAGTTGCCTAAGATTCTAGGCATGACTGAACAACGCTAAAATTATAAAACAACAAAAAAAAAAAGAAACTCACTTAAAACATCCCTGACGACACCCATGCCCAGCTCTGAATCACCGCCTAGCATCGAGTAAAGGAACTCCTCGGCCTCCTCGCTGCTATACGTACAAACCGCTGGCTTCTTCCCCTCAACTGGACCACCCAAACCTCTCCTCCCAGCACTACAAGCTGAGGCCGATTTTGAATAATGCTTCCCAATGACACCAGAGATCATACCAGTAGACGCAGCTATCCTCTTGGGCTTACGCGCGCTCCGCTTCTTCCCGCCTGAACCAGGGCACTCCCCCGGGTCTACAAGCTCAGCACCCAGGATGCCCGCAGCCTTATANCGAATAATGCTTCCCAATGACACCAGAGATCATACCAGTAGACGCAGCAATCCTCTTGGGCTTACGCGCGCTCCTCTTCTTCCCGCCTGAACCAGGGCACTCCCCCGGGTCTACAAGCTCAGCACCCAGGATGCCCGCAGCCTTATAGGTGTCACCTCCGACCTCTTCGTAGGCCGATTCGATCTGTTCGACAGAAAGGCGGGGAAAAGCGGAGATGAGCCAATCCAGTCCAATTTTCCGATCATCTTTGGTTTCCTCAATGTCTCCAGCATCCGTGATTACGGAAGCCGGTGAATTGGGCTGTGTGCGAGAGAGATCCGCCTTCACTTTACTCTTGTTCTTCCTCCTCTTTGAGGGTTTCATCGTATGCGCACGATCGATGGTCAACTGATCGATTGCGCTGGCAAAAGCAGTCCAGCGGAGATCAACGGGAGAACGAATCNTGCCTTCACTTTACTCTTGTTCTTCCTCCTCTTTGAGGGTTTCATCGTATGCGTACGATCGATGGTCAACTGATCGACTGCGCTGGCAAAAGCAGTCCAGCGGAGATCAACGGGAGAACAAATCGGAGAAGATTTCGGCGTCGGAACGATCGAACCCTAGTGCAATCGAAAACCTCGATTTCAAGACTGACACAATTCTCAAAAAAAACTACCCAAACTCTTCGTAGTAAACCCATCAATGAATCGCGCGAGATCAAACTGCTCTTACTTAAGGTAGTGTTAGGCTAATTAAATCGTAACATAAAAATTTAAAAAAATGAAAATTTATATCATAGCACACAATTCTTTTATATATATATATTTATATATATATATATATATATATATATATATATATATATANTCTTCACTTTACTCTTGTTCTTCCTCCTCTTTGAGGGTTTCATCGTATGGGCACGATCGATGGTCAACTGATCGATTGCGCTGGCAAAAGCAGTCCAGCGGAGATCAACGGGAGAACGAATCGGAGAAGATTTCGGCGTGGGAACGATCGAACCCTAGTGCAATCGAAAACCTCGATTTCAAGTGACACAATTCTCCAAAAAAAACTACCCAAACTTTTTGTAGTTAAACCATCAATGAATTGCGCGAGATCAAACTGCTCTTATTTAAGGTAGTGTTAGGCTAATTAAATCGTAACATAAAAATTAAAAAAAATGGAAATTTATATAATAGCACACAATTCTTATATATATATATATATATATATATATATATATATATATATATATATATATATATATATATNACTAACACAATTCTCAAAAAAAACTACCCAAACTTTTTGTAGTAAACCCATCAATGAATTGCGCGAGATCAAACTGCTCTTATTTAAGGTAGTGTAAGGCTAATTAAATCGTAACATAAAAATTTTAAAAAATGAAAATTTATATCATAGCACACAATTCTTATATATATATATATAAATATATATATNACATTTTTTTTAAAATAAAAGAGCTATTTTTTATGTGATACTAAGGACTTGATTGTTATGTATAAACATTAAAGTTTAGGTATGAGATATATAAATGCATGTGAGTTGTGTGCTAATCATGCAAATGCCCAAAATGTGGGTGTGTGTTTGGGGGGTTTAAATAGTTAATGTGATTGTACATATTTAACGCATAAATTCCTATTTACATTACTATCACATAAAAGCTTGTCTAAGCATGAAAGTTAACACTCCATGACAAAAGCGTTAAGTCATCATCCCGACAGCCCCATTCCATCTTGTTCGTCCCGTAAAAATCCCTTATAACCCTTTACCCCACTGCTCAACAACTATAAATTAGAATTAGGGTTGTCACCCATCATGATTCCCTCAAAAAAGCTAAGTTTTTTGCTCATCGTATATGCATCAAAGTCGCCAAGCTCCTCCCATTCNATATTTTAAATATATGCATGAAAAGAAGCACTTTACATTTTTTTTTAAAATAAAATAGCTATTTTTTATGTGATACTAAGGACTTAATTGTTATGTATAAACATTAAAGTTTAGGTATGAGATATATAAATGCATGTGAGTTGTGTGCTAAGCATGCAAATGCCCAAAATGCGGGTGTGTGTATGGGGTTTTAAATATTTAAAATGATTGTACATATTCGAGGCATAAATTCCTATTTAGATTACTATCACCTAAATGCTTCTCTAAGTATGAAAGTTAACACTCCATGACAAAAGTGAAGTCATCATCCCGATAGCCCCATTCCATCTTGTTCGTCCCGTAAAAATCCCTTATAACCCTTTACCTCACTGCTCAACAACTATAAATTAGAATTAAGGTTGTCACCCATCATGATTCCCTCAAAGATGCTAAGCTTTTTGCTCATTGTATATGCATCAAAGTCGCCAAGCTCCTCCCATTCTCCAAGTACCACAAAATTATATTTTGCTTGTTGTTGCTAAAGTTAGATTCAAAAGAAATTAGGATATTATTGAAGCAAACATGTTTAATCATAGTTTCCTTTAGATATTTAGAAATTATTAGAAGTATGATATTGTTGTGCACCTTGGAAACATTCTTATGTCAATTTGTCTCCTTACATGTTAACTTTTGACCTTGAGTCATCAAAACTGATTTTTTGTTCATGTTTAATTGTGATTTTTTGCTAATTATTTATTGAAATAATTCGATTTTTTAGTTGAAGTCACTAGTATTGTGTTTGTCTGTTATTTTTTTCTTTCTTTCTTTTTTTGATCCAACAATCCTTAAGGTTTGATTTGTTTTCTTTCACCAATTGTAATTAAATTTGTTGCCTATTATTTAGATAATAGCATTTTAGTTGCTTGAATGTTTAGGTAAATACGGGTGAATGTGAAGCTTGAAATAAACATGATAGTAGTATTATATTGCAGTCTTTGATATTTTGTTATGACCAGATAAATGATTAGTATGGGCATAGCATCTTATGCAAATGTTTGATTTTTTTATTTTTTTTTATCTACTCTAGTTACCTTCTTATCAGGTAGGTGATTGCATATCAAAAGATGAATGTTGTATTAGATGCGGGTAAAAGTGAAGCCAATTGTATTCAAAGCAACATTGGCTATAAGGTTGCTTATATAAGTAACCCTCTATGAAAAATAAAAAAGATAAGGGATTGCTTGTATGAGCAACCCTCAATTTTTGTATTAAAAAATATCTAATAAGTTGTTAAAATTTACTATCCATACATTGTTATCCTTTTAGACCAAGTCATGTGCTATATCTTGAATTCCACACAAATTTTAGTATGTCTGATTTGCACTTTGCTTATATAATTATTTTAATATATAAATAGTAGTTATAAATATTAGATAACCATAGTTACAATATGACAAAAGTCAACTAAATGTTATATGTAAGAACCGAATTTTTTCTTACCTATTTCCTTGTACTTGATTTTTTTTCTTCTTTCTTTTTTCCACTGCTCGTGATCTTTCTTTTATGGCTACTGATTTCACGAATGTTCATTTTTTCCTTTTTCCTCTCGCACTCAAACTTGTTGCCTTTCTTTTTCTTCGCTCGTTTACTGCCTCACGCAGCTATTTAAAGATGCTCAAGCATGGGCTAGGGCACCAAGCACCGCCTCCCCTTGTTATTTCAATTTGCACTTGTTCATGATGGAAACACTAACTATCTTAATTCATTGATGCAAAGTTTTCCTGCATATTTGATTTAATCTTACAATACGATATTTTCTTTTTTCTACACTTATATGAATTTGCATATTTCATGTCACAAGTCTGTATGAAATGTTATAATTATAAATGTTATACCTATGGAAACAATTTGACATGTTTGTGCGTGATGGTGTGTCGGTCGGTAGAACTCTTTTGGATTTTGGCTAGCCGGACCGACTTCTCTACATACAAGAAATCACTGGATTTCCTTGGTTTGGTATTTCACATTTTCGTATTCAGGGTGTCTGTTAAAACTGACTATATGAATATAAATGAAAACATAATAAGAAGAAACTTGATGGAAAATGCTTGCATATTTTCTTATGAGATGTGATCCCGACTTTTTATATAGATGTAAAATGTGATGTATGTGATTATACGCTTAACTTCCTTAATATTTATTCTTAATTAGTAACAAAGCCAAAAACTCGATCCAAAGCAAAAGCTAAGTAAGTTTCCACTACGAAACAAATAAGAATACAATTATAATAATTAAATATGGGATACTTCGCAAGTATACGTATCGTTATCAAGTAATATAGAACTTTTTGATTAAGCTCCGAATATCGAACCCACAGGGAAGACTGCAATATACATTTTAAAAAAAAGTTTAGATGACAAAAATCTACTTATCAAAATATTTTTACTTAAACTTAAGATGCTATGATAGGAATAAAAATTTGATTCTTTTTGTACTTTTTTGTTTATGAAAATAAAGTAAGCAACTAATTAACTTAACTAAATATTTGCATGATGAAGACAATATAATTAAAATATCTTTTTCTTTATCATGAATCAGTAATAAGTATAGAAACTCTGTTGTAGAAGTACGTTAAATGTGTTATGCCAAATAGGAGCAATAATATTTTTTACCCTTACTAGAGATGCTATAAAGAACATTGGATAATCTATAATTTGAAAAGTCTTAAAGACCGATTAGGTAGGGAAGATACTAGCTCTCACTCTAGAGTTCCCTCTTCCTCCTCTACCTGGGGGCAAACTTCTCGTATCAAAACCTAAAACTATAAATCAAATTGGGAGCTTTAGTCTGTTACTCTAAAGTTCTTTAATTCCACACCCTTGAAAAGTTTATTTCCCTAACACTCAACCCCATGAACTGCATTCTCATTCATGAAATAAATATGTGATTCTAACCATTTATTGACTGAGACAATATCATCTCAGATCTTACATGTTTTCATAACATATATTAACATTTTAATTGGTCAAATCAAGAAGTAAATGAAGTGCAAGATTTCAAATCATCACAGCTTCTTCCAACATTGAAGTCCAGTACTTCACACAACTTCCTTTAAATATTTAATCACTTATCATTTTAAGGACAAAGATAAATAAAACTACTCAAATTTTATGAAGAAAATGCAACCACACATGACTTTAAAAGTAGAAATCATGCACAAAAATAAAAAATTTAAATTAAAATCAAGTGTAGTCACAAAGATAAACACTTATCTCAAATCCTTTCCACTAAATGTTTTGAATTTTCTTTGAATTCTCTTCATTCACTCACAATACAAACTAACACTCAAAATAAAAAGAAAGTGGTCGGCAATGTCGACGTCAATGGGTGGCAGCGACGGCAGTTACTTGGATAAATGATGGCTATTGATTTCTAATGACTGGCCTCTTCTCTTGATGATCCAATACTTCTTTAATAAAAATTCAAAAGGTGCATTGGTGTCTCTTCAAAATGTGTCTTAATTCAATGAATCTTCTAGAAGTTCCTCCTTCTAAAAGCCAATTGAATGAGATTTCATGTCCATGGGCTATTTCCCACGTTTTTATCAAGGGTTGCTTCAAACACCTCTTCAAAAATTTATCTAAATTCAATGAACCATCAAATAACTACTTCTGGCGCTTAGGTGCGGCTCTCTGGCGCATAGGCGTCAATGCTGGGTGCTTAGGCGCCCCAATTTATTTTTGCACATTCATCATTTTTGCTCCAAATTTGACCATTTTTCACTCATTTTAGCATTTTTCATCCATTTGATTGTACCTGAAATAAAAACACACAAATACCTTTCATTGAAGCGTAATATCTCAAAAATAGGTATAAAAATGTGTATAAAAATACTATATATTTTAGGTGTATCAAAATCCNCGTTGCCCAGGGAAAGATAAAAGAAAAAAAGGAAACAAAACTAAGTAAATTTCTATTTTTAGAAAGCCTTATTTAAAGTTTAAATATTGTATCTTATTTTGTATGTTTTATTTTATTTTATGTTAACGTATGCATAGTTCGGGTTCTTAAGAACTAGTGCGCTACGATTCTGAATTAGAAAGAACTATAAGAAAAATCAAAAAAATCAAAAAAATTAAAAATCTTGAAAAATCTAAAAAAGTTATAGAAGTGACAATCCAAAATAATCAAAATGCTGAAATTCATCAAGAGTTTAGACCTTTAAGAGATTATGCCAACTCTACTGTAGATGAACTTCATTGTAGTATTCAAAAACCTACTGTAGTGGCTAATTCATTCGCTATTATCCAAATGAAATCAAAGAATCAGTTTGGGGGATCACCATCTGAAGATCCAAATGTACATCTTACAAATTTTCTAGAATTGTGTGCTACATTTAAATATGATGGCATTTCAGATGATTCCATAAGACTTAGGTTACTTCCTTTCTCACCAAGGGATAAAGCTAAGATGTGGTTGAATTTGTTAGCACCTGGATCTATCAGAACTTGGGGTGTTTAGGCACAAAAATTCCTTGCTAAATATTTTTCATCATAAAAAACTAAGAAGCTTAGAAATGATATTACATATTTTAATCAGTTTGAAGGGGAATCTATTTATGAAGCATGATAATGGTTTAAAGAACTCTTAAGAAAGTGTCCACGCCATGCTATACCAGATTGGTTAATAATTTAAATCTTTTATAATGGATTAATTGGTTCTCTTAGATCTATTATCGATGTCGTTGCTGGTGGTTCATTGACGTCAAAACCATTTCATGATGCTTATGCTTTAATAGAAGAGATGACAACCAATAATTTTCAATGGACTTCTGAGAGGGTAAATCCAAAGATAGTAGCCAATATTCATGAAACTGATGATTTACTATGTTAGCAAATCAAGTTGCTGCAATTTCAAGGAAGTTAGATTAATTTGGAATGAATTTTTCTCAACCAATTTCCATGATTGAAGAGAAATAATTAGGCTAAATGGTAGATTATCAAGCATCATTAGACACTTTGAATGCGATAAATAATAAACAAAATAACCCATATTCTAATTATTATAACCCAGGTTGGAAGAATCATCCCAACTTTAACTGGAATAACAATTCGGGTGGTAATAATCAGCAATGGGGGAACAAACCAAGGAAACCCATTGGGAAATTAGAACAACCAAGGGAATAATAATTATAGATCTACTTATCCTTCAGGAATCAAAAGTAATACACAATTTAAGGATAAGAAGTTGTCTATAGAAGAAGTGGTGTTACAAATGGGTAACTCAGTTACAAGACAAGGAGCTACAATTAGAAATATTGAGAATCAACTTGGAAAAATAGCAAATTCATTAAGTAATAGATCCTATGGAGCACTTCCTAGTGAGCTACAATTAGAAATATTGAGAATCAACTTGGGTAAATTGCATGTTCATTAAGTAATAGATCCCAAGGAACACTTCCTAGTAATACTGAATCTAATTCAAAAGACCCAAATAAAGAGCAAGTTAAAGCCGTACAACTTAGAAGCGGAGGAGAGTTGGAAGGTAGGATTCAAAAAAGAGATTGAAGTATAGAGAGAAGAAATTGAAGAATCAAAAGAGGACGCTCAGATAGATTCTAAAAGACCTATTTCTCCGCCAAAAATTGATTTAGAAAAACCACCACCTCCTTTTCCTTAAAGACTTCGACAACAGAAGTTGGATAAGCAATTTTCAAAATTTCTAGAAATATTTAAGAAGCTTACATGTCAACAAAAGTTGGATAAGCAATTTTCAAAATTTCTGGAAATATTTAAGAAGCTTATAATTAATATTCCTATTAGTTAAAGCCTTAGAACAAATGTCAAGCTATATAAAGTTTATGAAGGTTATTCTCAACAAGAAAAATGAAGTTTGAAGATAATGAGACTATTTCACTTAATGAGGAGTGTAGTGCTATAATTCAGAAGAAACTTCCTAAAAGCTTAAAGATCCTGGTAGCTTTAAAATTCCATGTGCAATATGAGAGATTTTATGGGGAAGCTTTATGTGATTTAGGTGCAAGCATTAACCTTATGCCATTATCAATATTTAAAAGATTGAGATTAGGAGTAATAACTCCAACTACTGTAGCTCTACAGTTAGCAGATCGTTCAAAGCATATCCTAAATGAGTTATAGAAGTTGTTCTAATGAAAGTAGATCAATTTATCTTTCTTGTTGATTTCTTTATGCTAGATATGAAGGAAGATAAAGAGACACCTATCATTTTGGGGAGACCTTTCGTATCCACAGGAAGAGCAATGATAGATGTGTAGAAAGGGGAACTTAACAATGCGCGTCAATGATCAAATTATTACTTTTAACATTTCAAAATCAATGAAATACTCTGCAAAAGGTAAAGATGATGAATGCTATAGAATAGATGTTATAAGATATCTGAGCAAATTCCGTTTCAAGACTACTTATGAAGAAAAATCTGAAGAAAAAGAATTGGATGATGAGCAAGAAGAGGAATTAGATCAATGTGTGAACCTTTTTAAGGAAGATTCAAGTTATGTTCAAGAAAGTTTTGAAATTTTGGACACGATAGATAAAGATAAATCATTTTTTCCATCTATTGAAAAACCTCCAAACCTTTAGTTGAAATTACTTCCAATAAATCATTTTGTCCATCTATTGAAAAACCTCCAGAACTTGAGTTGAAATTACTTCCGGAACAAATTTTGTTCATCTATTGAAAAACCTCCAGAACTTGAGTTGAAAAATTAATCACTACACCAATTATAGTTTCACCAAATTGGGAAAACCCTTTTAAACTTATGTGTGAAGCAAGTGATTATGCTATTGGAGCTATTTTAGGACAAAGATATGAGAAAATTTTTAAAGTTATTTACTATGCCAGAAAAACTTTTAATGAAACTCAAATTAATTATACAATAATTGAAAAAGAGTTATTAGCTATAATATATGCCTTTGAGAAATCTAGATCATATTTGATTGGAACTCATTGTATAGTGCATACAAATCATTCTGCTATTAAATACTTAATGAAAAAGAAGGATATTAAACTGAGACTTACAAGATGGATTCTTCTTTTACAAGAATTTGATTTTGAAATAGTAGATCGGAAGGGAACTTAAAATCAAACTGCTAATCATTTGTCCAGGCTTAAATTTGAAAAATCACTCTATTTTAAAAAAAGAAATTAATGAACATTTTCTAGATGAAAAATTGTTCACTGTCAATGAGTGGTGTGTTTCGTTGTATGCTGACAGTGTGAACTATATTGTTAGTGATCTTAAAATGACATACCAACAAATGAGAAAATTCATTTTTGAAGCTAAGTCTTATTTTTTGGATGACCCATATTTATATAAAAATAGAATGATTCTGATCATTCAAAGATGTGTACCATTAGAAGAAACTTATGAAATTATCCAAAAATGTCATATGGGGGACAGTGTTGATAAAACAACATACAAAATTTTATAATCTGGATTCTATTGGCCTACAATTTTTAGAGATGTTAATGCTTATATTAATGTTGATAAAACAACATACAAAATTTTACAATTTGAATTTTATTGGCCTACAATTTTTAGAGATGTTGATAAAATAACATATAAAATTTTACAATCTAGATTTTATTGGCCTACAATTTTTAGAGATGTTAATTCTTATATCAAAACTTGTGATAGATGTCAAAGAGTTGCAATATCCTTCTAGAAGAAATGAGATGCCCCTCAATTATATGCTAGAAGTTGAAATATTTGAGGTTTGGGCTAAAATAAATGAGAATGCCTATGCTAGAAGTTGAAATATTTGATGTTTGGGGAGTAGATTTCATGGGAACATTTATACCATCTTTCGGAAATTTATATATTCTTTTAGCAGTGAACTATGTATCCAAATGGATAGAAGTTGTTGCTTTACCTCGATGTGATGCTCAAAGTGTTGNCGTGGGGAGAATTGATCTTTAATGTTCGAAGTTGTGATGATTTAAATCCATGCACTTCATTTACTTATTGATTTAGCTAATCAAAATGTTAAAATTTCTTGTGAGAACATGTAAAATTTGGGCTGGTATTGTCTCAGTCAACAATTGGAAAGAATCACATGAGGTTGTATGAATGAGAATGTAGTTCATATGATTGAGTGCAAATAAATAAGGAAATATTCATTGATGGGTGTAGAGTTAGAGTACTTTAAAGTGATAAGCTAAAGACCCCCACTTTGTTTATTATTTTAAGTTCTGATACGAGAATGTTAGCCCCAAGGTGGAGGGAATCGAGGGAACTCTAGAGTGAGAGTTATTATCTTCCCTGTCTAGCCGGTCTTCAGAACTATTCAAACTTTAAATTAGTCAATGTTCTTTATAGCATCTCTAGATGGTATCTTCCCTACCTATCTGGTCTTTAGAACTATTCAAACTTTAAATTAGCCAATGTTCTTTATAGCATCTCTAGTAAGGTCGGTCTTCAAAACTATTCAAACTTTAAATTAGCCAATATTCTTTATAGCATCTCTAGTAAGGGCCTAGCCTGTCTTCAGAACTATTCAAACTTTAAATTAGCCAATGTTCTTTATATCATCTCTAGTAAGGGTTCTGCCTAGCCGATCTTCAGAACTATTCAAACTTTAAATTAGCCAATGTTCTTTATAGCAACTCTAGTAAGGGTAAAGAATTTTATTGCTTCTATTTATTATAACACAATTTGCATACTTCCACAACAAAATTCCTATTCTTCTTACTGATTCATGATAAGAAGAAAGAAATTTTCATGTTAAGTAGTTTTCTTCTACAAAAACTTTAGTTAACTTTTTACTATTTCGTTAAAATATCGAAAATACCAAAAATATTTAAATTTTAAATTCTTGCAAAAATTATTTTTAGTTTAAGTAATTATCTTTTTAAAAATAGAAAAATATTCTAAAAAGTGCATATTGCATAATCTTCCTTTTGGGTTTAATATTCAGGTCTTAATCAAAAAGTTCTATATTACTTGATAATGATACGTATACTTGCGTAGTATCCCAATATAAATATATATAAATTAAAAAGTTAAATTCTTATTTTNTAATCACTCAAAACAAAATAACAAAAATGATAAAGTAAATAAAAAGTGGTTTCTGAAAATCTCTCCGAACTAACTCCCCAGAGAAGAACTTTCAAAACTTGCCAATATTTTCAGATTTTCTAAGTCCTCTCTTCTTTCTATTATAGTTTTCCAAGAGGCTCCTTGGGATCTCTTCAAAATGTGTCATGATTTGATGTATTTGCCCAAAAGATGCATCTTTCATGATAATTTTCGTCCATGGTGGTTACAACCACTTATTAAGCCAATGGGTGCCTAAAAAACCTCTTCAAAATTCGTGAAAATTGATTTTACTCGTCTAGTAACTGCCACTGGCGCTTAAGCGTGAGGTCTCGATGCTTAGGTGCGACGTTCTCTATTTAACTGACGCTTAAGCGCTGGATCTGGCACTTAGGCGCCAAAACTCTTTTGCACAAATTTTTCACCTTTTTGCTCCAAATTTGATCATTTTTCACTCTTTTAAGCATTTTTCCATTTATACTTGTATCTGCAAGAAAAACACAAAAATACCTTCCATTAAAGTGTAATATCTCAAAAAATAGGTATAAAAATGTGTCTAAAATTATTATATATTATAGGTGTATCAGTTATCTGTCATGAGGTTTTCCATAACTAAGTTGAATTCACCCGCATAATCACTATGTCTCTTCATGTATCCATCCATATGCTCTGCAAAATGTTCTAAGTTTGATACCTTATCCACAGTATAGTTGACATTGTCCAAAATCCTCTGTAATAGCTATGACTGAGAACCAGATCCAGAAGTCTGACCCTGAGATGTAGAAGAACGTGAAGTAGAAGCTCGCGATGTAGAAGCAGCGGAACTACTAGAAAATCCTCCTCTCCAGCCAAAAATGGAATGATGTGAATAAGATGCACATTCGCACTGGTAATGGGCTTAAGAGGTTGCAAAATCTCCTCCCAACTATCAAATCTAACTCCAACATGCTCGCATAAAAAAAAGATCAATGATGCAAATCCCAAACCTGCAGTAGTAGTAGCGACGATAGGACTGGTAATAGCTCCCCGAATCAAAGCTCCAATGTCGATGGCTTGAACTGCTATATGCAATAGTCCAAAGTTGTTCGATCACGGGTCACTTTACTAAGATGATTTGTAGGCAGCAGACGAGCAAAAATAAAATAATGTCATGCCTTTACAGTTGCATCCAACTTTGAAGTAGAAAAGTTAACTCTTATTTCATTTGTAATTTTCCAAAGTCCTTTTCCAGCAGTCAAAGATGAAATAATCTCGTCTAGCTCCTCCTCAGTAGGACTATAATTCAAATAAAAATACAAAGTGCTCGGGGGCAAATGATAAAATTGATTTATTACCTTTGGTGAAAAGGACACTATCTTTCCCCTCACCGTGACTCCTTCTTCTTGAGCTTCAGGGAGATTCACATAGAACTCCCGCACAACAGAAATCACT
This sequence comes from Phalaenopsis hybrid cultivar, assembly GCA_002079205.1. NCBI lineage: Eukaryota > Viridiplantae > Streptophyta > Magnoliopsida > Asparagales > Orchidaceae > Phalaenopsis > Phalaenopsis hybrid cultivar. The sequence goes on from JXCR01138118.1 coordinate 314,728, forward strand.
GCAATACAGAAAAACAACAGAACCGCTCCCACTGGCGGCGAACAATCAAATCTTCTACAGCTCCTCCCAGACTTTTAAAACATCACTCAGGAATCAACTTTCTCAATTGCAGTGCATCACTGTATCGATCTTGAACTCTCAAACTAACAAATTTGTTTGAATCTAATTGACCTTTTCCTTTGCTCCTCTTCATTCTTGGTGCCATTTCTAAAAAATTGTATAAAATTCACCATAAATCCAAAATTCAACTCTAAATTTCTAAACTTAACTCCTAAAAGCTTAAATTACCAAATCCATGTATTTTCCATAGCTTTTTCTTAAATTTTCACCATGAATAGTGATTTTCAGGTAGCTCATGAATGTGCTCAAAATACCTAGTGAAAATAAAAAAAAATTTAAATATAAGTGAAGCTCTTACCTCAAATATATCAAATCTAGCAATTTTTACTCTAAATCACCAAGAAATCTTCAAAATATGTTAAGCCCTAGCTCCAAAATTGCAACATCCCAAGGTTGAAGGCAACGGCAAGGTGCGATAAGGGCGTTTAAGTGCAAGGTCTTGGCACTTAGGCGCCAATGCACAAATTTTAATTTTTTTGATTTAAGTGAAATGCACTCCTAGCCTAAGTCAACCAACCCTACATGATCTCATAACTCTTTAATATCCATTTTCTTCCCTTTCAACTCTCCTCTTATTCAAGATTCACCAATCTTACCTATTTCAATTCAATGCAAAATAACACGAATTTCACACAAACAAACAATTATATTCATTCACGAACGATTAAAAATATTTTTAAATACATAAAGTTCTCAATTCAAATAATCTCAGATGAGAAAATTCCTAACACAAATACTAGACAATCATCACATTGATAACATACTAAACATGCTTAACATTAAAAATCAAGCACTAAACACATAAACACTAAACCATGAACTTAATTACATTCTCTAACCCGTGGAACGAATCTTGGTCTATCATTAGTCTCTCCATCATCATTTGGAATATAAATCGGAAAGGACGGACGATGGTTAATAACTCTAGTTGAATCTTTTTCAATCCACTTGTTCTTCAAATACATAGTCTTGTTCGCTTCTTCTATAAAACTAGTATGGTTAAACTACATCTTAAGCTGTCATCCCATATGATATGGATGTGCGTTAACTTTCATCACTTTTACTTCAATTAAAGCCACGTTAGCCTCAATTTTAGTGATTTTCTCCACTATCCCTTCGATATTGACAGTGAGGAAACTGTTGTATAACTCTTGCGCACTATGACTAATAAACTTCTTTCTCATTGCCTCCTCCTTCTTCTTTAAATTACTCTCCCAAGATGACTTTTTTTCCAAAACTCTCTCTTTTTATCTTAGAATTTAGGGTAAATGAAAGTGTGGTGAGACTTCTCCTCATACCCTTCTATTTATAAGCTCTAAACTCCTCATAAAACTTCTGAACTTCTCCTCATACTAACGGCGAGGAAATCGTTATCACCAAATATAAATAGCTCTTGAGGACCAAGAGAAAGCAACTTTTACCAGTCCCAATAGTACTTTTGCTTTTAGAAGAATGTCATTTGGTTTATGCAATGCACCTGCTACATTTCAAAAAATGTATGATGGTTATTTTTTGTGATTTAATTGAAAAAGGGATTGAAGTTTTTATGGATGATTTTTCAGTGTTTGGAACTTCATTTGACTTATGTTTAGAACATCTATCAAAAGTTCTTAAGCACTGTGAAGAAACAAATTTAGTCCTTAATTAAAAAATGCCAATTTATGGTAGCAGGAGGAATTGTATTAGGACATCAAATATCAGAAAATAGGAAAAATGCCAATTTATGGTAGCAGGAGGAATTGTATTAGGACATCAAATATCATGGGTATGAGGTAGATCCTGCTAAAGTTCAAGTGATCGCTAATTTACCTTATCCAACAAATGCAAGGGAAATTAGGAGTTTTTTAGAACATGATGGATTCTACAAGCGATATATTAAATACTTTTCTAAGATTGTTAAGTCATTATGCCATATATTAAGGACTTTTCTGGATGGATATACCGGTTATCACCAAATTCAAATATCTCCTGAGGATCAAGAGAAAACAACGTTTACTATTCCTTATGGTACTTTTTCTTTTAGAAGAATGCCCTTTAGTTTATGTAATGCCCCTGCTACATTTCAAAGATGTATGATGATAATTTTTTGTGATTTAATTGAAAAAGGGATTGAAGTCTTTATGGATGACTTTTCAGTGTTTGGAACTTCATTTAACTCATGTTTAGAATATTTATCTAAAGTTCTTAAGCGCTTTGAAGAAATAAATTTAGTCTTCAACTGAGAAAAATGCCAATTTATGGTAGCAGGAGGAATTGTATTAGGTCATCAAATATCAAAAAATGGGTATGAGGTAGATCCTGCTAAAGTTCAACTGATCGCTAATTTACCTTATCCAACAAATGTAAGGGAAATTAGGAGTTTTTTAGGACATGTTAGATTCTACAGGCGATATATTAAGGAATTTTCTAAGAATGCTAAGTCATTATGCTATTTACTGGAAAATGATGCAATTTTCTATTTTAACGAGGAATGCCTAAAAGCTTTTAAATTATTAAAAGAAAAATTAATCACTAGACCAATTATAGTTTCACCAAATTGGAAAAAATCTTTTGAACTTATGTGTGATGCAAGTGATTATGCTATTGGAGTTGTTTTAGGACAAAGATATGATAAAATTTTCAAAGTTATTTACTATGCTAGTAAAACTCTTAATGAAACTTAAATTAATTATACAACAACTGAAAAAGAGTTATTAGCAATAGTATATGCCTTTAATAAAGTTAGATCATATTTAATTGGAACTCATTGTATAGTGCATACAGATCATTCTGTTATTAAGTACTTAATGAAAAAAAAGGATACTAAATAGAGACTTATAAGATGGATTCTTCTTTTACAAGAATTTGATTTTGAAATAGTAGATCGGAAGGGAACTGAAAATTAAATTGTTGATCATTTGTCCAGGCTTGAATTTGAAAAAAAACTTTATTTTGAAAAAGAAATTAATGAACATTTTCCAGATGAAAAATTGTTAATTGTAAATGAGTGGCGTGTTCCGTGGTATGCCGATATTGTGAACTATATTGTTAGTGATCTTAACCTATGGAATGACATACCAATAAATGAGGAAATTTATTTTTGAAGCTAAGACTTATTTTTTGGATGACCCATATTTATATAAACCTTATCATTCAAAGATGTGTACCATTAGAAGAAACTTATGAAATTATCCAAAAATGTCATAATTCTGGGGGACAGTGTTGATAAAACAACATACAAAATTTTATAATCTGGATTCTATTGGCCTACAATTTTTAGAGATGTTAATGCTTATATTAATGTTGATAAAACAACATACAAAATTTTACAATTTGAATTTTATTGGCCTACAATTTTTAGAGATGTTGATAAAATAACATAAAAAATTCTACAATCTAGATTTTATTGACCTACAATTTTTAGAGATTTTAATGTTTATATCAAAACTTGTGATAGATGTCAAAGAGTAGGTAATATTCCTAGAAGAAATGAGATGCCCCTCAATTATATGCTAGAAGTTGAAATATTTGATGTTTGGGGATTAGATTTCATGGGACCATTTATACCATCTTTCGGAAACTTATATACTTTGTTAGCAGTGGACTATGTATCCAAATGGACAGAAGCTGTTGTTTTACCTCGATGTGATGCTCAAAGTGCTGCAAAATTTTTTAAAACGAACATATTTTGTAGATTTAGGATGCCGAGAGTTATCATTACTGATGGGGGAAGTCATTTCAGAAATGTCATTATGGAGAAGTTATTAAAGAAATATCATATAAATCATAGGATTACTACTGCTTATCATTCGCAGACAAGTGGTTTGGCTGAATTATCCAAGAGAGAAATTAAAAGAATTATGGATAAATCTGTGAATCTAAAAAAAATGGATTGGTCAGTCAAACTTGCTATGCTTTGTGGGCTTATAGGACTACATATAGAACTCCTATAGGAATGTCCCCATATAAGCTAATATTTTGGAAAGCTTGTCACTTACCAGTTGAACTTGAGCATAAAACATATTGGGCTATTAAAGTGTTCAATTATAATTTAAAAGATGTTGGTGAGAAAAGATTGTTACAATTAAATGAGCTTGAAGAGATAAGGAATGAATCTTATGAGAGTGCTAAGATTTATAAAGAAAAGATGAAAATGTGGCATGATCGAAAGATTCTTACTAAAAATTTTCAGCCAGGGCAACAAGTTTGGCTATATAATGCAAGGTTAATTTCCAGAGATGGATGGGCCCATTTATAATGATAAAAGTTTATCCTTATGGAGCTGTGGATATTAAAGATCCTAATTCTGAGAAAAGTTTTAAAGTGGATGGACATAGACTGAACCCTTATTATATAGGGGATCAACATAAATATAATGATGGAATGATATTGGGTCAATCAGAATGAGCACTGGTTACGTTAGGCTGACGAGGTAAAAACAAGCACTTTTTGGGAGGCAACCCATAGTTATCAGTGTGTTTTTGCTTTGTTTGTTGTTTTGAGTCTGATTAAGAAATTTGGGGTAGTATTTTTGAGTTTATTATGTGCTAGTAATGATTTTTAGACTTTATTTAGTGACTTGGACATGTTAAGATGAGAATTTGGACGTTAAGTTGATCGGTGCAAAAATGTGCACTGGCGCTTAAGCGCTAAATCCGGCGCTTAAGCTCGACAATTTAATCACATGTGCAAATTTTGATTTCTAGAAGGTGTAACTGCAATTTAGTTGGAATAAACATGTCTTGGTAGTTTCTAGTCATGCCTAGAAGTTATGAGGGGGAATTAGGCCTATACATAGAAGGGGTTTGTGAAGGAATTTCACCCTGGATTTTTTTTAGCCCTAAAAGTCTAAGAAAGAGAGAGATTTAGAAAAAATGTCTTCATGGGAGATAGATTTGAAGAAGAAGGAAGAAGCCATGAAGAAAAATTTCATTAGTCAAAGTGCATAGGAGATGTATAACGGTTTCTTAGCCATTAATATTGAAGGGATATCAGAGAAGATCAACAAGATGGAGAATACTATATCTATATTAGAGACTAAGGTGCTTGAATTGCATGCTCACCTATAACATATTTGGTGGAAACTTATGATGCAATTCAGCCATACCAGTTATATAGAGGAAGCGGATAAGGCGATGTTCCTTAAGCAAAAGTGAATAAGGTGATGTTCCTTAAGCAAAAGTGGATCGAAGATGATAGTATTAGAGCTCGTCACCACCGTCTGTTTATCAACTCTATATTACTGAAGAGACTACTAAGAGACAAGAATTTGCTCCATCTAATGAAGTATGACATTAAGTTAAGTGTTAGGAATTGTGTGTTTGGAGTCATGTTTTTAAGTGTGTTAGTGTTATGTCTTGTGTTTAGTGTTTGTGGTCACTTATGTGTGTAATTGTGAATGTGTGTTAAGTGGTTTGTACTTAAGAAAATTTTCTCATCCAAGACTATTTTGGAGAGAGAACTAAGTGTTAAATGTGTTTGTACTTGTTTGTGAATTGATATAAGTTTTTTTTGTGAAAATTTGTGTTATTTTTAGCCTCGAATTGAATTAATTATTTTGGAGAATTTTGAGAGAGAATGGAGTTATAGGAAGTAAAAATTGTCATTTAAGTGTTATGAGACCATTTAGGGGTGGTTTACTTAGGCTAATAGTGCATTTTACTTAAACATTAAAAATTTTGAAAATTGTGCACTTGAGCCTAAGCGCCACATCTCACGCTTAAGCGTGAGCCAACCTGAGAAGTAGGCACCTAAATGCCACTTACCCGTGCTTAAGCGCCGGTTCACAAAAATCTGTTTGTGAATGGTTAAAAGTGAATTTTAAGTCCGGAAATACCATTTTTAACACCTCATATCATCTTCTCCAACTTAAAGTCGCAATTTTGAGGGCTAGGGCAAGTGGAATTTGAAGATTTCTTGGTGGAATCGAGTGAGATTTGCTAGATCCAAGTTCCTTAAGGCAAGAGCTTTACTTCTACGCAAAAATCTTGGATATTCACCATATATCTTAAGCACATCTGGAAGATTTAAAAAATTTACTATTCATGGTGAAAAGTGAAGAAAAATCTATTGAAATTTCTTTAGGAAGTTTAGTTAGTGCTTTTGAAGTTTAGTTTAGTGATTTAAACTTAATTTTTAAAGTTAATTTAGAATTTATCAAATTTGTAGAATGACACCAAGAATGAAAAGCAGTAGAGGAAAAAGCCCATTTGATTTGAGCAAGTTTCTCAGCTTGAAAGCTCAGGATCTATATAGTGACGCTTTACAATCACAAAATTTAATTCAGGAGTGATGTTTCAAGAGTCCAGGTGGAGAGGTAGAAGACCTGATAGTCCATCGACAGTGGGAATAGTTCTGTTGTTTCTCTACTGTCGCAATGATTTCTATTGTAAGGGAGTTTTATGCAAATCTCCCAGAGGCTGAAGACAATCGAGTTATGGTTAGAGGGAAGTTGGTACATTTTACTCCAAAGGTAATCAACTTGTTTTACCATTTACCACCGAAGACTTTATGTTTTTATGTGAATTATAGTCTTATGGAAGCAGAGTTAGACGAGATTATTTCATATTTGACTATTGGGAGAGGACTTTAGAAGATAACCAATGAGAGGAGAGTAAATTTCCTAAGTTTAAAGTTATGTGCACCTTCAAAGGCCTGACACTATTTAATTTTTGCTAATCTGCTTTCGACCAATCATCTCAGTGAAGTGACCAGAGAGAGAGCAACGTTAAATTATTGTATTCGGGAGAGAAAGCCCATCAACATAGGGGCATTGATCTATCACACTATCATTAGTTCAGCTGCTGCTGCTACTACTACAGATTTGGATTTGCTTCCTTGATATATTCATTATGCGAGCAGGTTGGAGTGAAGTATGATGGTTGGCAGGAAGTTCTGTTACCTCTAAAGCCCATCACAAAGATGAGCGTGAATACTTATTCTAAGCATTCAATTTTTAGATGGAGAGGAGGATTTTCCATAAGTTATGGATTAGAGATGTCTGCTGCATCTACCTCTATTGCATCTTCATCATGACCATCTACTTCTCCCGCTTCTACATCTAGTGGTGATACCAAGACTCGGGATGAGTTATTGCAGAAGATGATGGACAGTACTAATTTTATTGCTGATAAGGTACAAAATTTAGAGCGTTTTGCAGATCATTTTAATAGTTATAACAGAAGGAAGAGTGATTATGAAAAGAAATTCCACTCAACTTTGGAAAACCTGATTGGCGGTGAACTAGGAGTGCAATTTCCTCCATATCCTTGATATCCTAATTATGAACCTACAAAAAAATGGTACAACGGTGATTCTGAGGATGAAGAGTAGAGCTGAGAGATTCATTTTATGGGTGTAATATGATGTGAACTATGTGGTTTGAGCTTACTACATTTGCATCTGTGTGTTGTTTTGAGACCATCATTTATGTTGGGTTTTGATTTTTTATGTTCTAATGTTTTTATGATTGTTGTGTTAGATCGTATTTCATTTTATTTTTAAATTTTAGCGTAGTAGCTGTTGTTTTGTGTTTAGTACTGTGATTTAGTTAGTTTAGAATATCAGTTATAAAGTAGAAAATCTTGCTAGCATAGATCTTAAACTTAAAATTCAGAAACTGCAACCCTATATTTTTCTTTTATCATGTTAGTGTGTTATTTGCTTTTATACCTACTGTTTAGAAGTCTATTTGAATATCTACATGTTAAACTAAAATAAAATGTCAGAAAATTTGACCAAAAATTAATTTTTACTCCTGTCTTTAGTTATACTTGTATGATTAGGGTTTAAAATTGCTATTAGCATGTTATTTTTAAATTTTCATTCGTGCTTATATATATGTATATTTCTAAACTTTTTAATCTGTTAAAAATTTAAGTTTGGGGGGGAGGGGGATGAAAAATATTTTCAAAACTGGAATTTTACTTGTTCTCAAATGTATAACAAGTGAATTTGATTTTAAAAGAAAAATTGATTATGTATATGAAGTTATATTAGGAAAGTAAAATTTGATTTTAGAAATGAGTAAGAAAATTTAGTTAAAATTTTAAATAATGAAGAAAAACTTTAAGTTAAAAATTTTTAGTATAGAAAATGATTAATATAAGTGACTATCTTTAGTA
>JXCR01138119.1:0-13337 GCA_002079205.1 Phalaenopsis hybrid cultivar
GCTAGCTCCTAGTTTTTAAGTACGCTTTGTTTATTGTCATCAGTGGGACTTTTCTTTTTTACTTGTAGTCAATTATTCAACATGCCTCTCTTTAAACTGGTTTGCAGAAGTCTACCTGATGCGGGGCTTACCGGGATGTGGTATTGTAGCTATGAAGATCTATTTATTTAAAGTAAATATTGTCGTTGTTGGCTCAATGCTGGTATTAGAAAAGAACTGACAAAATTTCTCTCTAATACTTCAATAAAATTTTATCAGTTGTCGATATAAACTGTTCCAATATTGAGAAACTTTCTCATGCTTTAGATTTTATTGCTCATAGAGTTAAGATAATTTCCAATCCCATAGATTCAAAGTCTCTACCTGCACAGCTCTTCAACAAATTCAACAAAAGTATGAGGCCTTTTATAGACTTTTGAAATGGTGTCTATTCAACTCAGTGGGTTTGAACTAGAGGTCATTCAATGCACAACAAATAAATCCCTAATCCTTATCAACTTCATTGTCAAGTTTACTTCACCTTAAGAATTCTCTTACCTAGAGTACACAAGGCGTTGTTTTCATGTCCTCTTTGAAACATTAAATTAACTATTAACCAAGCTTAGTATAAAACATTGCTTGTTAGATAACATCTTCCTATTGGAGTTGGACTCGAGGGTTTAAGACTGCTTAGATTCTTACCTCATAGGGAATTAGATACGGAGGATTGATGAGGTTTGAGATGCCACCCTTGGTTTATACTTGAAGAGAGTTTAAAATATGATATGAAAATTTGATGGCTTCACCATCTATCACATGTTGAGAGAGAAATTAGCTACCAAAATCACTCTCCATGTTAATAATCTTTATCCTATATTAGCTTTGGAGATCGGCATTTGATAAACAGTTGACCAATTATTGAAGAAGGAAAATTATGTAGCCGACTAAGATGATCATCCGTTCACACCTATTGTTGAATCTTTCTGAGGGTATAATGTCGAGGATAAGAATGCAAATAGAACTCAAATTTAAATCGGCTCAATACTTCATCTCAGAAGGAGATTTATTTAAGAATTATTCAGCAATAAACCTAAGGTGCCTCTTGTCTCAAGAAGTTAAAGAAATTTTAACAACGATTCATATAAGGTATTGAGTTTGTAGTCACTTCGCATTAGAAAATTTAGTAAAGGTGCTATTGGCTTGCTTTTCAAGATGATGCGATGGATTATCCTAAATACTGCAAAAAAGTGCCACTTACAAGGACATCCGAGAAATTTGAAAGCCTACTGAAAGCATGTCAACATAAACTATTCTATTTTTCACTCAAGGGAGGAGTATGCACCACTTTCAAGGCCCTCCTGATTTTGAACGGTTCACTAGGCCGTCAAACTTGAAAAATCGTTTTCAGCTCCTGAAGACTTCATCTTTTCCCCTCTCATTATCGACATTCTTTGAATCTAAAAATTTATTATTATACATGAGAATTGTCATGGTTGTGGTAAGTTCTGTGATGGTTGGAAAGAAAATCAGTATTAATATCTCAGTACTACTTCAGTAAGACCCTATCAAGGGTGAAGCTCGACTACTTGAATATGATAAATTTGCCTTTTCTCTAGTTACCACTTCCCCCAAGTTGAAAATATATTGTCAATCTCACTTCATTGTCGTTATCGTTGCAACCACTTAGATCTTGTAGAAACCTAAAGATTTGAGGAAACTTATAAATGTCATTTTTAACTTGGTGGATTCAAATTGGAGTTTGTTTCTTATAAAATTGTCAAAGCTCGGATCCTCATTATTTTTGTTGTATAGTTTATCATGAAATACTATTAAATTAATGGAAGAAGTCTTTCAACTTGAAGAAGTTTTGGTCATGTGCATTGATGGTCTCTTGGCAGTTGACAATATTGGTTTTAGGGTCATTTTTGTCAGGGTCTTGTCTTTTTATCCTCTCTAAAGCTCAAATTTAAAGCCACCAACAATCAACTTGAGTGTGAGGTGCTGCTTCTCCGTCTGATACCGGAGGAAAAGCCCAAGCCACATATAAAATGCGAATAATATTATTGCTAAATTTCGATAGGGTTACAACGACACATACAAAAAAAAGAAATAACAACAAAGACAACTCATAGACACAATCAGGGCTCGAGAGAAGGAGATTGTTGGGTGGTAGACGGGAAGGGAGGGGTATAATTAGGGTAGTAAATTGGGGTGGAGTGTTGGTGGTACAATAGGAGTGGAAGTGGGGGCTGTGGATTGCAGAAAGGAAGAGGTAGAGGGATCTGTAGTCGGTTTCGAAGGTGATTTGATAGCAGCTTGTTTGTTGTCCTGTTCTGGCAGCAGCTACAAGCAGACATAAAGAAGGGATGTCGGCTTGCTGAAGGTGAGTCGGAGGGAGGGCAACAAGTTGTCGGCTGTTGGACTGCGTGGGAGAGGGGGCTACAAAAAGATAAATGACTCGTCGGGGTCGAGCTATAGTCGGAGCATCACCCGGGCCCTTAGAGACGGTCACCACCTTGGATGAGTTATAGCCAGAACACCTTATCGCAGTCAGATACAGCCCTCAGAGGGGAAGAACGCCTCAAAGGCAGTAGCTGAAATCAACAGTCATCCAAAAACCTCCTCTAATCTCAAAAAACAACATTTATATAAAGAGGGGATTAGTAGATAAAATAGGTAAAGAGAGGGATATGAAAGAGATATGATAGGCAAGGAGAGGAATAAGAAAGAAGTAGAGAAAGAAAGGAATTATAATGGAAAAGCATCAGAAAAGGAAAGGAAATGAATTAAATAGGAAAAGGGGGTTGTGATTACTGTAGCAGCTAAGTAAGGCATCCGCGGTACTGTAGCTACTACAATACCACGGCCGGTAAGTTCCCACGTCATTGTCTACATCTTATTGTTGTGTTAAAGCCATGATGTTGGAAGTCTTCTCAAATTTTCAGCTTATGTTGAATCATCTATTGGGAAACTATGGGATTCGAGATGTCGCCCTCTTGAAGAGATTTAAGAGCTTAATCTGGAAGCTCAAATGCTTTGGTATCCAACATATTTTGGGAGAAGACAATTAACTAATAAAAATATAAGTTTAGAAACCCTCATGATATCTTAGTATAGGTTGTCCATAAGTTACCTTAGAATATTGTTGATTTACTCTTATCATCAGGAGCAATGTTGCATGAAGGTAATCAACTTGGCTAAGTACTTTCTCTTGGAAGGCAATCTGTTTAGGAAATTCTTCTCGGGAATAACCTAAGTTGTATCTTGTCTTGAGATGAGAAGAGTTTTAATAAATTAATTTTTGAAAGTGTGGAAATTACCATGCCTCTGAGAACTTGATTAGAAAGGAGCTCAATTAAAACTATAATTGGCCCTCCATCTGAGATGATGGCAAAAAATTTGCCCTGTACTATAAAAACCATCAACTCCATTACACTTTTTGACAAGCTCATGAGCTCTGCAACTTATTATTTTTTTCATTGTCGTTTGTCATTAGGGGATGGATTTCATCAATCGCTTTCTCTTGGCGCCTTGGCAACTTAATTTCGTGCTTATTTTTGTGGCTTATTTCATTATATATTGAAGTCGTTGCTTTAACACATCCTATAATCAAAGCTGCATCAAGATTTTTCTGTTAAGACTTTTTACTAAGCTTGGTCTTCTTCTCGTCATCATCATTGTTAATGGTCCTCAATTCTTCAAGAATAAGATAATTATTTTTTATTCTAATGACATCAACCTCAAACCTCAAATTCTTTTTTATCACTATCCTTAAACTTATGGCTAAGGCAAGGCAACAAATAAGCTATTCATTAATCTCTTGAAGAAAAATGATGCGGGGCCGAGTCCTGTGAACTTGCCAGAGGCTTAGCGGGATAGGGCCGGTTTTGCAGGGGCAGGAATTGTCGCCCAAACTTCCCCCCTCCTTTTCGTTTTCCCGCCTAGCTGTACTTTATTAATATGTGTGTTTGTTGAGCCTAAGACTATGTTTTATTTGGTTTCAGCTTTTCTACCTGTTGATTTCTTTTTTTGCTAGGGTTGTACTCGAGGACAGGTGCTCCGGCTGTATCATTCTCTAAAGTGGCGACTATCCCCTTCGATTCCCTTCTCGCACTCCACCCTACCTTGTGCCAGCCGTGGGCCAGCAACTGCTCCAGTTGCCGGCCAGCACTTGTTCCAGCCGCTGGTCTGCTTTTATTTCCCCTTTCCTGCTACCAGCAGCTAGCCACCGGCCTGTTGTTCCATCCCCTTCCCTCTTCCCTCTTCCCTGGTTCCCTGCTGCCAACCCAACAAAATTTGCTTACTATTGTCGGAATCCTCCCCACAATCCTACTGTTGTCGTAATCCATTCCCCCACCCCCTTTGCTGCTATGACACCTCATCTCCACCCCTTCCAGTCCGCTGTTTACCACCGCCCAACCTTCTTACAACCACCATAACAATTCCAACCTCTCCCAATATCACACTCAGTCCTACATAGCACCCTCAAACCTCATGCCCCTACAACCTTTCTACATCGCAACCCCTCATAAGCCCTCTCCTGCCTCCAACTGCAAACCGGATTGCTCTCTTCCAACCGATTCCCAACTCTCGCAACCTATATCACTACTGTCAGTCGACTATCCCTTTTCGCTCTAGCCAGAGATTTTTGTCGTGTTTTCATTTATTGAATCTTGATTGTAACCCTAGTTTTTTTGCTTAATAATGTTTTCTTTTGTTATTTTGGGCTGGTTAATTCGGGTATCATTTCGTATCAAAGCTAGCCTAACCCTATTCATATCTTAGGGTTTTCTAGCATCTGCTTTACCCCTCCATTTTTTTTTTCTATCCTCAATCACTCCTTTCAAACCCAAACTCTAATCATGCTACCACAGAGACATGCCGGAACCTTCATGGGATGAGATACAGAGGGAGATCCATCGACTTCAACAGAGGCTCGCGGAAATTGATGATGAAACCTAGGGGGAGATTATCCTCGATCATGATCTGGGGAGTCGAATGGGAGATGGGGATGAGGATCTGAATCTGTTTCCATAGGGAAGACATCATCAATGAAGAATACCGTCCATGCCGCTTCGGAATTCAATATCAGAGGAGGCCGAGAGAGGAGCTCGCACAGGAGGACACACAGACTTCGTATTCACAATGGTTTTGCCAGAATTTGATTGAAGTATGGATCCATATGAGTTTATTAATTGACTGCAATTTGTCGAACAAATTTTGTCATATAAGAGGTTGCTAGAGGATAAGCGGGTGAAATTAGCCGCATCAAACTGAAAAAGAACGCCTTTTTGTGGTTGGAAAATTTACAGAGATAGAGGAAAAGAGAGTCAATGATAAGATTACTAAGTGGGAAATTATGAAGAAAGTAATGCAGAAGAAATACCTTCCACCTCGTCATCGCCAGGATATGTTTCTAAGACTCCACCTGCAGCAGAGGAGTTTACAACACAGTTCAACCAATTACAGATGCAGTATGAGCTAGTCGAGCTAGAGGAACACACTATAGCTTGGTACCTGAGGTGCCTGAAGCCCGCTATTAGCAATGTTGTGTAGTTACAACCGTACTGGCATTGGGGATCTTTAAATTTTAGTCTTAAAGGAGAAAATATTACAAAAATAAAGCAGACAACAACCTTCATTCAGGTAGTAGCTTTCAATCAGGCTGTCATCTACAGTTACCGCTACCAACACAGATACCTTGGGAGGAGTTAGCAAGACAACACGGGGGAGTGACACGACAAATCATTGTGGAAAGAAGCTAAAAAAGGAAAATTCTTCCAAGATAGTACTCGCTAGGAGGTGTTTCAGGTGCCATGGCTAAGGACACAGCCTCCAACTATTCTATGAGCCGAGTTGTCACATTCACAAATCAGGGCATTGTCAAGGAGGTGGAGGATGAGGAGTCGGATGACAGTCCAAGTGATGAATTTTTGTGTGTGACGAGGGAGAATTGTTAGTCATATAGAGAGTTTTGCAACCTGAACCAAAGCGAGAACAATCATGGTTGAGGCTTAGTATCTTTCACACCAAGTGTATTGTAAAGGGCAAGGTCTACATTTGATCATTGACTGTAAGAATTGTCAAAATATGGTGTTCATGTTGATGGTGAAGAAATTGAGATTGACCACACAGAAACATCCTCAGTACTACTCCCTTACCTGGTTGAAGAAGGGAAACGGGATACATGTGAATCAACAGTGCTTTGTCAAATTTTCAATTGGGGATCAATTGTAGAAGCAAGTGTGGTGCGATGTGGTTCCGATGGATGCATGTCATATTCTTTTGGGGAGTTCTTGGCAGTTCGACTACAAGACTCAACACGACAACTTCAAGAATACATTCTCTTTTAAAAAGTACAGGAAACAAATTGTGTTATTATCTGTTAAGGATGTGATAGGTGTAGGCGACAGAGGTGTTAGTCCCAAGGGTCCACTTTTATGCCGTCACTTCGGGATGCTTCAGTTGCATTGACATTAGTCCTACTAGAGGGAACTGAGGAGAGTGAGATAGCAACACTACTACAACAACTACTACATGACTTCTAGAATGTGATGACCGATAGTCTTCCTGAGGGATTACCACCACTAAGGGTTATTCAACACGCCATTGAACTCATACCAGGATTGGTGTTGCCGAATCAACCTACTTATTCAACACACCATAGATCTCATAGCAGGATTAGTGTTGTCGAATCGACCTATCTACAGATTGAGACCCATAGAGTATGAAATATTGTAGTGACAGGTATAGGATCTCGTTGCAAGAGAATTGGTCAAAGAGAGTCCAGTCTATGTGTTGTCCCCTCCCTAATGGTACCCATGAAGGATAGTTCGTGGAGATGTGCATTGATAGTTGGGCCATCAACATGCTTACCATCAAGTAACGGTTCACTATACCTCGCTTGGACGATCACTTGGACCAGTTACATTGAGCCACCATCTTTTCCAAGGCCAACTTGCGCAGTGGGTATCACCAAATCTGGATGAGGCCAGGAGACGAGTGGAAGACCGCATGCAAGACACGAGATGATTTATACGACTGGACCGTTATGCCCTTCAGCTTGTCAAATGCGCCTAGGACTTTTATGAGGTTGATGAATCAGATTTTTTGGGCTCATATTGGGAAATTTATGGTGGTCTACTTTGATGATATTCAGTGTACATCCGATCTGAGAAGAAACACTTGCACACCAGAGGGCGCTGTTCAAGGTATTGCACGTCGAGAAACTAGATGCTCATTCAAAGAAGTTGCATCATGGCGAACCAGATATGTTTTTTGTTATATGATGTATAGTGCAAACATTCAGATAGATCCGAGAAAAATCAAGGCCATTGTTCACTGAACGATACCACAATTGTTCACTGAACTTAGCCAGTTTTTGGGACTAGCGTTGTTTACATGTGATTCACTAGGAACTTTAATATCATCGCTACCCCTCTGATTGATGTTTTTGCAGGGAGACAAATTCCACTGGACAGGGGCAACTCAGAATAGTTTCAATACACTCAAGGAGAAGGTGACTCGAGCGCCAGTCTTGGCACTACTAGACTTCAACCAACTATTTGAGGTAGAGTATGATGCATCTGACGCGGTGATAAGAGCAGTGTTGAGCTAGAGAGGTCACCTCATCACTTTTTTTAGTGAGAAACTGAATGATTTCTCGAGAAAATACTCGATGTGCAACAAAAAGTATTATTTTATTGTGAGAGCTCTTGAGCTCTGGAGTTATTACTTGCAGACAAGTGTGTTCACAATATCCACGGATCATGAAGCCTTGAAATTCTTGAACAACCAGAATAAATTGAAGAGTCGACACTCAGTTTGGATGAAGATCTTGATGTGTTCCAATTCATTTTTAAGCACTAGGCGGGGAGTCAAAATCGTGTAGCAGATGCGTTGAGCCGTAGACACTTGTTGATCACTGCGATGCAAGTTCGCTTTGCGAATTTTGAGGTAGTAAAAAAGCCTTACAAGACAAACAGAGATTTCAGAAAAATCAAGGAGCAGTGTCAGGAGAAGCCCACTGGTTAGACTATAGAGTCGATGGTTACTTGTTTTATCAGAGTAAATTGTGTGCTCTAAGATGTTCGCTGAGGGACTCCATTGTTCAGGAGGGCCACAGTGAAGGACTCGCATGGCATTTTTGCTGGGATAAGACTCTCGCACTCATGAGAGAACACTTCATTTGGCCTCGACTAGAGAGAGATGTAGAGCGGCACATCAGGTGGTGCAGGATTTGTCATATGACAAAATCAAGGGGCAGAATGTAGGGTCATACACCACCTTGCCAGTATTAGAGGCACTGTGGTGCACGTTAGCATGGACTTTGTGGTGGACTTCCGAGGACACAACAAAATAAGGATTCAATCATGGTTGTAGTGGATTGATTCTTGAAGATGACACATTTTGTACCATGTCATAAGACATTGGATGCCTTACATGTCGTTGACTTATACTTCGAAGAAATTGTGAGTCTGCACGGGATACTTAGGATCTTCACGTCAGACAAGGATGCAAGATTCAGAACCACTTCTGGAGGACTCTGTCAGGAAAATTAGACACTAAGCTTCAATTCAGTTCTGCAGCACACCCTCAAACGGACGGTCAGACAGAGGTAGTAAATAGGAGCTTTGAAAATCTTTTGAGATGCTTCTTTGGGAAGAATATTAAGCATTGGGATTTGATTTTCGCTTTGACTGATTTTGCGTACAATAGATCCGTAAGTCAGACCACGGGTCACACTCCATTTGAGGTCGTGTATGGGCACAACTATACCGCTCCTGCTGACTTCAAAGATTAGTGAGGATACAGAGGAATAGGTGCACGATATTCAGAAACTCTACCAGGAAGTAAGAAAAGAGATCACTAAGTAGAATCACATGCACCAGGCACAGACGAACAAGACAAGGAAGAATTTGACCTTTAGAGGAGACTTAGTGTGGATCTAGCTTAAGAGAGAAAGGTAGATTCTCACTAGGAGCATGATGCGGGTGCTGCCCTAGTGCCCTATTACGAGCGCTGAAAGCGCCTAATGTGAGCGCTTGTTTCCACGGGACGGGAGGCCTGTGACTCTTCGCAGGTACTGTAGACAGGGTGGGTCGTGATTCTCTCACGATGTCCTGCGATCCTTTTCTAACTGAGGGGATGGCGACGCCTGTAGGAGTTTTGGGAAGGGCTTTTCTGGAATCCTTCTTGCCTCTTTTGTGTAGAAGTTTCTTGGGAGGCTATAAATAGTTGTCCCCGGTGTGTGAAAAGTTAGTTCTTAGCATGTTTAGTTTCAGATCTTTAGTGTTTGGAGTCTCTTTCCCCTTCGTGGGTTATATCTGAGGAGTTGGTGGTGCTTTGGTTGTATCCTCTCTTAGGTGATGATTGTTTCTTCCCTTTTTACCTCCCTCAAGCCTTCTCCTCCCCCACTCCTCTGTTGCCGACTCTCCCTTTGTCACCCCGACACCCAACCATTCCTCTTCTTGCTGATAACTACTATTGTCCCACCTTCCTAACTCCTTTCAAGCTCCTCCCAACCACCCCAATATCGATGCCGACCACCTACGAGACTCTTCCCACTTATTGCTCCTATAGTTCAACACTTTCCCTTCTCTACCATCCGCCTTGTGTGATTGTCGTCATCCCTCCTATTCATTCCTATCCTTCTAGCCGACCTCCACTACCCAATGGGATACATCTAGGAGTGTTGTTTGTGTCATTTTGTGTCTTGTGTTGTTATTTTCGTTCGAGTAATGTTGTAATCCTATTTTAATGTTAAAGAAAGTTTGTTTTTTTGTGTTTCCACTGTTTTCCTTACAAATTTCAGTATCATTTGATATCAGAGCTAACTTAACTCTACTCTTATCCTAGGGTTCCCCAACATCCACCCTTACTCAATCTACCTCCAATTTTTTTCTTTCAATTCCCAACTCTAGCCTTGCCACCGCGGTGGGATACAACAGGCTCTACTCGGGAAGAGATCCAACGTGAAATTCTACTTCTTCAATGGAGCCTAGCCGAGCTAGATGACGGTAGATGACGGGAAACAAGAAGAGATTACCTTCAACCATGATCGAGAGTCGTGGGGAAGATAGAAACAAGGATCTTAATCCATTCCACATGGAAGGTCACATGAACGAAGAATATTGGCTGCGCAATTTTGGTATTCAATATCAAAAGAGGTCGAGCGAAGAAGCTTCTTATGGAGGTCAGCAGGAATTTTGCATCAAGATGAAACTTCCAGAATTTGAAGGAGGCATGGATCCCGATGAGTTTATCGACTTGCTGCAATCCGTTGAACACATTTTCGAATAAAAAATGTACTAGATGACAAACGGGTCAATCTAGCCACTATTAAGATGGAGAAGAGTGCTTTCCTATGGTGTAAAAATGTGCATAGGCAGAGGCAGAGCCAGAGGGAAGGCAACAAAAAGATCACTAGATTGGAGAAGATGAAGAAAGTAATGCAAAAAAAGTACCTCCCACCCCCCTATCGCTAGGACATGTTTCTAAAACTCGACAACTTGCTGCAAAGAAATCTTTCAGTTGAAGATTTCACTGCCCAATTCGACCACTTGCAGATGAAATGTGAGCTGATAGAGCCAGAGGAACATATGACAGCTAGATATCTCGGAGGTCTGAAACCCGCCATCGGTAATGTGGTACAATTGCACCCACACTGGACGCTAGAGAATGTCTAGACATTAGCCTTGAAGGTGAGAAAACAACAAAAGCAGAGTCTGCAACAAGCATTCTTCAAGCAACAACCTCCTGGCAAGCTGTCACCTACAATTACCATGACTAACAGGGATCTCTCAAGAGACACAGAGAAGCCCAGATAGGGGAATGACACTATAGATCAAAGCGGAATGAAGTAGGAGAAGGCAACTCCTCTAGCACGGTGCCAACCAGAAAGTGCTACCAATGCCGCAACTACTACCACATTGCCTCCCGCCTCCCCACGAGCAAGGTAGTCACACTCACAGTTCAAGGCGCCATAGAAGAAATTAGTGATGAAGAGAAAGCCGATGAACAAGACGAGGAGTATCAATTTCCACCAAACGAAGGAGAATCACTCGTGATTCAACGAATCCTACAAACCGAGGACGAGGGATTTGCAGCGGCTTCGCCACAACATATTCTACACCCGCTGAACAGTGAGTAGAAATGTATGCAGTCTCATCGTCGATGATAGAAACAACAAGAATGCTGTGTCGACACAAATGGTAAAGAAATTATGACTCGCAACTCAGACATTTTCAGCCGTATTCACTGACATGGCTGAAGGAGAATCGGGTCAGCATCAACCGAAGATGTTTGGTAGATGTGGTCTCTATGGATGTTTGTCACCTATTGTTGGGACGACTGTCGCAATTTGACCGAACTCAACACGACAGATATAAAAAAACATTCTTTCATTAAGGATGGGAAGCACATCACCCTCCTTCGACAGAGTGAGGTCATAGGATCTCTTTTCAGTAAAATGTCACTGGAACTAGTTTTAGTGATAACACCAGACGAGAGGAATGAGACAACCGCTTCTGATACAAGACAGGTACAACAAAGGGTATGTCAGGATGGCGCTGTACCAACAACACCACCGCGATGCGAGAAGGGTCTGATTACTATCACTACACACTCAAGTGAACCGATCATATGTTACTTAGGGGAGATTCACCAGCATAGGCGGGTACGCTGCCCGAAATGGACATATCGATATGGGCATTTGCTCGCAAGCTGGGAAAGACCCTCAAATACCTTGGGCAACAATACAGTTTCCAATGGGAACGAGGATGGCTAATAACGAAATGGAATCTTTGACCAATGAAGTCGAAGCTTCCCCAACCCCAAGAGACTAACGTGGGTTCTATCTTAGCACCCGATTGCGGGCGTTGAATGCGCCCAATGCAGGCGCTTGTTTCTGCGGGACGGGAGGCCTTCGACTCTTTGCGGGTACTGTAGACAGGAGGGGATCACGATGTCCTGCAATCCTTCGCAAACCGTGGGGAGGGCGACACTTGTAGGAGTTTCGAGATCATTCTCGCCTCTTTTGTGTAGAAGTTTCTTAGGAGACTCTAATTAGTTGTCCCCGGTGAGTGAAGGGTCAGTTCTTAGTGTGTTCAGTTTCAGATCTCCTTTGTGGAGCCTCTTTCTCCTTTGTGAGTTGTATCTAAGGAGTTGGTGCTTCAGTTGTATCCTGTTTGAGGTGGTGATTGTATCTTCCCTAAACTTTCTCCTCCCCCACTCCTCTGCCGCCGACTCTCCCTCTATCACCCCAATACCCAACCAATTCCCTTCTTGCAGATTACTATTATTGTCCCGTCTTCCTAACTCCTTTCAAGCTCCTCCAACCACTCCACTACTGTTGTCGATCACCTACTACCCTTCCCACTTATTGTCCCTATAGTCCCGCACCTTTCCTTCACAACCACCCGCCTTCGCGCGATTGTCGTCATCCCTCCTAATCTTTCCTATCCTTCTAGCCGACCTCCACCACCCAATGGAGCGCATCTAGAAATGCTTTTTGTGTCGTTTTGTATCTTGTGTTGTTATTTCCTTCGAGTCATGTTGTAATACTATTTTAATGTTAATGAAAACTTGTTTTCATGTTTTTACTGTTTTCCCTACTTGTTTTGATATCAGAGCATTCAGAAAACTCAAGCCCAGAGTAGATGGACCTTTCAAAATACTTCGAAGCTGAATGCTAATGCATGTAAGATTGATTTGTCAGGAGACTATAATGTTTCAGCCACGTTCAATGTTGCGAACTTGGCGTCGTATTACGAAGATTCAGAAGCTTCGACGGATGAACTCGAAGCCCCCTCCAATCTCGGGAGACTGACGCGGGGCTGGGTCCAACTGAATCAGCCAGGGGCTCAACAGGATAGGGTCGGTCCAGCAGGGGCTGGAATTGTCGCCCAAAGTTTCCCCCCTCCTTTTTATTTTCCTGCATATCTATCCTTTGTTAATATGTGTGTTTGCTGAGTCTAGAGTTATATTTTGTTTGGTTTCTGATTTTCTATCTGTTGGTTTCTTCCTTTGCTAGTGCTTTATTCGAGGACAATGGTGCTCCAGCTTTATCCTGCTCCGAGGTGGTGACTATCCTCGTGGATTTACTTACGTTCTCCGCTCTACTTATCCCAGTTGTCAGCCAACAATTGCTCCAATCGCCGGCCTGCCATTCTTTTCCCTTTCCTGTTTATCCCCTTCATTCATCCCTGATTCCCTGCCAACAACCCAGGGGAATCTGCCTGCTATTGCTGGAATCCTTCCCACAAACCTGTTGTTGTTGTAAGCCGCCACCCCCCCCCCCCCCCCCCCCCCCCCCCCCCCCCCCCCCCCCCCCCCCCCCCCCCCCCCCCCCCCCCCCC
>JXCR01138119.1:13350-26261 GCA_002079205.1 Phalaenopsis hybrid cultivar
CCACCCCACCCCACCCCACCCCACCCCCTATGCTGCTATCACACCTCACCTCAACTCTTCTAGCTCGTCGTTTACCACCTCCCAACCTTCCTACAGACACCATAACAACCCAACCTCTCCCGATATCACCCTCAACTCCACCTAGCACCCTCAATCCTCACTTCCCTACTGATTTCCAATACCGCAACCCCTCCCAAACCCTCTCCCAACTCTACCCACAAATTAGCTTGCTCCCTTCCAACTGACTCCCACTTCTCACAGCCCATCTCACCACGGTCACCCGGTTGTCTCTCTTCTCACTAGCCAGAGATTTATGTTATGTTTTCATTTCTGTTTGAGTCTTGATTGAAACCCTAGTTGTTTTGCTTAATAATATTTGCTTTCGTTAATACGGGTTGGTCAATTGCGGTATCAAAAAGCATATCTAACAACCCTGGTGATTGGGCAGACAAGCGCTTTTCAACACTTTAGGGGCCTACTAAATCACAACATCTACAATCACTGGGGAAACTATTCTCCCGGGACTTTGGTTGCCAAGTATTAGTCATAGTTGAGATCTGCTTTTCTACATCTAGTACCTGAGAGACCCATTCTATAGTTGCCGAGGTATTTCCCAATTGGATACAGAGCAATCAGGAGTTGCACTTGACTTTTTTGGATACGTTGGAAGAAACTGAAAATTAGGCACTCTATAGAATTTAGGAGGAAAAAACTCATGTTACTACGCTCCTACGCTTGAAGTGTCAACTCAGAATTAAACGTTAGCATTCTCGTACCATGAAAGTGGAAGTTACCTGAAAATTTTTTATATTTAGGATGAGCTCTCCCAACTAAGGACTTAAAAAAAAAAAAAGATTGAAGTGCTTACAAGTTGTAAACTTCTGGAGTTATCCTATCGAAGACCTGCAAGTCTGAGGACATGAAATTTACTATTCGTAACAAATGAAAATTAACTACTAAATTATTGAATGATGGAGACGATAATAGTTAAAAACCCAGATCATACTCACTTGATGCCTTAGAGCTGTTAGGTTTGGAGGAGTCTGACGATGATTTCTTTCTTTTTTGAACAATATTTTTGGCAAAGATGTAATCTCCTTTTTCTCCATTTGAGAAACAATCTTCATACCTCCATGAACTCCTCTTTTGTCACTTTTATTGAGACAAACAACTATGAGCCCTTCTATAAAATTTATCAATATTAATGTAATTTTAGTAAGTATTTATTTTTCATCACTACTGCCCTCAGATTTAATTTGCCAATGACAGGAACATGATCAAGTGAAGTCATAAAACCTCAAAATGGTTTTGAGGATAATTTGTGGAATTAATTTCTAGGAGCATTTAGTGCTTCTGTAACTATGAAAGGACTCTCTTAGGTATTCTTTTAGCCATTCAAAGATATTAGATTGGTTTCTCTCAAATTTCCTTGTTTACCCTTTATTCTCTTGAATTCCGCACATCCAATGTGTATGGATCCTAGCTTTATTATTGGTGGGAAGGGTTCAAGTTGCCATCAGCTAAAGTGGGACTGGCTTAGTGTGAAGACAAAGGCATTGTTAGCTGCAGTTCATAACAAAAGTCTTGCCACTCTTAACCTAGCAACAATTAAGGCCTAATCTTTAAACTTTCCAGTAGAGTAATGAAAGTCTTGTGTTAGCATCTTGGTGAATATGCACAAAATATAGGAGAAAAAGAAATTTTAACTAAGGGCAACCTCTATTATTAGCGACCATCTTGGCCTGTCATGCCTTATCAACATAGATTGCGATATGTTCTACTAATGCATAGAGAGATACACTAGGCTATCATCAAGTTCTTTAGATTCTTCCTCGGTATCAACTTCCTAGCTTCATGATTTCTAATAGCGCCCCTCTCCTTCTGTTCCTTTTTGGTCACTGCTACTAGATCTCTCGTAAAATTCAAACTCCCGTAGACCTCTCTTTCTCGTTGTGAACTTCCCCTAAATTGATGTAAGATAGCTGTGACAGTGGGATGCCATCCTTGAATTACTTTACCATCAACACCAGGTACCTTGAGTTCTTAAACATTAGCATGAATTTGGCTCTAATACCCCAAGCGGCTAACATGTTTTCTAACTTCAATGAGTTGCATTAAAGCTCAAAGGCCTTGGTGTCTGTGAGATCAGGTGATGTAAGGTGATTCATCCAGCCTCCGTGCTCATAAAATATTGCTAGGAAGTAATAAAACACAAGAAGTAGAAGAACAATGTTACCATCCATGATTTGGACCGGACAATTGCTGAAAGTTAATTACTTCCAAAAATTTATTTAGCATGATTTGGCACTTTCCAAATAATATTAGTGTGAGCTTAATGGGGAAATCATTAATTTCCAAGGTTATTTAAGATAAATAAGTGTATTTCGATAGGGAAGTGATCACATAAATCTTATGCAACAGGAAAGAAAAAAACCAAATGTTGAACGGATTGATTCCCTGTTCATAACCTATAGATGGAGTCGTCAACACTCCACTTTGAAGTTGGATTTTAGATATTAAATATTCTAACATTGTCATCTTCTTTTTCGAACAAATGTTTAAGTAATCACTGAATCATAATGTCAGATTCTTTCTGAGAAAACGCTATAAGGGAAAGTAAGTTAGCTTCAATTTTCGTTTTTGATGAAATGTCAATGTGCTTTTACATGTTTAATACGATCATTGGTGGATAGGATTATGAGCAATATTGATAGCAATCTTATTGTCACAATGTACTTTTTATGTTATCATAGTGATGACAGGAAGATTTTAAAATGGCTTTTGCAAGATTAAAATGTTAACCCAATTAGCCAAATGATATTAGCTCACTTTCTACACTACTTTTGACTGCAATATTTTATTCCTTACTCCATGCCATTAAGTTATTCCAAACATTAGAACTAAATCCTGATGTTCATCTTCTGTCGACTGTGGAACTAATCTAATGAACACCAATCTATGCCCCAATTTCAGAAGATTCCCCTTTTTTTGAAGCACAGTTCCCTCACTGAACTTTCTTTTAGATACTATATGATTAGTGGTGCAGCATCAAGATGCATTTTATAAGGCGCATGCATGAATTGACTTACCATACTAATAGCAAAAGAAATATCAAGACTTGTGTGTGCAAAATGTATAAATATATAGATAAGTTAGTTGTGATAGTGCTTTGGTCACTCAGCTTTACATTATGATCATTATGGTTGTAATTAGTTTGTACCCAAGTCGCCTAGTTTTTTTCCAAAAGGTCAATAACATTTTCCTTGGTGATATTGTTATCCAGACTTATTTCTAGCCACTTCAATGTGAAGAAAGTGTCTCAAGGAGCTAAGATATTTGATTTCAAATTCATTAAAAATCTTTTTTCCTTAAAGAATTTATTTCAAGAATATTGTAACTAGTTAGGATGATGTCATCAAGATCATCAACATATAGAATTAGTTTTGTTGATTTGTCATCCTCACATTTATGGAGCGATCATGTGAACATTATGAATCGCTTGTAACCCTGTTGACAAATCACAGTAGCGAAATGTTCACAGCATTCTTTAACGATTATTTGAGATCCTAAATGGAGTTTTTCAATTTGCAAACCGGATTTGTTGGCATCCTCATATTTATAGAGTGATCGTGTGATCAATGTGAATTGCTTTTAGCGAATGTTCAAAGCATTCTCTTAACGATTGTTTGAGACCCTGAATGGAGCTTTTCAATTTGTAAACCAGATTTGTTGTTCTAACACTCCTAAAGCTTGGAAGGAGTTCCTTGTGGACTTCTTCATTCAGGACTCCATTTGGAGAGAATTTTTTGACATCAAGTGGTTGTAGAGGCTATAATTCATTACTTGGTTATGAAGAGAAGTATTGGAATTAGGTTGAGTTTGGCAACAATAGCAAATGTCATGGCAATCTAATCCATAAGTGCAACCACCGCTAACTAAATATCAAAATGCGTTGAATTAAATCATTTTGAGACATACCTTTTGCAAATGATTAGTCTCAATTAGCATGCCATCTGTTATTGAGAATGTGTTTTTAATCTTCCTTAACTTAATTGCAAAAAAATAATCTGTTCTCTTTATTACAGGCAAGTCTTTATTGGAGATGTTGTTGTGATGAAAGATCCTGAGAAGCCCAATGACCGCATTGTCAGAAGATTGGCTGCTGTAGAAGGATATGAGATGGCTTCCAAAGATGAAAAGGATGATCCATTTATTTTAGAGAAAGATCAGTGTTGGGTTTTGTCGGATGATGAGTCTTTAAAGCCAAAGGTATCTCTTGTTATTTTTTAAGTTTAATTAACCTATTCTTGGTATGAAATTAGCTGTGATTCTTATATTACATATTGCATGATCATCGTGATTTGTCGGAGGGATCCAATCTGTTAAACCCTGGATTATTCAAATAAAATAAATCTATTATTTGTTTGTCTTGTTTTCTTTAACAGTAACGCATTTCTTTAACTGACTATTGAAACAATAATTAAAATTTTCATGCTAGCCTGTTTTGTTTTTCTATCAAGCAGATCTTTTATATTATGACTGCCCATGTTTCACTCATTAGGATCTTAAAGTTGATCAATATATTATTGAAGTATTTGCACGTCCACTTGAATATTTTGCATCGTACTGGATGCTTGAAATAGGTTTAATTCAGTAGGCCTCTTGTTCAATTTCTGAAGTTACATATGAATTTGTGCAAATTTTGACTTTGCCTTCACAATATATGTATATAAAGTCGGAGTAATTTTTGCTTCTGTTGATTTATGCTTTTTTTAATAGCAATGGTTCAATACATAAAACTAAAAGATAAGGATTTAAAGCTGACCATATAACTTTTTATTAACTTCAATCACTGCTACTGCTTATTTCTTCTTTTATTAAATCAAATTTTTAATTATGTCGCTACTTTCTAGTAAGACCATGAGCCTCTGTCCAGTCCACTTTGCATGGCACTTTAAAACTCTTATATTATATTATTTTGACCTTCCTCCTGCTTTCTTATTTTACTTGATCGTATAGAAAAGTGTTGTCGAGATGAGAATGCTTCGGGCCTATTGTGTGATAAAAAAGTACCACTTAGACTGAAAGGAAAATTTTATAAGATGCTGGTGAAACCTGCAATGTTCTATGGCGCTGAATGGACCTTTAAAAGCGAAGCATGAAACAAAGTTAAATGTTGTCGCGATGAGAATGATTAGGTGGATGAGTAGCTTTACACTTGGGGACAAAATGCAAAATGAAAGATATATTCGTCATAGGATTAGTGTAGCTCCAGTGACGAACAAAATTAGAGAAAGTCGTCTGAGATTGTTTGGTCACATTAAACGTCGACCATCTGATGATCCAATCAGAAGAGTAGATGTTTTAGATTCGACTTATATTAAGAAAACAGAGGTAGACCTAGGAAGACTTGGGCATATTGTATAAAAACTTATCTTAATTTATTATAATTAAATGAAAATATGACACTAAATAGGACGCAATGGAGAAAAAAGATTCATGTAGCCGACCCCACTTAGTGGGATAAAGATTTTGTTGATGTTGTTGTTGTTGTATAGAAAAGCTGAAGTTGAGGCTTCGTGTAGATTATGATTTGTGTTTCAGATTGTAAATTGTAGTAGTGGTTGTGTGGGTTTCTCAGTGTCTTTGATTTTTCACCCCTAAAATCAGTTTCAGGAGTATTATGAAATGAGCATGGACGGTGCTACAGTGGGGGCACTAAGGCCCCTGCCCCACTGACCCAACCCAATATACTTAATATTTTTTTAATAAATTACCCTATTTTAGTTTTTCGGGGTGCATTTCTGTTCAAGCTCCTAGGTAACTCAAGCTTGAGTTTATTGAGCAGTTAGGTAAATAATAATTTATTAAAACTTAACAAATTAAAATAATTAAACTGTGTCTAGATTTTTTTTTTTTAAATGTTTTGAAGCCTTTTTGATAAATTTAAGAACCACTTCTCATGTCTACACCCCTGCACACTACTCCAAATGTTTAATCTAATTTGCTGTGTTTTTTCATATAAACATTACTTTTCAGTTATCTCTTTAGGAAGTGGGACTAAAAATATAAAAGGTAGAAAGCTTAAGCATATTGCATGAAATTTTTGTGGATTTATTTATTATTCTTTCTATGCATTTATAAATGTGCAAATTTGTGAACTCTAATGTTTCACTAAAAAGTGCATATTAATTATTTAAGCTAAAACGTTAAAATTTGGAATTAGTATTTTTAGTTTGTTTTTAATTAATTTATAATTTTTTTAATAATACAAATTAGTAAGTTAATTTTAAATTAAATTTTAAGCATATTTATTTAAATTAAAATATACTTTTTATTATAATTTATATTAAATTTTAAGTTAATATTGAGCTTTAGTCAAACAAATTAACTAGTTTATTTGCTAGATTCTTCGTTATTATTTGAGTATAAAATTTTAATAATTATATTAAATTTTTCTTAGTAGTAGTAGATGGATATTAATGAATATTATAACATTTATTTTTATTTTATTTAAAAAATTATATAAATCATTTTAATTTACAGATAATGCACAAATATTGAAGATAATTACTCAATGTTTACATATAATCAACATAAATATATGCATAGATTTTTACTCTTAATTACTCGGGATATTTTAATCTAATTTTTCTACTATATTTGATTAGTTTTCAATTTTTGCAAAATAAATAAATAAACTTATAATCATAAAATTTAATAATTTTATCAAGATTATGAAATAAATTAAAAAATCAAAATCTATATTTTATTTACGCAATCTTTTATGTTGGAATTATCAAAGTTATGTAAATTATTTTATCTTGAACTGATAAAAATGATAAAGCGTATTTTTAAAATTGATAGTTTGTGCCCCCACCAAAATAATTTTCTGGCTTTGCCCCTCAAAACAAGACTCGCTTGTAGGAAGCAGAATAACGAAGATACAGAGAGAGAAATTGCTTAATGATCTTATGTGATGGATAATGTTAACGTTTTAGATATATTAATCACAATCTCTTACAAATGATACTATTTTTTTAGGATGATACCTAAGTTATAAGCACTTTCTATCATTTCACGAACTTCTGCTATTAGCCAAATGCATCTTTTGTCCGTTCATCGTTTATCCGTTTCTATTTCCCTGGACCCAGGAAGCAAGGGACAGCAGATTGTTCGGTCCAGTTCCAATGAGTGACATTATTGGACGGGTCATATATGCTATGAGATCAGCTGTTGATCACGGGCCAGTGCAGAATAGGTTTCCACTTAATTCTCTTATGATTTTTATATTAACAATAATTTTATGATACATATTTTCTCTGGTATATAATGTTTTGCATCTAACAGCCATCTTGCCATGGAAAAAGACTCTTCTGTGCTTTCTGTTGAATTGGACGTTGATGAGATGGCAAAGAATCTCAAAACATAGTGTCCAACGTCTCAGTTCTTAGCCACTTCTCAAAATCATTCTGTGACAGAGAATAATCCTAAGAAGGCCAATACCATGTTATTTACTCTCCGCACGAAAGATGGGTTGGGCAGGAAGACTGTCGAATTCTGGTTGGTTTAAAATATTAACCTGACACTCATTGCTGTAATTCTGACTTTGTTTTTGGGCTATACTGTCTGATTTGAAGGCAGGATAATGATTTCATAGTGTTTTGCAGTCTTATTTTTTCATGTCTTGTTCTTGTTTCGCTCATCACTGTCTGAACCATCTCGGTCTTATTATGTACTGTTTATATTAGTTCTTTGCTCGAGGCCATTTAGTTTTTTGCTCAAGTTATTTGTTATTAAGAAATTTGGGTTTTTGAATTTTCCTAGGTTTGACATAATGTTTAATTGACCATTGAGGACCGTTGCAGATTTTTTTTTTCTTTCAGTTAGCTCTTAAGATTTTATGAATTTGTGCATGTGTGCCCGTATGTGGTTATGTTTGTGTGTGTGTGTGTGTGTCTATATATATATTCGGATTTTCTTTAAGCATATATTTTGTTTGTGCATTCTGTTAGCCATTTTTGCTTTTGTTATCATGCCTATTATTGTAAGCACCGAAATTTTCTCCTTTTTCTCATGCTATCATGCAATCTTTTCTTCTCCTTTCCTTATTTGCTCGCTATTTTATCAACTACCTGATTTTAGACTCGCGATTTCTTTATTTTTCTCTCTGAGTCGTTGTCGCCTTCCCGATTTATTTGAACCACTACCTCGACGCTCTATAAGAGTGGGCTAAGGGCGGAACATCCTCCCAATCTCCCTTCCTCTCTCGATTTCACACAAAACCGTCAGCCTTGTGATTGAATGCCTGTGATACAATCATGGTTAGTTTGTTGAGAAGACAGTGGTGGGATCGTAGGTGTGCAGCAATCACTGAAACTTCATCCTTCTTTCGTCCGCTTTTACCTTAAACCATTGAGAAAGTTAACCCTTTTCTTGCTCTGCTTTCCTCACATTCTCCTTCACGTGCACAGCTTCTTCTCTAAATCCTGTAAAATCATCTTCCAGTGCCATTTGCTTAATCTTGGTTTTAAGGTAAAACATGGGAGAAATGAGATTTAAGAACCTGTAGGATTTGGTGTCATTTTTTAATGTTTATTAAGTTTTTAAGCGTTGCATATGCAAATTCCCCGATATGTGTATTCATAAAATATAATTTTTTTTTTCATATCGAGCACTACCACATAAGCTGGAACTTACTTTAACTTAGTCAATGTTCTTTATGCACTTGGGAGAGAGTAAATATGCAAGTATGGTCTTATTTGTCACAATACAATATTTTAAACTTTAAACATTTGATTCCTATACTGATTATAATCTCAGCGCAAGGGGAAATATATTTTAATTATATAAAAACTTTCCAAATTTTAACTAATCTTCTTAGATTAAGTTTTTATTTAATTTAGTTAATTTAATTTTATGGTAAATCAGTAAATTTAGAAAAACCAAACTTTTTAAAAATTTTAAATTAAGATCTGATAGTAATTGACTAGAATTAATTTAAGGAGATTCATACCTCGCTTCTTTGTGCGATCGATACTAAAAGAAAATTTTATATTACTTGAAACGATTCGTATACTTGCGTAGTTCCCATAGTGTGTAAACTATTTTCTAAGTTTTATAACATTTCAATCTTGCAAACTAGTCACTAAATATAAATTAGGTCAAGTTTTTGGTTATTTTTTGAAAGCTAAATTATTGCGTAATTGTGGGTCGGGTTAGTTAGATGCAGTTATATTTGCACTAATGATTTGGAGGCACTACCTATATGGTGTTCGTTGTAAACTCTTAACTGATTATACAAGCTTGAAGTATATTTTTACTCATAATAAGTTGAACTTGAAACAAAGGTGATTGCTCGAGTTGATTAAGGACTGGGATTTGGAGATTTAATACTACTCTAGTAAGGCAAATGTGGCTGCAGATGCTTTAATTAGAAAATCTTTGATGTTGCATGGTTGATCACTCAGGAGCAAGAGCTAGCATGAGAGATGGAATGACTTTAGCTCGAGATAATATTGACAAGAGCTACTCTCAGCATGTTTCAACTTTCAATTCAGTCTACACTTGTGGATTGTGTTCAAGTAGCTCAAATGTTGGATGAAGTGTTACTACAATTTTGAGAGAAAACAAAGAATGGATCAAAGCTCGAATTTAGTATCAAGCAAGATGACCCTTTATGATTTCAAGATTGGTTGTGTATTTTAGATCAGGAAGGACATCGACATGAGATACTCCGTGAGGCATATTCTACTTTATATTCAGCTCATACGGGGAACACTAAGATGTATCAGGATCTTAAGAAGCTATTTTGGCAGTCAGGTATAAAAATTATTGTAGCAGAGTTTGTAGCTAAGTGTTTGATCTATCTAATGGTCGAAGACCCGGTGGTCTATTGCACTTCCCATTTCAAAGTAAAATGGGAGGAGAATTCTGTGGATTTTGTTGTTGGCTTGCCAAGAACGAAGCAACAAAATGATGTTATTTTAGTTGTGGTTGATAGATTAACTAAATTAGCTCATTTTCTACCAATCAAGAAGACCTATTTGGTAGTTAGCTAAGATCTACATAAATAACGTTGTCAACTATATAAAATTCTAACCAGCTATGTATCAGATCGAGATGGAAGATTTACCTTCAGGCTATGGAAGCTAGTGCAAGAAGCTATGGGAAAAAAGATTAAAATTCAGTATTGTTTTTAATCCTCAAATGGATTGACAGTTAGAGCTCACCCTTCATAATTTAGAAGAAATGCTGAGAGCTTGCATTCTAGACTTTAGAGGTAGTTGTGAAGACTATATCTCATTGGTAGAGCTTGCTTATAATTATAGCGTTCAGTCTAGTATCAGTATGAAACCATATGAAATACTTTATGGCGGAAAGTGTAGATCCCCTTTATGTTAGTTTGAGGTGGGTGAGAGATGAATATTTGGACCTCAATTAGTGGATCAAGCCTCTAAGAGGTTTGTCAAACTTGAGATCAACTACGTGTGGCCTAGGATTGACAAAAGAAGTACATCGACCAAAACACAAAGAGATTGAATTCAATGTTGAAGATCATGTTTTTCTTAAAGGTTTCACTTATGCCCAAAGTTACATGATTTAGCTAGATTGGAAAGCTTCAGCCTTGTTTCATTGATCCTTTCGAGGTGATGGAGAAATTCAGTAGAGTTTCATATCGTTTGACTCTTCCTCCAAGACTTGCAGGAGTATACAATGTATTTCACTTTTTTTTTTACTTAGACATTATGTGCATGATGACTCATATTATCTGGTATGAGTCATTGATGATCTGAGGTGGCCCGTGTTATGAAGAAATACCAAATCACATATCAGAACATGAAGTTCAACAGCTTTGCCACCGATCTATTCCTTTAGTCAGAGTGCTTCAGAATATTCTTTCAGAATGAGATGCAACCTGGGAGATTGAAGAAAAGATGATCGTGAAGTACCCATAGCTTTTCCAGAACTGAAGTATGAATTTGGAGACCAAACTCTTTAAGGATAGCATGTCAGCACCAAAATTTTCTCCTTTTCCTCCTGCAATCAAGCGATCTTTATTTTCCTTTCCTTCTGTGCTCGCTACTGACATGCCTAAATTTTTTTGCTTTTGTTTGCACATTTAATGACTATTTTTAATGATATAACACTTTAATAAAATGTATTTTTGATGTTTTTGGTTGTAGCTACACTAAATAGAGCAAGTAGAGCAATTGGAACGAAAATAGAGCAATTTGGAGTGAAAAGAAGCAAAAAGGCCAAAGTTGACCTAGCGCCAAGGTGTCTGACAGTGACGCCTAAGCACCAGAATTTGGTGCTTAGGCACCAAAAATGATTTTCTAGATGGTTCAATGAATATGGATGAATTTTGAAGGGGTGCATGAGGTGACTCTTGGTGATTTTGAGAGCTCTATTTAAAGAGACTTCTGGAGAGTCCAAGGAGAGCCTTTTTGGAGGGAGAACCTATTGGGAGGAAGAAATTATGAGAGAGAGAAGGGCTTGAAAATTCTTTGAGGCTTGAAGGATTTCCTTGGTGGCTTGCTTAGATTTGAAGGAGAAGAGGAGAAGTGAGAGATATCTTCTTCACTACAATTCTAAGTGAGATTAGAGTGGAATTGTAAGGAGAGTGGGTCATTTATAAGTTATGTATTTTGTTTATTTTACTTAATCTTGTTTTGAAAACCTATATTTATTTATTAGTCCATATGTTGTTATGTCTTCTCCATAAGATCTGAGTAGTTTCTTTTGTCTTTCTCCCTGGAATGAGGAATAGTTATGTGTAGGAATAAAGTTTAGTAAAAGTGCTTCTAATTTCATAAATTGTGATGATATAAATTTTATGCTTAATTTATTTATCGATCTGGCCAATTGATTTGTTAAAATCTGTTGTGAAACATAATGACTCGAAAGGGTTATGTTTTTCTCAACATAGTAAGAATCACATTTATTTTCATGGATGAGAATGTAGTCTATGGAGTTAAGCACAAATAAATAGCAAAAAAAGTTTTGATGGGCTTAATTTGGATATTTTAGAGTGACAGGCTAAAACTTCCAATTTGATTCAGATGTTTGGAATCTAAAACAAGATGTTAGCCTTCAGATAAAGGGTACGTGGAGCTCTAGAGTCACAACTAGCATCTTTCCAGCCTAACCATAGGTTTAGGGACTTGACTCTGGATTAGCCAATATTCTTTATGCACTCGAGAGAGTGTAAAAGATAGGTATGCTTCTATTTGACATAATACATTAATTATATTTTAAATTATTAGATTCACACACTGATTATAAACTCATTGTAAGGGGAAAGATGTTTTATACAGTTTGAACTCTTTTATATATCGCTAGTTTGGAATTACTTAGTGGTAACTTTACATTTTAGTTTTTTAGATTGTCTTGCATTTGTATTTTGTATTTGCTTATCATACTTAGCATTCCTTTTAAATTCTGTAGGATTAGTAAATCCACAAAAAGTTTTCACCATTTCCTAAATAAGTTAACTGCAGTTTAAAGAGGATTTTACTAAAGTCAACCTATAAGAGTTTTGCCTATCCCTGTGAGATCGATACTTAGGACTCCATTAGAGTCCTATATTACTTGAAATGATATGTATACTTACATAGTACCCCTAAAGTGTGAACCATTCTGTCAACTTTACATAATATTTAATTTTGCGCACTAGCAACTTAATATAAATTGGGTCAAGCTTTTGGCCATCTTTCAGGACTTAAATAATTGTGTAATTGTGGGTCTGATCAAGTTTTTGACGTTATTGCTGGGGATAGCAACGAAACTTTTTGAATTAAGAAAATTTTTATTTGAGCTGCAAATTTTTAATAGGAAAATTGTAGTAACGTTTATATATGTGCTTTTGTGTGTGTATTTTAAAAATAAAATAAATATATATATATATA
>JXCR01138119.1:26408-36732 GCA_002079205.1 Phalaenopsis hybrid cultivar
TATATATATATATACATAATTATTTTTTTAATTCATGTGTTTTGCTTGTTTTTGTTATTTTTCTTTAATAGTGCATGTGTATTAAGATATTTGAAGGAATTTAGAAAATCAAATTGATGAGAATGTACAAAAACTTTTAAGAGATTAAGTTAACCCTACGGTAGATGAAATTCATCGTATTACACAAACTCCTATCGTAGAAGCCAACACATTTGAATTAAAAACTGCTCATTCAGATTTTATAGAATAACCAATTTAGGGGAACTCCATCTGAAGAGCCTAACTTACATCTTGCAAGTTTTTTAGAACTTTGTGCCACATTTCAGTATAATATTTTCTTTAACGATGTTGTTAGACTTAGGCATTTTCCTTTTTTCTTAACAAATAAAGCTAAAATGTGATTGAACTCATTAGGACCTGGATCTATTAGAACTTGGAGTGACCGAACACAGAAATTCTTGGCTAAGTATTTTCCACCTTCAAAGACTATTAAGCTAATAATTGATATTATATTTTTTGTCAGATTGAACAGAAATCAATATACGAGGATTGGGAATGCTTTAAAGAACTTCTTAAGAAGTGTCCACATCATTCTTTGTCCGATTGGTTAATAATTCAAACATTTTATAATGGGTTAGTAGGACCTCTTAGATCTAATATTGATGCACTGTTGGTGGTTCATTAATGTCAAAATCTTTTGATGAAGCATATTCTTTAATTGAAGAAATGACTACTAATAGTTTTTCAATGGCCTTCTGAAAGGGAAAACCCTAAGAGAATAGTCAGTGTCATGATTCTGATGCTATTTCTATGTTAGCATCTCAAGTAGCTGCAATATTAAGAAGGATATATCAATTTGGAATGAATTTATCTCATCCACCTCTTGTGATTGAAGAAAATTCCTTAGGACAAATGGTTAATTCTAACTTCCTACATTTGAGACTTAAATGCAATTAACAATAAACTTAATAACCTCTATTATAACTATTACAACTTAGGTTGGAAAAACCACCCTAACTTAAACTGGAATAATAATTCTGGTGGTGCTAACCAGCAATGGGGGAACAATCAAGCGAACTCATTAGGAAACTGGAACAACCAAGGTAGTACTAATTATAGACCGACTTATCCTCTAGGATTTAACAATAACCAACAATTTAAGGAGAAGAAGTTGTCTATAAAAGAAGTGGTGTTATATATGTGTAATCAATTACAAATTCAAGGATACAATTAAAAATATTGAAAATCAACTGGGATAAATCGCTAATGTACTTAGCAATAGGCCTCAGGGAACTCTTCTTATTAATACAAAAATTAATCCTAAAGACCTTAACAAAGAGTAAGTTAAATTTGTTCAACTAAAAAGTAGAAGAAAATTGAAGATGAAAGTTCGAAAAGAGATTGAAGTTGAGCAAGAGAGAAGAGAAATTGAAAAGTCTGATGAAGATATTCCTCAAGACTTAGAAAAACATATTTCTCTAATGAAGATCAATTTAGAACGATCACCACCTTCATATCCTCAGATATTTTGAGAACAGAAGTTAGATAAACAATTTTCAAAGTTTTTGAAAATATTCAATAAGTTAACTATTAATATATCATTTGTTGAAGCTCTGGAGCAGATGCCGAGCTATGTAAAATTTATAAAGGATATTCTTAAAAAGAAAAGAAAATTTACAGACAATGAGACGATTGCCCTTAACAAAGAGTGTAGCGCGATAATTCAGAAAAAAACTTCCTAAAAACTTAAAGACCTTGGTAGCTTTACTATTCTATGTGCAGTAAGAGATATATTTTATGGGAAAGCTCTATACGATTTAGGGGCTAGAATTAACCTTATGCCTCTATCTATTTTCCAAAGGTTAGGCTTAGGAGAAATTTATCTCACGTTTGTAACTCTTCAGTTAGTTGATCGATCGATCACTTACCCATGTGTTAGTAAAAGTGGATAAATTTGTCTTTCTTGTAGATTTCATTACGTTAGATATGGAAGGAGATAAAGAAATTCCAATCATTTTAGGGAGACCTTTTCTTTCCACTAGAAGATCTATGATAGATGTGCAAAAATGTGAGTTAACCATGAGAGTCAATGATTAGCAAGTTACATTTAATATATCAAAATTGATGAAATATCCAACAAAGAGAAGAGTTGATGAATGTTTCATAATGGAACTTATCAATCATTTAAGTAAAAGTCATTTCAAGGAAAATTATGAAGATAAAATGGAACACGAAGAACTAGAGTACGAAGAAGATGTTGATATGAAAGATAAAAAATTGAAAAGATTAATGAGGATACAAATTATGTTCAGGAAAATTTTGAGCTGTTGAACACTAGTTAAAACGGTAAATCTTTTATCCTTCAATTGAAAAACCTCCTGAACTAGAGATGAAAGTTGTACCTACACATTTAAAGTATGATTTTCTAGGGAATTCATCTACATTACTTGTTATAATATCCTTAGACTTAACTGAAGATCAAGAACAAAAATTAATGAAAAATTTAAAAAATTATAAGAAAACTTTTAGATGGATGATAATTGATATTAAAGGTATTAGCCCTTCCATTTGTATGCACAGAATTTTAATGGAAGAGAATCATAAGTCGGGGGTTGATCCTCAAAGGAAACTGAACCCAATAATGAAAGAAAGAGTAAAGAAATAAATTATAAAGTGGTTAGATGGTGTAATTATTTATCCTATCTCGGAACATTGCTTGGGTTAGTCTAATCCACTGTGTTCCTAAGAAATGAAGGGTGATTGTATCTGCTAATGAAATGAATGAATTAATTCCAACTTGATAAGTCACTAGGTGGAGAATTTACATTGATTATAGAAAATTAAATCTCATCATAAGGAAAGGTCACTCTCCTTTATTTTTTTTGGGTCAAATTTTAGACAGGCTATCGGGGCACATATATTTTTGTTTTTGGATGGATATACCAGTTATCACCAAATTTCTATAGCTTCTGAGGATCCAGAAAAAGGCCACATTCATTAGTCCTTACGTGACTTTTGCTTTTAAACTGATGCCCTTTGCATTATGCAATACGCCTACAACTTTTTAAATGAAGTCCCTTTTTTATGACTTAATTGAGAAAGGAATTGAAGTTATTATGGATGACTTTTCAGTGTTTGGTACAACATTTGAGTCATGTTTAAATCATTTAAAAAAGTACTAAAATGTTGTGAAGAAATAAATTTAGTTCTTAATTGGGAGAAATGTTAATTTATGGTTGTAGGAGGAATTTTACTTGAACAAAAAACTTCTGAAAAATGATATGGAAGTAGATCTGGCAAAAATTCAAGTTATTGCTAAACTATCTCCTCTTACTACAGTGAGAAGTTACGAGTTTCTTAGGACAAGTTGGTTTCTACAAGCGATGCAGTAGAGATTTTTTAAAAATCACTAAGCCACTGTGCCAACTTTTAGAAAAAGATGCTTTATTTTATTTTAATCATAAGTGCCTAAATGCCTTCAATTTGTTAAAAGGAAAATGTATCACTGCTCCTATTATTGTTTCACTCGATTAGGGGAAACCATTTGAGTTGATGTGTGATGCAAGTGATTATACTATTGGGACTGTTTTAAGAGAAAATATGATAAAATTTTTAAAGTAATATACTATGCTAGTATGACTTTAGTGAAGCTCGAATTAATTATATTATTGCTAAAAAGAGTTATTAGCAAGTATATGTTTTTGATAAATTATGACCTTCTCTTATTAGAACTAAATGTACTGTGCATACCAATCACTGTGCTATTAAATATATGATGCTGAAGAAGGATGCAAAACCAAGGTTAATCAGATGGGTCCTTCTAATGCAAGAATTTGACTTTAAATTAGTAGATAAAAAGGGAACTAATAGACAAATAGCTGATCATTTATCTAGGCTTGAACAGGAAAATTCTGTTAATCTTCAAAATGAAATTAATGAAGCTTTTTCTGATGAACAATTATATATTGTATATGAATGGCATGTTTTGTGGTATGCTGGCATAATTAATTTCATAATTAGTAATATTTTATCTTATGGTTTGACATACCCACAATAGAAGAAATTTATGCATGATGCAAGATCTTACTTATGGGATGACCCATATTTATATAAACAATGTATGGCCCAAATTATTCGAAGATTTGTAACTATGGAAGAAATTCAATAAATTATTCAAAAATATCATGATTCTAATTTTAGGGGACATTTTGGGATTGATAGAACTACATATAAGAGTTTTACAATCTGAATTTTATTAGCCTAATATTTAGAAATGTTAATACTTATGTGAAAATATGTGGTCAATGTCAGAAGGTAGACAATATTTCTAGAAGAAATGAAATGCCCCTCAATTTTAGTTTAGTGGTTGAAATTTTTTATGCTTGGGGTTTGACTTTATGGGACCATTTATACCAGCTTACAAAAATGTATACATTTTAATTGCAATGGACTATGTTTCAAGGTGGATAGAAACTGTATCTTTACCTCGTTGTGATGCTTAAAGCATTGTAATTTTTTTTAAAAAGAAATATTTTTAGCAGATTTGGGATGTCGAGGATAATCATTATAGATGGGGGAAGTCATTTTAGGAATAAGAAGATTGAAACATTAGGTAGAAAATATGGTATTAAACGTACAATTGTCACTGCTTATCATCCTCAGACCAATGGTCTAACAAAATTATCCAATCATGAAATTAAAAGAATTTTGGAGAAGACTGTAAATCCTAATAGGGTGGATAGGTCTAAAAGACCAGATGGGGCATTATGGGCTTATAGGATGACATATAAAACTCCTATAGGAATGACCCCATATAAATTCATATTTGGGAAGGCTTGCACTTACCAGTAGAATTGAAGCATAAAGTTTATTTGGCTATCAAAAAAATTTAATTATAATTTGATAGATGTTGATGAGAAACGACTATTGCAATTGAATGAGCTCAAGGAAATTTGAAATGAATCTTATTAGAATACAAAAATTTATAAAGAAAAATATGAAATTATGGCGTGGTCAGAAGATTATAAGAAAGGATTTATAACCTGAACAAGAAGTTTTACTGTATAATATAAGATTAAATTATTTTCTGGGAAACTGAAGTCCACTTAGATGGAGTCATTCATAGTGGTAAAAGTTTATTCTTATGGTGCTGTAGATATCAAGGATCCAAAAAATGATGGAATTTTTAATGTAAATGTGTTTTTCTTGGTTCTTTTAGATCTCAGAGTCGTCAGCTTGTCTATTTATATGTCGTCGTATAATTTTCCTATTTGAATAGGTCTTCCTCCAAAATCAAATGAATGACTCGAAGAAGAGAGGAATCGAATAGAAAAATGACGTACGATAAAAAATAGACAAACAAATCAAAAAGAAAAGAGATGGAAGGCTTATATAAGGGTAATCCTCATGTGATGGGTCGAGAGTATACTTCCAAATAGAATCAGATTGAAGTACCCCGAAAAATACATCCACGAGCAGAATCTCTATATAAGCCACCCGTAACTAGAGAACCAAAAAGAATATTTTTTGTTTTGTGGTCAAAAGTCTCCCAGAGGAACGTATTTCTACTGGTTAATAACATCTTGGGGAATACTGACCAAAGGAAAATATGTTTAGATTTTCAAACCTATTTTACACTGATTTTGATGATATTGCACTTTAAATAAAGGTATTTTTTATGTTTTGTTGCAGGTATGTTGAATTATGGTAATTGGAACAAAAAGATGCAAAAAGGAGCGAATTTGGAGCAAAAAGGACCAAAATATGAAGATTTAACTTGGGCGCCGACGGCGAGCTCTACGGCGCCAACGACGGGTTTTTCCCGAGAGATCAGAAATCAAATATTTTAGAAGGCCACCGACGGTGCCATCGAGGACGCTGATGGCGAGCATGTCAGTTCTCTCAATAGATGCATTGAATGTGGATGATTTTTTAAGGGACGCTTAGGCAACTCTTGAAAACTCTTCTACAACTTTAAGAGAAACATTTGGAGGCCGAAAAAGGGGGTGTCTGTTGAGTCCTTTGTTGTTTGTGGTGCCCATTAGAGTGTAGAGAGTGTAATTTAGGGTTAATAGTGTGAGGAATTCTTCGAGAGATTGTAAGAGTGGAAGGAAAGTGAGAGAATTCTTCCTCCTTCCCGCTACGAATGAGAATTCTGTGTGTTGTAAAGAAAAGAAGAGATTCAGCGGAACTTCGAGGAGTTTGCTTGGGGAAGAATTAGAGATAAGTGGTATTTAGTTATTGAAGTTTGTATAACTTTGCTTTTATATATAAATTCCAAGTTTTGTCGTATCTTCTCCATGAGTTTTGAGTAGTTTTGTCTTGAGATTTTGTGAAATGGTGATTTGAATTGGTTGTGTCATGAGAATGTTAAAGAAGTTGTGATGATCTTTTCACTTCAATCTTAATTTACTTTCAATCTAGCCAATTGATTTGTTAAAATATGTTGAGTTTTACAACTAAAGTGAAGATTACATCCAAGATTTAGGGAGGTCAAATTCCTTGAAAGTTGGGTGCAAATAAATAAGGAAATAAAAATTATCGGGCGTAGAATTGGAGATTTTAGAGTGACAGACTAAAATCCTTAATTCGGTCATATCGTTTGGGTGCTGAAGTGTAGATGTTAGCCCTAAGGCGAGGGGAACGTGGGAGCTCCGAAGTGAGAGTCGGTGTCCTCCCAGCCTAGCCACAGATTCAGTAACCAAGCATAGGATTAGTCAATGTTCTTTATGGCTTGTCCAAAAGGTAAAGAATAAGTATGCTTTTATTTGGCACAATACAATTTAACCTAATTCAATTTATTCATTCACTTAAATTTCTTGACAAGGAGAAGAATGCTTTCTTTTATATTGAACTTCACATTAGAAACTATATTAGTAGAATTAGTTAATTAAGAGTTTATTAAAATTATATTTTTATTTCAGTTGCCTATTAGTGACAAATATGCAATTTGAACTATATTGTTGTGATTAAGTGTTGATTTTTTAAATCTTAGTTCGTAGCCTCTAACATTACTCCCTGTGGGATCGATATCCAAGACTCCATTATAGCACTGTATTACTTGAGCGATACGTATACTTGCGTTGATAAGTGTGACTTTATAATTATTGAATATTTTATACACATCTTTATCAAATCTATAGTCGCTGTCAAGTTTTTGACGCCGTTGCTGGGGATTTAAATCTTCTAGCAGCAGTATCAAATTCTTGTATTTTTAAGCATATATAAAGTCGCTGCAAGTTTTTGGCGCCGTTGTCGGGGAGTAAGAATTAGATTTAAGAAAAAAAATCATAATTAGAGTAACAGACAAATTAGGACTATTAGAAAACTTTTACTTAAATTGTAACTTATTTTTATATTTAGTTAACTATTTTTCTGTGTACTGATTTCAATTGTATGCATAAATTTGGACCTAAAAATCTTATACCCTATGATTCAGAATTAGAACGCACTGTTAAGGCAATTAGAAAACTAAGAAAAGAACCTAGAAATCCTGACACAATGGGAAATAATGTGAACACTCAAGGAATAGAAAATGAACATTAACCTAGACCTCTATGAGATTATGCAAATCCTACAGCAGATGAAATTCAGATCATGCAAATCCTACAGCATATGAAATTCACTTATCTATCCAAAATCCTGATGTAGCTGCTAATTCATTTGAGCTCAAACCTGCTATTATCCAAATGGTACAAAATAATCAATTCGGAGGTACACCAAATGAAGATCCTAATTTATCTTGCTAGTTTCTTAGAACTTTTTGCTACCTTTAAATATGACAGAGTTTCGAATGATATTGTTAGACTTAGACTTTTTCCTTTTTGGTTTAGGGATAAGGCTAAGATGTAGTTAAATTCGTTAGCACTTGAATCTATTAGAACTTGGGGAGAAATTTCTATCCAAATATTTCCCTCCATCCAAAACTGTTAAACTTAGAAATGACATAACATTTGGGGAGAACTTTCACTGAAATTTCTATCCAAATATTTTCCTCCATCCAAAACTGCTAAACTTAGAAATGACAATTTTTTCACATTGATGGAGAGTCGATATATGAAGCTTGGGAGAGATTTAAAGATCTTCTTAGGAAGTGCCCACATCATTCGTTACCAGATTGA
This sequence comes from Phalaenopsis hybrid cultivar, assembly GCA_002079205.1. Lineage (NCBI taxonomy): Eukaryota > Viridiplantae > Streptophyta > Magnoliopsida > Asparagales > Orchidaceae > Phalaenopsis > Phalaenopsis hybrid cultivar. The sequence continues at coordinate 34,529 of JXCR01138119.1, forward strand.
TTGATAATTCAAACTTTTTACAATGGATTAGTGGGATCTCTTAGATCGATTATAGATGTTGCGGCTGGTGGTTCTTTAATGTCAAAATCTTTTGATGAGGCTTATTCGTTAATAAAAGAGATTGCTACCAACAATTTTCAATGGCCCTCTAAAAGGGTAAATCTTAAAAGAGTAGCTAGTATCCACTATTCTAACGCGATATCTATGTTAGCTTCGGAGATTGCTGCAATATCATAGAAATTAGATCATTATGGAATGAATTATTCTCCAACACCTACTATGATGGAAGAGAATTCAAGAAATTAGATCATTATGTAATGAATTATTCTCCAACACCTACTATGATGGAAGAGAATTCATTTTAGATCATTATGGGATGAATTATTCTCCAACGCTTCCTATGATGGAAGAGAATTCATCTGGGCAATTTGTGGATGTTCAACTTTCATATGAGACTTTAAATGCTATTAATAGACCTAACAACCCCATATTCGAACTATTATAACCCAGGTTGGAAGAATCATCCTTATAAGACTTTAAATGCTATTAACAATAGACCCAACAATCCTTATTCAAACTATTATAACCCCACATGAGACTTTAAATGTTATTAATAGACCCAACAACCCTTATTCAAACTATTATAACCCAGGTATTTGGAAGCGTCATCCTAACTTTAATTGGAATAACAATTCTTTTACAAATCAACAATGGGCAAACAACCCAGTAAACCCATTGGGAAATTCATCCAACTAAGGAAATGTTAATTATAGACCTTCTTATCCTCCAGGATTAAACAATAACACTCAATTTAAGGAAAAGAAGTTGTCTATGGAAGAGCTGATACTGAACATGGGCACAATTGTAGAAGCAAGGAAATCAATTACAAATTCAAGGAAATCAATTACAAAATCAAGGAACTGCTATTAAATTGCAGAATCAAGAAATCAATTGCAGATTTAAGGAAATCAATTACAAAATCAAGGAACTGCTATCTTGCAGAATCAAGGAAATCAATTACAAATTCAATGAAACCAGTTACAAAATCAAGGAACTACTATCAAGAATATTGAAAACCAATTGAGGCATATTGCTACTACGCTTAGTAACCGAACATTGAGAACTTTTTCTAGTACTGTGTAACCAAATCCTAAAGATCAAGGAAAATAATAGATAAAAGTGATACAAATACGAAGTGGAAAAGAATTAGAAACAAGAGTATTGAAAGAAACAGAAACTAAAAAAGAGAAAGTGGATACAGAAAAAGAAAAGGATCATGAATACCCAGATTTAGAATATCCAGAGAAAGAGAAAGTGGATACCAAAAAAGAAAAGGATCATGAATACCCAGATTTAGAGTATCCATTAAAAATTACTGTGGAGAAACCCCACCGCCGTTTCCTCAAAGATTGAAGCAACATAAACAGAATAAACAATTTTCAAAATTTTTAGAAATCACCACCGTTTCCTCAAAGATTGAAGCAACACAAAAAGGATAAACAAATTTACAAGGTTTTAGAAATTCTTAAGAAGTTAACAGTAAATATTTCCTGCGTAGAAGCTTTAGAGAAAATGTCCAATTATGTGAAGTTTATGAAATATATTTTGAACAAGAAAAGGAAGGTCACTGATAATGAGACTGTTGTACTTAGCGATGAGTGTAGTGCAATTATTCAGAAAAAGCTTCATGAAAAATTAAAAGATCCAAGTAGTTTCATTATATCACGTGCTATCGGTGAAAGATTTTATGGAAGAGCTTTATGTGATTTAGGAGTCAGCATCAATCTTATGCCTCTATCAATTTTCAAAAGATTAGGATTAGGAGAAGTCTCACCTACTTCTGTAACTCTTCAGTTAGCGGATCGTTCAGTTACTTATCCTAAGGGAGTTATAGAAGATGTGTCAGTAAAAGTTGATAAATTTATCTTTCCTGTGGATTTTATTGTTTTAGATATGGAGGAAGATAATGAAATACCTATAATTTTAGGGAGACCTTTTTTAGCTGCTGGAAAAGCTATGATAGATGTTCAAAAGGGAGAATTAACTATGAGAGTTAACAATCAAGAAGTTACTTTTAACATTGTGAAATCTATGAAATACCCTGCTGTTGAAAGAGATAATGAATGTTTTTGCATGGAAATTAGTGAGCATCTATTGAATGAGCATTTTAAAGAATATTTTGAAGAGAAAAAAGATTTTGAAGA
>JXCR01138119.1:47550-67432 GCA_002079205.1 Phalaenopsis hybrid cultivar
ATATATATATATGGATATTACGCAAGTATACGTATCGTTATCAAGTAATATAGAATTTTTTGATTAAGACCCTAATATCGAACATCTCGTATTAAGTAACAAACTTTCTATTTTAAAAAGATAAGTACTTAAACTATATATATTTACACAGTAGGTAAAATTCAATTCTTTTTGGTATTTTTGATATTTTGATAAAACAATAAAAACTTTTAAAGATAACCTGAGTTTATGTAAAAGAAAAACACTTAATATGAAATATCTTTCTACTTATCATAAATCAGTAATAAGTATAAGATTTCTGTTGTGGAAGTATACAAATTGTGTTGTGTCAAATAGAAGCAATATTATTCCTTACCCTTACTAGAGATGCTATAAAGAACATTGGCTAATTTAAAGTTTGAATAGTTCTAAAGATCGGCTAGGCAGAGAAGATACGAGTTGTCACTCTAGAGTTCCCTTAATTCCCTCCACCTGGGGGCTAACATCTCGAGCCTAGGCAGGGAAGATACCAGCTCTCACTCTAGAGTTCCCTCGATTCCCTCCACCCGGGGGCTAGCATCGCTAGGCAGGGAACGGCTCTCACTATAGAGTTCCCTTGATTCCCTCCACCTGAGGGCTAACATCTCGTAGCAGAACCTAAAACAATAAATCAAGTTGGGGGCTTTAACCTATCACTTTAAAGTCCTCTAACTCTACACCCTTCAAAAATTATTTCTCTATTTATTTTCACTTAATCATATGAATTACATTCTCATTTATACAACCTCATGTGATTCTTCTATTTCCCTATTTATTTGCACTCAATCATATGAACTACATTCTTACTCATACAACCTCATGTGATTCTGCACTCAATCATATGAACTACATTCTCATTCATACAATCTCGTGTGATTCTTTCCAATTGTTGACTGAGACAATACCAGCTCCAATTGTTGATTGAGATAATACCAGCCCGGTTCTTACATGTTCTCTAAGCAAATTTTAACATCTAGATAGGCCAGATCAAGAGGTAAATGAAGTACATGAAATTAAATCATCACAACTTCTTCAAACATTAAAGACTAATATTCTCTACAACCTCCATCCAACACTTTAATTTCTTATCATTTTAAGGAGAAAGACAAAGAAAACTACTCAGAATCCATGGAGAAAAGAAAATCTCACTTTAGTTTAAAAGTAGAAATCATTGTCAAACGAACAAAAAGTCTCGATTAAAACCAAAAGTAGTTTAAAAATAAAGATAAAAACTTATCTCAAATCCTCCACCACACATTGAAGTTTCTTTGAATATCTTCTCTTTTACAAAACTCTTAACTCTTACAATAAAACTAAAAACAAAAAGGATAAAGTAAATTTGTGGTGCCTGAAAATCTCTACAAAAGAACTTCTCAGAACTCCTCCTTTCAAGCACACTTCTAAGAGTATCAACTTCCTTCTTTTATAAATTTCTAAGAGGTGTCTTGGTAACTTCTCAAAATGTGTCCAAATTCCATGTATTCTCCAAGGGATCCCTCCTTTCACAAGTCTTTTAATCATATTTTTGTTTCTAGTGGTCATAACCACCCTCTTTAGCCAATGGGTGCCTCAAATGTTCCTTCAAAATTTAGCAAAATGAATTAAACCGTCAAATAACTGCCTTTGGCGCTTAGGCGCGGCCTTCTCTGTTTCACCGACGCTTAAGCGTCGGATATGGTGCTTAAGCACAGAAACTCTTTTTCACAATTTTTATATTTTTGCTCCAAATTTGATTCTTTTTTACTTCTTTTAGCATTTTTCATCTTTTTACTTGTACCTAAAAGAAAAACACATAAATATCTTTCATTAAAGTGTAATATCTCAAAAATGGGTATAAAAATGTGTCTAAAAATACTATATATTTTAGGTGTATCAAAATTCCCCAAACTTAAAATATTACTTGTCCTCGAGTGATACTTGTCCTCAAGTGACACTTCAATATTTAAAAACTAAATAAGTACGATTATGTACATGAGTTTTGTTAGGATTTACTAAAATTTAGATTTAGAAATATAGTAGTCCAATTTAGAAAAAAATATTTAGTAAATGAGACCGACTTAAAGTTTAGAAATTTTAAACTTTAAGAAATATGAAAATATTAGTTTCTATCTAATTCAGAAATATTGTTGATTTTCCAAATATAGAATTTAGTCACTTTATTATCTCCACTTAAAAAAAGTTTATTACAAATAATTTTACTTACTATATTATATTCTTAAGCTTAAGAGTTTATCAACATTATACTTTAAAAAGATCAAATGTAGAACCAATTTTTGATTAGACACTAATCCTCAAGCTTCTCCTCCCTTATTTTTTTCTTTTTCTTTTTCTTTTTTTTTTCTTTTTCATTTTCTTTTTTTTTCTTTTTCTTTTTCAGGCAAGGATTATTATATCTGGATAGGTCTTTACTAGTTTTGAATTTCACTTCTCATTTCCTAAAGCAAAGTCCTGATATAAATCTTTAACTTATAAATATAATAATAATTTTGAAAATTATTTTTAATAAAAGAAATTTAAGTATTAAAAATAAAAGTTTAAATTTCTAAATCTTTCAAATATTAAATTTTTCTTACTAAAGATAGCTACACTATATTTAGCATTTTCTACACTAAAAACTTTTAACTAAAAGTTTTTCTTCATTACTAGAATTTTTACTAAATTTTCTTACTCATTTCTATAATCAAATTTTACTTTCCTAACATAACTTCATATACATGATCATTTTTGTTTTCAAATCAAATTCACTTGTAGCACATTTGAGAAAAAATAAAATTCAAGTTTTGAAAATATTTTTCATTCCCCCCAAACTTAAATTTTTACAAGATTAAATAGTTTAGCAGCAGATATATATATAAGCATGAATGAAAATTGTTATTTTCTTCATTACTATGAATTTTAACTAAATTTTCTTACTCATTTCTATAATCAAATTTTATTTCCCTAATATAACTTCATATACATTATCATTTTTCTTTTCAAATCAAATTCACTTTTAGTACATTTGAGAACAAATAAAATTCAAGTTTTGAAAATATTTTTCATTCCCCCCAAACTTAAATTTTTACAAGATTAAATAGTTTAGCAGCAGATATATATAAGCATGAATGAAAATTGAAATAACATGCTTACAGAAATTTTTATACCTTAATTGTACAAGTACAAAACTAAAAATATGAGTAAAATTAATTTTTGATTAATTTTCTATTATTTAATTTTAATTTAACGTGTAGGGATTCATTAGACTACTAAGTAGTGGGTACAAACATAAAACAAACAAACACACTAACTTTGATTTCACAGTCTAAACATAAAAAAAACACACTAGCAAGATAAAAGAAAAATACATGGTAGCAATTTTTTGAAATTAAAGTTTAAAATTAAAGCTAGCAAGATTTTTAACTTTTCAAAAGACATAAAATTAAGTTCAATCCTAACTAACTAAAACACATTACTCAACACAAAACAACAATTACTACCCTAGAATTTAAAACAAAATACTAACAAAACACAAACATTATAATAATAATTAAATAAAAAGTTCAACACATCACATAGTCCAAATAAGCACATAAACTCAAATGTATCAAGTCCAAACCACGTAGTCCATCACATATTACAAATATAGAAATAACTCAGTCCTCTTCCTCATCATCAGAATCATCACTATTCCAGACATATGTAGGCTCATAATAAGGGTATCTGGGATATGAAGGAAATTTCACTCCTTGGTTACCCCTAATGAGGCTCTCCAAAGATGAGTGAAATTTCTCCTCATAATCACTATGTCTTCTAACATACCTATCAATATGATCTACAAAGTTTTCTAAATTTTGTACCTTATCTACGGTATAAATAATATTGTCCATCATCCTCGACAATAATTGATCTTGAGTTTCAATAGACTCGCCTCTAGAAGTAGATGCTCGTGAGGTAGATGGTCTAAATGTAGAAGCAGTAGAGGTGGATGCAACAGACGTCGAAATTCCATAACTTCTTGAAAATCCTCCTCTCCAACCAAAAATAGTGTGCTCAGAATATGACTTCACATTTACACTTGTAATTGGCTTTAGAGGCAACAACACTTCTTCCCAGCTATCATATCTCACTCCAACCTGCTCACTCAATGAAAAGATCAAGGAAACAAATCCCAAACCTGCAGTAGTAGCGACAATGGCAGAACTGATGATAGTCTGATAGATTAAAGCTCAAATAATGATAAGCTTGCCCTCCTTAATAAAATAATTCAATGTTGCTCTCCCCCTTGTAACTTCACTGAGATGATTCATCGGTAACAGACAAGCTGAAATAAAGTAGTGACACGCCTTCGATGGTGCACTTAACTTTGAAGTGGAAAAGTTGACTCTCCTTTCATTTTTAATTTTCCAAAGTCTCCTTCCAACAGTCAAATATGAAATAATCTCGTCCAATTCCTTCTCAGTCGGACTATAGTTTGCATAAAAGCACAAAGTATCATGTGGTAAATGGTAGAACATATTGATTACCTCTAGTGAAAAAGGTACCAATTTGCCTGTAACCATAACTCTATCCTCTTTTGCCTCAGGGAGGTTTGCACAGAACTCTCGAACTACAGAAATAACAGCCACAGTAGAAAAACAACAGAATCGTTCCCATTGTCGGCGAACAATCAAACCTTCCACGGATCCACTTGGATTTTTAAAACACCTCTCAGGAATTAACTTTCGTGAGTGCAGAGCGTCACTATACTTATCCTGAGCTTTTGAACTCACAAACTTGCTCGAATCAAAGTGGGTTTTTCCCTTACTCTTCATTCTTGGGGTCAATCTACAAATTTCACAAAATTCCATAATAACTTCAAAAATCAAGTTTAATCCACTAAACTCTACTCCTATAAGCTTAAACTACACTTTCTATGCAATTTCTATAAATATTTCCTCATTTTTTAGCATGAATAGTGATTTTCAGGTTTTTCCAAATGTACTCAAAATACATGGTGAAAATCCAAAATGTTTACATAGAAGTGAAGCTCTTACCTTAAGAAATCTGAATCTAGCAAATTTGGCTCAAATCCACCAAGAAATCTCCACGAAAAAGTTTGCCCTAGATTTCAAAATCGCGAACTCGAGAGAAAGAAGATGACGATGGGAGAAAAATGACGATTTTTGGGGTTATTTTTCACCTTTAACCGTTCGCAAACCGGTTTTCATGAACCGGTGCTTAAGCGCGGATAAGTGGCACTTAGGCGCCTGCCTCTCGGGTTATTTTGTACTTAAGCGCGAGAATATGGCGCTTAGGCACCAGTGCATGATTTTTGATATTTTTGAATTTAAGTAAAATACATTATTAGCCTAAGTATACCACCCTTAAATGGTCTTATAACACTTAAATGACTATTTTCCTCTCCCTTAACTCTCCTCTCTCAAAATTCTCCAATATAACCAATTCGATTTGAGGCTAAAATAACACAAATTTTCACACAAACAAACACATATATTCATTTACGAACTAGTACAAGTACATGTAACATTTAATTCTCATTCCAAATAGTCTCGGATGAGAAAATTTTTCCTAAATACAAACACTTAACAAACTTACACAAGTAAACACATAAAATACATAAACACTAAAAACAAGATTTAACACTAACACATAAAAACAACGATTCCTAACAAACAAACTCTAATACTGAACTTAATTTCATTCTTCATTTGTTAGGACAAATTTTTGTCTTTCGTTAGTCTCTCCTTGGGCATTCAAAATATACAGTTGATAAAACGGATGGTTGTAACGAGCTCTGATACAATCTTCTTAAATCCATTTCTGCTTAATATACATTGCCTTACCCGCTTCTTCTATATAACTAGTATGACTAAATTGCATTTTTAATTGTCATCCAATATGCTCTAGATGTGCATTAACTTCATTTACCTTTATCTCAAGTAAAGCCATGCTAGTTTTAATTTTGTTGATTTTCTCCGCTATTTCTTCAATATTAATGGCTAAGAAATTGTTATGCATCTCTTGTACACTATGACTAATGAATTTCTTTCTCATGGCTTCTTACTTTTTCTTCAAATCTATCTCCCATGAAGGCATTTGCTCTAAATCACTCTTTCTCTTAGAATTTAGAGCTAAAAATGAGTTTAGGGTGAAATCCCATCACAAAACCCTTCTATTTATAGGCCTAAGTCCTTCTAATAACTTCTAGGCATGTCCTAAAACTGCCATGGCACGTTTAAGTTAACCAATTGGCGGTTAAAGCTTCTAGAAATTAAATTTTTGTACATGGTTTTTAAGTTAACCGAATACTGGCGCTTAAGCACCAGTGCTCAATTTTGCACCAGTCAAGTCCAAATTCTTATTCTAGCATGTCTAAATCACTAAATAAAGTCTTAAAATCATTACTAACATATAATAGTCTCGAAAATACTACCCCAAATTTTCTTAATCACACACAATCAACAATCAAAGCAAAAACACACTGAGCGCTTGGTTTTACATCATCAGCTCAACGTAACCAGTGCTTATTCTGGTTAACCCAACATCATTTGATTGTTAAATTTATGTTGATTCCCTACAAAATAAGGTTTCAGTTTATGATCATTCACTTTAAATATTTTCTTAGTTTTAGAATCTTTAATATCCACAACTCCATAGGAATAAACTTTTATCACAACAAATGGGCTCATCCACCTGGACTTAAGTTTTCCTGGAAATAATCTTAACATTGCATTATATAGCAAAATTTGTTGTCATAGCTGAAAATTTTTAGTAAGAATCCTTCAATCATGCCACATATTCATCTTTTCTTAGTAAATCTTAGTACTCTCATAAGATTTATTCCTTATCTCTTCAAGCTCATTTAATTGTAATAATCTTTTCTTACCAGCATCTTTCAAATTATAATTGAACTCTTTAATCACCCAATATGTTTTATGCTCAAGTTAAACTTGTCTTTCCCAAATATTAACCTTTTTTAGGACATTCCTATAGGAATTCTATATGCAGTCTTATAAGCCCACAAAGCATAGTCAAGTTTGACTGACCAATCCATTTTTGTTCGATATACACATTTTTCCATAATTTTTTTTAATTTCATGATTGGATAATTTAACCAAATCACTTGTTTGAGGATGATAAGCAGTAACAATTATATGGTTTGTATGATATTTCTTTAATAATTTCTCCATTATGGCATTTCTGAAATGACTTCCCCCATCAGTTATAATCACTCTCAGCATCCCAAATCTACAAAATATGTTCATTTTCAAAAATTTTGCAACACTTTGAGCATCACAGTGAGGTAAAGCAACAACTTCTATCCATTTGGATACATAGTCCATTGCTAACAGTATATATAAATTTCTGAAAGATGTATAAATGGTCTCATGAAATCTAGTCCCCAAACATCAAATATTTCAACTTTTAGCATATAATTGAGGGGCATCTCATTTCTTTTAGAAATATTGCCTACTCGTTGACATCTATCACAAGTTTTTATATAAGCATTAACATCTCTAAAGATAGTAGGCCAATAGAATCCAGATTGTAAAATTTTGTAATAAGTTTCTTATAAACGTACACATCTCTAATCAGATCATTTCCTTATTTATATAAAAATGAGTCATCCCAAAAATAAGTCTTAGCTTCAGAAATCTCTTCTGTTGGTATGTCATTCCATATAGTATAATATCACTAACAAGAAGGTTCACACTATCGGCATACCACGGAACACGCCACTCATTAATATTGAACAGTTTTTCATCTGGAAAATGTTCATTAATTTCTTTTTTCAAAACAGAGTGGTTTTTCTAACTCATGCTTGGACAAATGATCAACAATTTGATTTTCAGTTCCCTTCTGATCTACTATTATAAAATCAAACTCTTGCAAAAGAAGAATCTAACTTATAAGTCTAGGTTTAACATCCTTCTTTTTCATTAAGTACTTAATAACAAAATAATCTGTATGGACTACGCAATGAGTTTCAATTAAATATGATATGAATTTATCAAAGGCATATACTATTGCTAATAACTCTTTTTCAGTTGTTGTATAATTAATTTGGGTTTGATTAAGAGTTTTACTAGCATAGTAAATTACATTGAAAATTTTATCATAGCTTTGTCCTAAAACAGCTCCAATAACATAATCACTAGCATCACACATCAGTTCAAAAGGTTTTCCCCAATCTGATGAAACTATAATTGGTGCAGTGACTAATTTTTCTTTTAATAACTCAAAAACTTTTAGGCACTCTTCATCAAAATTGAAAATTGCATCTTTCTACAATAAATGGCATAAAGACTTAGCAATTTTTGAAAAGTCTTTAATATATCGTCTGTAGAATCCAGCATGTCCTAAAAAACTCCTAATTTCCCTTATATTTGTTGGATAAGGTAAATTAGCAATCACTTGAATTTTAGCAGGATCTACTTCCATACCATTTTTCTTGATATTTGATGACCTAATATAATTCCTCCTGCTACCATAAATTGACATTTTTCCTAATTAAGAACTAAATGATATCTTAATACAATTCCTCATGCTACCATGAATTGGCATTTTCCCAATTAAGGACTAAATTTGTTTCTTCATAGCGCTTAAGAACTTTTGATAAATGTTCTAAAATGAGTCAGATGAAGTTCCAAACACTGAAAAATCATCCATAAGCACTTCAATCTCATTTTCAATTAAATCACAAAAATTTATCATCATACATCTTTGAAATGTAGCTGGGGCATTACATAAACCAAAGGGCATTCTACTAAAAGCAAATGCATCATAAGGACTGATAAAAGTTGTTTTCTTTTGATCCTCAGGAGTTATTTGAATTTGGTGTAACCAATTTATCCATCCAAAAAATAAAAGTATTTATGCCCAGCTAGTCTATCCAGCATTTGGTCTAGAAAGGGTAGTGGAAAATGATCTTTCCTTGTGGCGAGATTTATTTTTCTATGATCAATGCATATTCGCTATCATGTGACTTATCTAGTAGGTATCAATGCATTATGTTCATTCACAGTCATAGTTACTCCTTTCTTTGGAACGCAATGAATTGGACTAACCCATGCACTATCTGAAATAGGGTAGATAATTCCAACATTTAACCACTTTAAAATTTCTTTTTTACAACTTCTTTCATAACAAGATTCAATCTCCTTTGAGGATCAGCCCTAGGTTAGTAGTTTTCTTCCATATGAATTTTATGCATACAAATTGAAGGACTAATTTCTTTAATATCAGCAATTTTCCATATAAAGGCTTTCTTAAAAATTTTTAAAATTTTCATTAATCTTTCTTCTTCTTCCATTGTTAACTTTGAGGAAATTATAACTGGTAAAGTAGAGGAATCACCTAAAAAGACATATTTTAGATGATCAGGAAGTAATTTTAACTCAAGTTCTGGAGGTTTTTCAATTGATGGACAAAATGATTTATCTTTTCCTATTATGTCCAAAATTTTAAAACTTTCTCAAACATAGTTTGAATCTTCCGTAAAAAGATCTTCACATTGATCTAATTCATTTTCTTGCTCGTGTTCTAAATCTTCTGCTTCAGATTTTTCTTCATAATTAGTTTTGAAATGACATTCACTCAGATATCTTATAACATCCATTTTATAACATTCATCATCTCTACCTTTTGCAGGATACTTCATTGATCTTGAAGTGTTAAAAGTAACAGTTTGATCATTAACGTGCATAGTTAATTTCCCTTTCTGCACATCTATCATTGCTCTTCTTGTAGCTAGGGAAGGTATCCCCAAAATGATAAGTATCTCTTTATCTTTCTCCATATCCAACACAATGAAATCAACAGGAAAGATAAATTGATCCACTTTCACTAGAACATCTTTTATAACTCCTTTAAGGTACATTATTGAACGATCTGCTACCTACAGAGTTACAGTAATAGGGGTTATTTCTTCTAATCCCAATCTTTTAAATATTGATAATGGCATAAGGTTAATGCTTGCACCTAAATCACTTAAAGCTTTCTCATAAAATATGTCTCCTATCGCACATGAAATTATAAAGCTACCAGGATCTTTAAGCTTTTCAGGAAGCTTTTTCTGAATAATTGCACTGCACTCCTCACTAAGTGCAACAGTCTCATTATCTTCAAACTTCCTTTTCCTGTTAAGATATCTTCATAAACTTTTCATACTTGATATTTATTCTAAGGCTTCAGCAAATGGAATATTAATTATAAATTTCTTAAAAAATTTTAGAAATTTTCAAAATTGCTTATCCAACTTCTGTTGATGAAGTCTCTAAGGAAATGGAGGTGGTGGTTTCTCCAAATCAATTTTCAGCGGAGAAATATGTCTTTCAGAATCTTTTGGAGCGTCTTCTTCTGATTTTTCAATTTCTTCTCTCTCTACTTTAGTTTCTTTTTGAACCCTACCTTCCAACTCTATTCCGCTTCTAAGTTGAAGGGCTTTTACTTGCTCTTTATTCTGGTCTTTTGGATTTATTTTAGTATTACTAAGAAGTGTTCCTTGGGATCTATTACTTAATGAAATTGTGATTTGTCCAAGTTGATTCTCAATATTTCTAATTGTAGCTCCTTGACTTTGTAACTGAGAATTTACAATTTGTCCAAGTTGATTCTCAATATTTCTAATTGTAGCTCCTTGACTTTGTAACTGATTTTCCATTTGTATATAACTTCTTCTCCTAAAATTTTGGATTATTTTTGAAACCTGAAGGATAAGTAGATTTATAATTATTATTCCCTTGGTTGTTTCAGTTTCTTAATGGGTTTACTTGATTGTTCCCCTATTGCTGATTATTACCACATGTAATTGTTCTAATTGAAGTTGTGATGGTTCTTCCAACCTGGGTTATAATAATTTGAATATGGGTTATTCTGCTTTTTATTTATGGCATTCAAAGTTCCTAATGATGCTTGAGAATCTACCATTTGGCCTAATGATTTCTCTTCAATCATAGGAATTGGTTGAGAAAAATTCATTCCAAATTGGTCTAACTTCCTTGAAATTGCAGCAACTTGATTTGCTAACATAGTAAATGCATCAGATTCATGAATATTGGCTACTTTCTTTAGATTCACCATTTCAAAAGGCCATTGAAAATTATTGGTAGCCATTTCTTCAATTAAAACATAAGCATTATGAAATGGGCATCAATAATAGATCTTAGAGATCCAGCTAATCCATTATAAAATGTTTGAATTATTAACCAATCTGGTATAGCATGGTGTGGACACTTTCTTAAGATTTCTTTAAATCATTCTCATATGTCATAAATAGATTCTCCTTCAAACTGATTAAAAATTGTAATATTATTTCTAATCTTTGCAGTTTTTATGGTGGAAAATATTTAGCAAGAAATTTTTGTGTTAAATCACCCCAGGTTCTGATAGATCCAGGTGTTAATGATTCAACCACATCTTAGCTTTATCCCTCAGAGAAAGGAAATAACCAAAGTCTTATGGAATCATCTGATACACCATCATATTTAAATGTAGCAAACAATTCTAGAAAATATGCAAGATTTAAATTTGGATCTTCAGTTGGTGATCTCCCAAACTGATTATTTGATATCATTTGGACAATAGCAGGTTTAAGTTCAAATGAATTAGCCATTATAGTAGGTTTTTGAATATTATAATAAAGTTCATCTACCGTAGGGTTGACATAATCTCGTAAAGGTCTAAATTCTTGATGAATTTCAACATTTTGATCATTTTGGTTTGTCATTTCTATAATTTTCTTAGATTTTTCAAAATTTTTGATTTTTTTTTCTTTTTCTGATTTTTTTAATAGTTTTTTCTAATTCAAAATCGTAAGGCATTAGTCCTTCAGAACCTGAACTATGCATACACTAATATAAAATAAAATAAAGATAAAAATAAAACACAAAAATAAAATAATATAATAATAAATTCCTATAATAACTCTTAAAGTTTAAATAAGACTTTCTAAAATAGAAATTTGCTTTCAATTAATTCCTCGGTAACGACGCCAAAAACTTGATCCTTACTATTTATATGCAACAGTATAACAATGTCTTTGACTATATTTTTCACTTATATTACCTTACTTTGCAACAGTACCAAAAACTTGATCCTAGAGAAAATAAAAATTTAACTTTTTAATTTATCTAAATATTAGGATACTATGCAAGTATACATATTGTGATCAAGTAATATAGGACTTTTTGATTAAGAACTTATTATCGAACCCACAGAAATTTCACAATCTGCATTATTAAACAACAAACTTTCTATTTTAAAAATACAATTACTTAAATTATAGATATTTCACAGTAGGTAAAATTCATGTTTTTTTGATATTTTTGATATTTTGACAAAACAATAAAAACTTCTAAAGATAACTTGAGTTTATGTAAAAGAAAAGCATTTAATATGAAATATCTTTCTCCTTATCATGAATCAGCAATAAGTATAGTATTTCTGTTGTGGAAGTATGTAAATTGTGTTGTGCCAAATAGGAGCAATATTATTCTTTACCCTTACTAAAGATGTTATAAAGAACATTGGTCAATTTAAAGTTTAAATAGTTCTGAAGACTGGCTAAGCAGAGAAAATACCATCTCTCACTCTAGAGTTCCCTCGAGTCCCTCCTCCTAGGGGCTAACATTTCGTATCAGAACATTTAAAAATAAATCAAGTTGGGGATTTAACCTGTTACTTTAAAGTCCTCTAACTCTACACCCTTCAAAGATTATTTCCCTATTTATTTGCACTTAATCATAAGAATTACATTTTCATTCATACAACCTCATGTGATTCTTTCCAATTATTGACTGAGACAATACGCAATTCATCCAACTCAAGTGATTCTTTCCAAATGTTGACTGAGACAATACCAACCAGGTTCTTACATGTTCTCACAATAAATTTTAACATCTAGACAGGCCAAATCAAGTAGTAAATGAAGTACATGAAATTAAATTATCACAACTTCTTCCAACATTAAAGACTAATACTCTCCACAACTTCCATCCAACACTTTAATAGCTTATCATTTTAAGGGAAAATATAAAGAAAACTACTCATAATCCATGGAGAAAACAAAACCACACTTTAGTTTAAAAATAGAAATCACTGTCAAACCAACAAAAAGTCTCAATTAAAATTAAAAGTAATTTAAAAATAATGATAAAAACTTATCTCAAATCTTCCACCAAACTCTTGAAGTTCCTTTGAATCTCTTCACTTTTACAACACTCTTAACTCTCACAATAAAACTAAAAACAAAAAGGATAAAGTAAATTTGTGATGCCTGAAAATCTCTCCAAAAGATTTTCTCAGGACTCCCCCTTTTGAAGCACACTTCTAAAAGCATCAACTTCCTTCTTTTATAAATTTCCAAGAGGTACCTTGGTAACTCTTCAAAATGTGTCCAAATTCGATGTATTCTACAATGGATGCCTCCTTTCACAAGCCTTTTAATGATTTTTATTTCTAGTGGTCATAACCACCTTCTTTAGCCAATAGATGCCTCAAATATCCCTTTAAAATTTGGCAAAATGAATTAAACCGTCAAATAACTGCCTTTGGCACTTAAGCAAGGGGACCTCTGGCGCTTTGACGCAGCCTTCTCTATTTCACCGGCGCGTAAGCGCCAGATCTGGCGCTTAGGCGCCAAAACACTTTTGCACCATTTTTACATTTTTACCCCAAATTTGTTCTCTTTTCACTTCTTTTAGCATTTTTCATATTTTTACTTATACCTGAAAGAAAAACACACAAATGTCTTCCATTAAAGCGCAATATCTCAAAAATGGGTATAAAATGTGTCTTAAAACACTATATATTTTAGGTGTATCACCAATCTATCTTGATGTATGACAACATCAATTTTTTTGCAGCACATGGAGAAAATTCTTATATGGATCAGTCTTCTCGCCTTTCTACATCATCATGACCTCAACGTGCAGATAGTTTGGTTGGTATCTTATAGGAAATCAAGAATATAAAGAAATAGATGTCAGTGATTCACAACAGGATCAGTAACATCACCGATCAGCTCGATCATCTGGATTGATAGAATGAAACAATAATCAGATCATGTTGTTGTATTCCAGGATGCACATGTCCAGATGTATAAGAAAATTTGTTGGATCGAAGAAGATTCCGAGGAATTTTTTAGCTATCCCGTCTATAAATTGTAAGTGCATCAATCACTTGGTGATATTAGAGAAGTGGATAGTGAGTTAGATGATAATATGTAGTGTATTTTGAGTTGTAGCTTTAATGTGTGCTTGTAGGCTTTTGGTTCCGTAGATTATTAGCTTCAATGTGTGCTTGTGGGCTTTCTAATATTTTGAGTGTTCGTGTGCTTAGTAGATTGTGTGTGAATTTAGAAGTCATGTTTTAAAAGTTTTGAGTGGATTTATCATGTGTGTTTGTATGGAGAATGGATTTATATTTGAATATAAGTGATTGTTGGTGTTTGTGAAAATTAGATGTTGGATGATATTAATAAATGTTGAATTTGGCTTACTAGGGTTCGTAGTGCCTTGGTATGTGGTGCTCGTTGTTAAAAATATTATAAAAGTGAAAAAAAATAAAAAATTGGGCACTGTCGCCTAAGCACTAGCAACCCGAGAACTTGGCGCTTAGGCGCCAGAACTTGTCGCCTAAGCGCCTATTCAGCTGAACCAATGGTTCAGGCCTTAAAACCCGATTTTCGCCCAAACCATCATCTTCTTCCTCCTAGTTTCACAAATTTAGGCATGGGGATTTCCTAGTGCTTCTTTAATCTTAATTTTTAAGGTAGTTTCTTGGCTTGAAAACTTTAGATTTGATCTCCTTAAGGTAAGAGTTTCACTTTAATGCAAAATTTTTTTGTTTTTACCATGGATTCATCTCACATTGCTCCAGTGCCAAATTTTTTTATTTACGGAAGAAATGAGTGAAGAATCCATGGTGGAAGGATTCTTACCTTAGAAAAATGTTGTTTGAAGCTTAAGAATATTATTTGAAATTTATGTGGAATTTTTATTGAATTTTTATAAATTATTGCTCCTGAAAGTAGGAGGGGGAAGGGAAGGAAGTGTTTAATTCGAAGAAGTTTGTGAGTTTGAAGGCTCGAGACCGCTATAATGAGTCCATCAAATCACGAAAGTTGATTCAAAAACATGTTTTTCTTAGCCTTGGTGGTTCAGTAGAGAGCCTGATTATTGAGCGCCAATGGGAGAGCTTATGTTACTTTTCTGCTATAGCAATAATTTCTATTCTCGGGGAGTTATGTGCGAATCTTCTTGATATCAAGGATGATTGTGTATATGTTAGGGAGAAAAGGGTGTTCTTTGATATGGCTCAAATCAATGCTTTGTATGGATTATGCGACGAAATAGATTATTTCTTTCCCACTTTTACACCTTCTGATGTTGAGTTGGATGAGATCATTGTACTTCTGATCGATGGAAAGGGAGCTTGGAAATTTTATAATGAACATAAGGTAAAATTTTCTTCTTCCAAACTCAATGCCTCTTCTAAAGCCTGACAGTATTTTATTTATGCCCGTCTTTTACCATCAAACAACATTAGTGGAGTCACTAAGGACAAGTCTGCTCTGAACTACTGCATTCAGATGCAGAAGCCTATTGATGTTGGTTCTTTAACTTATCAGAATATCACCAATTATGTTCGAGCTAGCACAACTATGGGGTTGGGTTTCCTATCCCTTATTTTTACTTTATGCCAACAATGTGGTGTTTAATATGAGAATTATGAGGAGTTATTACAGCCTCTGAAGCCAATCAGCAGATTGAATGTTAGTACATATGATAAGCATTCAGTGTTTGGCTTTGGAGCTAGCTCTTCATATGCTCCTTCCACTTCTAGAGCTACTACTTCCTCTACATCTGCTAAATCCTAATTCACTTTAGACGATTTATATGGTCAAATGTAGGAGATGCAAAATGACTTTGTACAACATGGACAAATGTATGATCAGACGACCCACATGAAGCATTTTGATGAATATATTCAAAGGGTAAGTAATTCTGGAAGTAGTGTTTATAAATCTATGCTTCAGATGACGAGAGATCGTAATTTATTTTGGGAGGGGACTTTTATCCAATCTCCCCCATTTCTTGAGTATACACCTTTTTTTATCCAATGGATATGGAGCAGGAGGAAGAGTGTGATGATGAGACAAATTGAGATGATGATGAGGAATAGTGTCTATGTTATGTGTGATGTTTTTAATATTTCTTGTAATGTGTTTATTAAAAGTGATTTGATGTTATGAACTCTTAAGTGTAGTAATTATTGTTTTAGATTTGTTTTAATTTGGATTTATCACTGCTTGTTTGGTTATAATGCTTGTTGTTTGTTGTACTGTACTGCTGTTAGATATGTTATGTTTAGAGAACTTCTATACTTAACAATTTCTTTTTGTTTAAGTTCTATTGTTGGTATACACCTATTTTTAATATATGCATACTTTTTTGTTAAACCCTTTTTAGAAAATCATTTTTAAAATTTTATTCCTGATTCTATATTTTCTATATTAAATGTCTTGACCTGTTCAAAAAATTTAGGGGTAGAAAGAAATACTTTTAAAAAACCTAAATTTATTTGTCCATATAAAACTATATTCAAAGAAAATAGCTTTTTAAAATAATATGGAGTATGTGGCATTATTTTTAGAGAGCTATTTTTTTTATTCTATAAATGTTGTGGTAGCTTAAGTAAATTTTTGGTGATAAAGGTTAGCTCTAAGAATTAAGATATTAAGTAAGAGAGAACAGGGATATGATTTTACCATTTAAAGTAGAAAAGAAATTGTCTTTTTGAAATACTAAGGATTTTAGATTTATACTTTAAAGAATTGAAACTCTATGAAAATTTGGTTTGAAAACTAATACAAATTATCAAGGCAGGAAAATGTGATGAGTTTTTAACTTTAGGAGAAGGATAGTGAAATTTAAAATCATTAAAAGCTAATCTAGATATATTAATTATCACTGAGAAAAAAAGGATTGAAAATGTTCCTAAAAGTAAAAAAGAGGAAAAAAAGAAAAGTGAAAGAAAAAAAAGAAAAGTATATGTGAAAGTGAGGAGAAGCTTGAGGGGATGCCTAATTAAAAATTGGCTTCACTAAATTATCTTAAAGAAAGAGACTTTATTACAATTCTGAGCTTTAATTTCCTAAAATTATTAGTTTAATTTTACTCTCTCAAATTCTATCTATTATTTTTTTGAGACTCCTATGTATTGCTAAATACAATTATTTTTTGAAATGAATAGAAAATTAGAATTCCTGGACTTGATTACAAAATATTCTTATGCCTTATTTCTAGCTTGAATTACTGAAATTTATCTGAAGTCATAATTACCACATTTATAGGACAAAACTACAGGGGTCTTTAATGAAACCCACTACTAATGTTAACATATTTAATTTTTCAAAAGAAATAAGTTACTTGAGTACAAGTAACAGTTTAGTTTGGGGGATTTTGACATACCTAAAATGTGTTACTTTTATTTGCATTTTATTGCCTATTTTTAATGATATTGCACTTTAATGAAAGGTATTTTTGATCTTTTTGGTTGTAGGCACACTAAAAGGAGCAAGTAGAGCAAATGAAATGAAAATAGTGCAATTTGGAGTCAAAAGAAACAAGAAGGCCAAAGTTGACTTGGCGTATAGGCGTCAGACAACAGAGAGATTGGCGCCTAAGTGCCAGAATCTGGTGCCTATGCACTAAAAAAGATTTCTTATTGGTTTAATGAATATGGATGAATTTTGAAGGAATGCTTGAAGTGACTCTTGGGGATTTTGAGAGCCCTATTTAAAGAGACTTCTAGAAAGTCCAAGGAGAACCTTTTTGGAGGGAGAGCCTTTTGGGAGGAAGAACTTTTGAGAGAGAGAAGGGCTTGGAAATTCTTGGAGGCTTAAAGGATTTCCTTGGTGGCTTGCTTTGATTTGAAGGAGAAGAGGAGAAGTGAGAGATATCTTCTTCACCACAGTTCTAAGTGAGATTGGAGTAGAAGTTTAAGTAGAGTGATTGATTTAAAGGAACTATAAGCATTGCTTGGAAAGGAGTTTGAGATAAATTGTGTATTTTTTTTATGTTACTTAATCGTGTTTTGTAAACTTATTTTTATCTATAAATCCATGTGTTGTTGTGTCTTCCACATGAGATCTGAGTAGTTTCCTTCATCTTTCTCCCAGCAATAAGGAATAATTTTGGGTAAGAATAAAGTTTAGTATAAGTACTTTTAATTTCATAAATTGTGATGATTTAAACTCTATGCTTAATTTACTTATCAATCTGGCCGATTGATTTATTAAAATTTGTTGTGAAACATAATGACCCAAATGGGTTATGCTTTCCTCAACATAGTAAGAATCACATTTAGTCTCATGGATGAGAATGTAGTCCATGAGATTAAGTGCAAATAAATAGGGAAATAAATTTTGATGGGCACAAATTGGAGATTTTAGAGTGACAGGCTAAAATTTCTAATTTGATCCAGATGTTTGGACCCTAAAACGAGATGTTAGCCTTCAGGTGAATGGTACGTGAGAATTCTAGAGTGACATTTAGTATCTCCCCAGCCTAACCACGGGCTTAGGGACTTAACTCTGGATTAGCCAATGTTTTTTATGAACTCGAGAGAGGGTAAAGAATATGTATGCTCCTATTTGACACAATACATTAATTATTTTTAAATTATTAGATTCCTACATTGAGTATAAACTCATTGCAAAGGAAATGATGTTTTATATAATTTGAACTCTTCTATAGATCATTAGTTTAGAATTACTTATTATTAACTTTACATTTTAGTTTTTTAAATTGTCTTGCATTTGTATTTTGTATTTGCTTAGCATACTTAGCATTCCTTTTAAATTCTGTCGGATTAGTTATTACACAAATAGTTTTCATCATTTCCTAAATAAGTTAATTATAGTTTAAAGAGGAGTATACTAAAGTTAACCTATATGAGTTTTGTCTATCCCTGTCGAATCGACACTTAAGACTCCATCAGAGTCCTATATTATTTGAAACAATATGTATAATTGTGTAGTACCCCCTAGTGTGTGAACCATTCTATCAACTTTACATAATATTTAATTTTGCACAATAGTCACTTATTATAAATTAGGTCAAGCTTTTGACGATATTTCAGAACTTGAATAATTGTGTAATTGAGTGTCGGGTCAGCTACTTTGTTGACTTCTCTTTTCAGACTCTCACAATTTCTTTCTTTTTTCTCTCGATTTGTGATTTTCGCCTTCCTGATTTATTGAACCACCACCTCAGTGCACTATAAGAGCTGGCTAAGGGCATCACCTCTTCTCGATCTCCCTCCTTCCTCATTCTCAATTTTTCTCAAAAAATATCAGCCTTATGATTAAACCCATGTGATATAATCATTGTTATAGCTGGTTGTTGACCTCACTTTTGGTTGAGGTTTAGAAAACTTCTTCAGTAGCCTAGGTCTAGCCATAGGACTTTTCTATTGACTAGTCTTAGAAAATTAGAAAAGGTACCCCCACCATTAGAAATTCAAAACTCTTCTTTTTACTCAACTTGAAATTCTACATATTGATCTTAACCTCTAGCATTTAGTAGGTAAGATCATTATAAGAGAATTCAAGAAGAATCCCTATAGGATTACTTGGCTTTAGGATTGACCCTGGGTGTCGACTTGGAACTAGGGTACACCATATCTTCACAATACATTAATCCATGGTTCATTTAGAATGGATATCTATCCAATTCTATGTGAAATGCCTAACTTGGTCTTTTGCCCCTAGGCACCTCCAAATTACCTAACTGCCCTTGGGACCCAAATTTGGCTAATATTCCCAAATTTTTCCAAAATACCCAAAATTGATCAAAACCCATTTCAAACACCTTGAATA
>JXCR01138119.1:81619-116131 GCA_002079205.1 Phalaenopsis hybrid cultivar
TTTTCTTCTTACATGAAACTCTAAAATTCTTAATAATTCGAAAATACAATTTTCTTTAATTTAAATAGAAACACATAATCTTACCCTTTCATACCAAATATCTTTAACTTTAGAATTAATCTTCATTATTAAAAACTTTTACCTAAATTTACCATAATATTTACAAACATAAAAATAGTCATTTAAGGTTAAACTCCAATTCCAAGGTCATGTTACATTAATTTTAAAAATATAGTTAATTAAGGACAAATAAATTTAGTTTACTTCTTTTCAAAAGAAAATTTTCTTTTCCCCCAAACTTGCATTTTTAAATATTTTACATAAAATGTAGCAGGAAGAAAAAATAATTGAATCTACTAGCTACTACAACATCCTATCAAATTTATATACATTCATAATCAGGACATAATGACTGCAGGAGAATGTAAATCTAGCGTAAAACATGCATGCAATAATACTAAACTAAAAAAAAGTATACTTAGCTTTAAAATCTATTTTTCTTCCTACCCTCAAACTTGATTTTTAACATGTATAGCATTTAGTGCAAGAAAATATAAGTAGGAAAAAAAAATAGTTTAGAAATTCTATCTACCATAAATGTCTATCAAAAACATCTAAAATTATTTATCAGGATAGAAAACATGTAGTAGAAAATAAATTCAAACTAAACATGTCAGAATGAAATTAACTAAATAAAAGTCTAACTAGCATAACATGTATCAGCATTAGAATANCAGCCCGGCCGTTATCAACAGCAAGAGGATCTACAACAACATGTCCAACACATCCTTCCTTAGCTTTAAAACAACAAAGCCATAGATATCGAGGTTGTTTGCCTAGTGCAACATAAATCCTCAAACACATCTTTTAGGCATTTGTCCATATTATACAATCTAAGCCCTAACTCGCCTTAGGATTCTGAGGTAGTCGTTGGTCATGACTTAAATCCTCACATCTTCAAGGTTATTTGTGCTCATTGGTTCACACAAATGTAAATCCTAATAAATAAAAAATTGCGCGATAAAACATCTAAATGATTTCTCCTAAATTGAAGCCAAATAATAGGTTAGCTTAGGAAGTCACCGAAGTTCTTCTTCGGATCTGTGACATCCTTTAGTGTTTCCTTCTTTGGACTCCAAAACAAAATGTTCCAAATTTGAATCAATCTCCTTTCACACTTCTTTGTCCGATATCTTTGAAATGTCATTACCATTTGAACTCCTTGAAGGTAATTTTTCTTGACTTTTATCGAGAGTATTCTTAGGTAACTTCAGTTACTTAACATGCAATTAACTATAGGGGCTTGCCCTTATAGGAAGCTTTTCCCGAACCCAGCATAATATAAACCCTATTTANCCTTCACCAAAAATCTTCATAACAATCATCTACACATGTTAATCAATCAATTAAGTCAACTGACATGGCTAACCTAGCCTAAACCCAAGTTTTGATCATTTGAACCCACATTGAACCCAAGCTCTAAAGATGGCCTAACTTCCCCAAAGTCATCAAATTAATGACTCCACAACCATGAATTGGACCCTAGTGACCAACCTAAACCTCTTAAAACCACCTAAACTAAGCCATGGACCAAAGTTCCNCTTGACAAACCCTTCACCAAAAATCTTCATAACAATCATCTACACATGTTAATCAATCAATTAAGTCAACTGACATGGCTAACCTAGCCTAAACCCAAGTTTTGATCATTTGAACCCACATTGAACCCATGCTCTAAAGATGGCCTAACTTCCCCAAAGTCATCAAATTAATGACTCCACAGCCATGAATTGGACCCTAGTGACCAACCTAAACCTCTTAAAACCACCTAAACTAAGCCATGGACCAAAGTTCCCCTAAATTAAGGGATTTAATGTCATATTTGCATAAGCCGTAGATATTTTTGCCAAAATAAAGCCTAAAATCATTAAATTGTTGTGACATATTCCCCTTGGTTCCCTGAGCTCCTAGCCACCTCCCCCTGGCCGGCCGGCCAGCCTAGTGGCCAGAAAATGGACAAAAAGACAGCCACCCTCATGGGATTAAACCCAATTCAAACCTATAGGCCACATCATCCAAATTGAAGCTTAAAGCCTCTCTGCCCTCCACCTTGGCAGCACATTGCACCCCCCAATTGGCCATGCTAGTCATCCCTTAGCCATTTTCATAAAAGCTCACCTCTAGGGCCATGGAGGGAGAGCTAAAAATTTCTCTGAGAGACTTCCAAAAATTGATTCCAAAGCCTCTTTGAGACCTCCTAAGTGCAACCCAACCACCACATTGCCCTGAATCCCCTTGCCAGAGCCCAATTTTTGAGCTGAAAACCTTGTCAGAGACAGGACAAAACTCCGTTGGATAGACTTCAATAGTTTAGCTCCTTGCTTCAACGAGTCTGAGTTTTCTAGTGTGTTAAGTTATGATGTTAAATCAGGTGGCCCTATGGTTGAAGTTCTTTAAATTTTATGGGGGCATATTAAAGTTGATTAGAGCGACGTCGAGTTAGGATCCTACGGTTCTCTCATTCCGGCACCACTTTTTTCTATTGGATTCACTTAGTCCAAAATTAGGATCCTACGGTTCCCTCTTTCCGGCATCACTATTTTCTATTGGATTCACTTAGTCCAAATGAGTAGGATCCCACGGTTCCCTCGTTCTGGCACCACTATTTTCTATTAGATTCACTTAGTTCAAATGAATTTACTAAACTCAACTTAATGAGTTCCATAATTTCATTTAGACCGTGGGAAGCCCTAAGCAACCGTAGGTTACCTCCTCCGAGGGGTTCCCGATCTTCCGATAGAGACGTTTTAATTAAACGAACTTACTAAACTCAACTTAATGAGTTCCATAGTTTCATTTAGACCGTGGGAAAACTCGTTAAACCGTAGGTTACCTCCTCCGAGGGGTTCCCGATCTTCCAATAGAGACATATTAATTTAGTTAACCGTAGGTTACCTCCTCCGAGGGGTTCCCGATCTTCCGATAGAGACGTTTTAATTTAGTTCGTAGGTTACCTCCTCCGAGGGGTTCCCGATCTTCCAATAGAGACCTTTTAATTTAGTTGAAGTGTAGGTTACCTCCTCTGAGGGATTCCCGATCATCCGATAGAGACGTCTTAATTTGGTTGAAGTGTAGGTTACCTCCTCTGAGGAATTCCTGATCATTTGATTGAGACATGTTAATTTAGTTGAAGTTGTAGTTTTGTGTGATGTTTGTGATTAAGTTTTGAGTTGTTTTATATTTTGAATGTTATGGGGTAAATTTTATCTTGGTTGATTATAGGTTTTATTTTGGTTTTGATTTTGTGGCTATCCTGATAGTTTTAGTTTTCATGTAGGGTGGTCACCTAACAAAATATCCTGATAGTTTTGGTTTTGTGGCTAACAAAATATCGTGATAGTTTTGGTTTTGTGGCCACCCTGCATGAAATTCAATATTTTCCTATTTATTTGCAATTCAACGCCCATCAAACTATATTTTTGTATTTAGTTGCATCCAACTCCCATGAACTTAACTATCCATGGAATTTGAATGTGGTTCCACTTTGTTGAGAATTACACCGCCCTCTCGGGTCTTAATGTAATTACAATAAATTTTAACACTACAACAGACCTTTATTGTAATGTAAATGAAGTGCAGGGAAAAACCATCACATTTATAATTAAAACTTCTTCAAGCATGCATCCCAAAATCCAAAAGATGAATCCTGCTTATTGTAAAAGAAAAGTAAAAAGAAAATAATGACATAATTCTCTCATGCTACTATTTCCTAAGAAGAAGAAAGAATAAGAGAAACACATCACAAAACACGAAGAAACCAAAACGAAAAACTTCTATACATCAAAGAAAATCCACTAGATAAATTTTTACAACATCATAAGATAATAAAGAATAAAATACTTAGTTTTTTCCCCTTGAAATAAAGATGAAAATCTCTCCCACAAAGTCTTCTGCTGATCCATGCAATGTTAGAACATTCCCTTATAAATTTTCTCAAAATCCCCTCACCAATCTTTCCAAAAAGGTAGAAATCTACATTTCTACTTGTATTCTAAGAGCACTANGTTGGCCATGCTAGTCATCCCTTAGCCATTTTCATAAAAGCTCACTTCTAGGGCCATGGAGGGAGAGCTAAAAATTTCTCTAAGAGACTTCCAAAAATTGATCCCAAAGCCTCTTTGAGACCTCCTAAGTGCAACCCAACCACCACATTGCCCTGAATCCCCTTGCCAGAGCCCAATTTTTGAGCTGAAAACCTTGCCAGAGATAGGACAAAACTCCGTTGGATAGACTTCAATAGTTTAGCTCCTTGCTGCGACGAGTCTGAGTTTTCTAGTGTGTTAAGTTATGATATTAAATCAAGTGGCCCTATGGTTGAAGTTCTTTAAATTTTATGGGGGCATATTAAAGTTGATTAGGGTGAACACCGGTTAGGATCCTACGGTTCCCTCGTTCCGACACCGCTACTTTCTATTGGATTCACTTAGTGTCAGGTAGGATCCCATGGTTCCCTCGTTCTGGCACCACTATTTTCTATTGGATTCACTTAGTTCAAATGAATTTACTAAACTCAACTTAATGCCATAATTTCATTTAGACCGTGGGAAGCCCTAAGCAACCGTAGGTTACCTCCTCCGAGGGGTTCCCGATCTTCCGATAGAGACGTTTTAATTAAACGAACTTACTAAACTCAACTTAATGAGTTCCATAGTTTCATTTAGACCGTGGGAAAACTCGTTAAACCGTAGGTTACCTCCTCCGAGGGGTTCCCGATCTTCCAATAGAGACATATTAATTTAGTTAACCGTAGGTTACCTCCTCCGAGGGGTTCCCGATCTTCCGATAGAGACGTTTTAATTTAGTTAACCGTAGGTTACCTCCTCCGAGGGGTTCCCGATCTTCCGATAGAGACGTTTTAATTTAGTTCGTAGGTTACCTCCTCCGAGGGGTTCCCGATCTTCCAATAGAGACCTTTTAATTTAGTTGAAGTGTAGGTTACCTCCTCTGAGGGATTCCCGATCATCCGATAGAGACGTCTTAATTTGGTTGAAGTACTAAACTCAACTTAATGAGTTCCATAATTTCATGGATTCACTTAGTCCAAATGAATTTACTAAACTCAACTTAATGAGTTCCATACTTTCATTTAGCAAATGAACTTACGAAACTCAACTTAATGAGTTCCATAATTTCATTTAGACCGTGGGAAGCCTCGTTAGCAACCGTATTTACCTCCTCCGAGGGGTTCCCGATCTTCCAATAGAGACGTATTAATTTAGTTGAAGTTGTCCAACTTAATGAGCAAAATGAACTTATCAAACCCAACTTAATGAGTTCCATAATTTCATTTAAACCGTGGGAAGCCTGAATGAATTTATCAAACCCAACTTAATGAGTTCCATAATTTCATTTAAACCGTGGGAAGCCTCGAAACCCAACTTAATGAGTTCCATAATTTCATTTAAACCGTGGGAAGCCTCGTTAGCAACCGTAGGTTACTTAATGAGTTCCATAATTTCATTTAGACCGTGGGAAGCCTCGTTAGCAACCGTAGGTTAATTAATGAGTTCCATAATTTCATTTAGACCGTGGGAAGCCTCGTTAGCAACCGTAGGTTACCTTCTCCGAGGGATTCCCGATCATCCGATAGAGACGTCTTAATTTAGTTGCAATTTTAGTTTTGTGTCGAGGGTTCCCGATCTTCCAATAGAGATGGCCTCGTTAGCAACCGTAGGTTACCTCCTCCGAGGGGTTCCCGATTTTCCAATAGAGACAATATTTATCGTAGGTTACCTCCTCCGAAGGTTCCCGATCTTCCAATAGAGACGTTTTAATTTAGTTGAAGTGTCAGTTTTGTGTTTGAGGAGTTCCTGATCATTTGATTGAGACATCTTAATTTAGTTGAAGTTGTAGTTTTGTGTGATGTTTGTGATTAAGTTTTGAGTTGTTTTATATTTTGAATGTTATGGGGTAAATTTTATCTTGGTTGATTTTAGGTTTTATTTTGGTTTTGATTTTGTGGCTATCCTGATAGTTTTAGTTTTCATGCAGGGTGGTCACCTAACAAAATATCCTGATAGTTTTGGTTTTGTGGCTAACAAAATATCCTGATAGTTTTGGTTTTGTGGCCACCCTGTATGAAATTCAATATTTTCCTATTTATTTGCAATTCTACGCCCATCAAACTATATTTTTGTATTTAGTTGCATCCAACTCCCATGAACTTAACCATCAATGGAATTTGAATGTGGTTCCACTTTGTTGAGAATTACACCGCCCTCTCGGGTCTTAATGTAATTACAATAAATTTTAACACTACAACAGGCCTTTATTGTAATGTAAATGAAGTGCAGGGAAAAACCATCACATTTATAATTAAAACTTCTTCAAGCATGCATCCCAAAATCCAAAAGATGAATCCTACTTATTGTAAAAGAAAAGTAAAAGGAAAATAATGACATAATTCTCTCATGCTACTATTTCCTAAGAAGAAGAAAGAATGAGAGAAATACATCACAAAACACAAAGAAACCAAAACGAAAAACTTCTATACATCAAAGAAAATCCACTAGATAAATTTTTACAACATCATAAGATAATAAAGAATAAAATACTTAGTTTTTTCCCCTTGAAATAAAGATTAAAATCTCTCCCACAAAGTCTTCCGCTGATCCATGCAATGTTAGAACATTCCCTTATAAATTCTCTCAAAATCCCCTCACCAATCTTTCCAAAAAGGTAGAAATCTACATTTCTACTTGTATTCTAAGATCACTAAATATTCTCCACATTTTCTAATTCACACACACCCTCACACACACACACACACACATGCATATGAGAGGTGTCAAGCCCTCTCTTTCAAAGAGACACAAATTCCCTTCTTTTTTTTCAAGAAATAAATCTATTCATCTAAAATACATGTCTCTTCATTCAAAAGCCTTATGTAAGCGTCTAGATTCATTAAATTGCTTCATGGGGTGTTTGAATCACTTGGGATCTTTCAAGAACATAAAAAACCGACAAAAACTGATCCATGACCGTCCCGGGCGTCGTCGATTCCATTTTGGACAATGTCAGCATCATTTTCTTGTTGTTTTTCTACTCTTCAGTGCTGGTAGCGCCGGCGCTGGTTCCCACTCTGCGTAGCTCCACCATTTTGCTTCATTTGGCTCCATTTTAGCTCTGTTTCGCCCTGTTTCAATTGTGTTGCGTTCCTAACAAATAGACCTACAAAATAAGCATAAAAATAACCTTTTTTTAAATTATAATTTTATTCAAAAATGTGCGAGAAGTGTAAAAGAAGTTTAGCATAGAAATACATATCAAAATATGCCCGGACAAAATTTTCTTTCTTGCTCGTTTTTGCTCCAAATTACATTGTTTTTGTTTCTTTTTCTCCAGAACTCCATTTTCTGTAATTGAAACCAAAAATATACAAAGTACATTTCATTTAAAATCACCAAATATAGGCATTAAAAGCATATGAAAAATTGCATATTTTTTAGGTGTATCAAAATCCTCGAAACTCTTGTCCTCAAGTAACCCTTTTACTNATTTTTGTTTCTTTTTCTCCAGAACTCCATTTTCTGTAATTGAAACCAAAAATATACAAAATACATTTCATTAAAAATCACCAAATATAGGCATTAAAAGTATATGAAAAATTGCATATTTTTTAGGTGTATCAAAATCCTCGAAACTCTTGTCCTCAAGTAACCCTTTTACTNCAAGAAGGTAGAGGTGTGACCGTAGGCATGCAACAACCACCGAAACTTCTTCCTCATCCTCTTTTCGGCTCCTACCCTAAACCATTAAGGAAGGTAACCCTCGTCTTGCTCTGTCTTCCTCCCATCCTCCTTCACGCACTAACCCGACACGCAATTACGTGTATTTTTAATCTCCAAAACATTGTCAAAAACTTAACCTAAATTATATTCAGTTGCTACTGTGAATATATGAAATGATATGGAAAGTAAATAATGAAACTTCACACTATAGGTACTACGCAAATATACTTATCATTCCAAGTAATATAAGATTTTCTTTAAAAACCCAGTATTGATCCCACGAGGAAAGTTGGACTCTTTTAAATTGGCTTGCAAAACTCAGAAGCAAATTATATTTAAATTGCAGATTAAATAAAAAAAAATGATCTCAACGGTTAAGCCTAATTAAAATAGATAGAAATAACTATGATTAACAGTTTAATAAAAGTAAATTTAACGAGTTTGACTATTATGAAAAGATCTTTCCCCTTGCAAAGAGTTATTAATCTATGTAGGATTTGAATGACTAAACATATAATGATGTATTGTGACAAGTAGGAGCATTTTGATTCTTTACCCCCTCCCATTTCTAGCAAAGAACATTGATTAATTTAGAATTTTTCACCAGCTTGTGTAGCAGTGCTGAGTAGATTCTGGCATCTCACCTCCAAATTGCCCTCGTGTCATCTCTTTAGGACCTACTAGGGACCCTTACAATCTAAAATCTAAACTGAATTAGAAAAAGAATCTATTATGTCACCCTAGAAACATCAATCCATTGCCCATCAAAACTTATCTCCCTATCTCTTTGCACCCCCCTCAGGTGGTCGCGACGGCTCTGCCCAGAATAAAGTGTGGCACTCACTAGTTGGGTGAAATCATAGCCCTCTCAGGTCTTTATCTTTCTCAACGGATTTTAACCTCACAAGTGGACAATTTATAAAGTTAATAAAGAATCGGTGAAAAATTCATCACAATTTTTAAAAGTAAAAAGAAATCTTTAAATCATTCTCATCCCACAAATTAATTCCTAAGAGCAAGGAGATAGAAAGGGAACTACTCAGAATTCATGGAGAATAAAATAAAAGCACTAAATTTGTATTGAAATCCAAGTCTTAGAAACAAAAACTTAAACATAAATACAAATTACCTTATCTCTTCTCCCAAACACAAATTCTGAAGTCTCCATGAAGAATTCTCCAAACTCTTACCCTTACAACAAAAAACACACTTAAACTCGCACTTCAACACAAAAGTGGGACTTCCTAAAGCCTTCAAATGCTGCCAAAAAGTCCCTTTTGTCCAATTTTCATCCCTATTAATAGATCTCTGAAGATAACCAATGGTTGCTTCAAACACCCCTTCAAAATTCGGCCAAATTCAATGAATCTTCTAAAAAGGAAGTTATTGGCGCTATCGTGTCAGTCTGGGGTGTGACAATTGCAACCTAAATTAATGAATATATAGAATTTGACTTTCATAGTTTTGTGTAATCATATATAACCAGTTAATAATTATCGGTTATGAATACGAATTCAAATTTATCAACAAGAAAGGTAAGATTTTCACTACAAGTCTAAAAGGAAAGCAAATTAAATATAAACAGAAAGACATAAAAGAGGATTTAAAGAGTCTAGAGAGAGGTTTGGGAATTTATTAAATTTTTAAAAAACATATAATTGGGGTATAAATAATTTCACATTTTAAAATTTTCCCTGATCCTTTATTTATGAGCACAATATAGGGTTTTTTGCTATAAGAGAAGTCGTGAGATCAAAGTTTACATGGCAAGGTGTAATGACACTTTGTTGAAAAAAAAAATTGTGGCACAATTAAAAGATGTGGAAATAACATTAAAAGTTGGTTGAAATTATATGTTGGATGAGGTCGTTGACTCTCTTTAGTATGAGAAAAAGTTATTCATATTGGGCTAGTTAATGATGCCTTCAAATACATTATGGCTTCGGTAATATTAAGCTAACTTTAACAAGTTTTGTGTGCTCATTTTGGTCTGAGCAAGTTTAATTTAGATTAGACGGGTTCACAGTGAATTTAGTGAATTTATGTTGAAATTTATGAGAGAAAAAAATTAAGAAAATTACTCAATAATTATAAAATAGAGAATTAGCAACTTCTAAAAGGTTGAACGATGACATTTTGATCCCGACTTTCTATATAGATATAAAATGCGATATATGTGATTAAATGCTTAATTTTTTTAATAGTGATTCCTACTTTGTAACAAAGCCAACAACTTGATCCAAAACAAAAACAAGGTAAATTTTCAACTATAAAGCAAGGAAGAATACAGTTATAATATTTAAATATGAGATACTACGTAAGTATACGTATCGTTATCTAGTAATATAGGACTTTTTTATTAAGCCCCGAATATCAAACCCACAGAGAAATTTGGAAATATGCACTTTAGAAAACTAAAAAGTTTAGATGACAAAAATTTACTTAGCAAAATATTCTTACTTAAACTTAAGGTGTTATAATAGGAATGAAAATTTGATTCTTTTTGTAATTTTTGGTTTATGAAAATAAAGTAAACAACTAATTAACTTAACTAAATATTTGCAAGATGAAGGTGATATAAGTAAAATATATTTTTCCTTATCATGAATTAGCAATAAGTATAGAAATTCTGTTGTGGAAGTATGCTAAATGTATTGTGCCAAACAAGAGCAATAATATTATTTACCCTTGTTAGAGATGTTATAAAGAACATTGGTCAATCTATAGTTTGAATAGTCTTGAAGACTGGTTAAGTACGTAAGATACTAGCTCTCACACCAGAGTTTCCTCTTCTCCCTTCACCTGAAGGTTAACATTTCATATCAAAACATAAAACTATAAATCAAATTGGGGGTTTTAGTCTGTCACTCTAAAGTCTTCTAATTTTACACGCTAAAAGTTTATTTCCTTATTTATTTGCACTAAACCCCATGAATTACCTTCTCATCCATGAAATCAATATGTGATTCTAACCATTTGTTGACTGAGACAATGTCATCTCTGATCTTACATGTTCTCATAATAGGTATTAACATCTTAATTGGCCAAATCAAGAAGTAAATGAAGTACAAGGATTCAAATCATCATAACTTCTTCCAATATTGAAGTTCAATACTTCACACAACTTTCTTTCAATATTTAATTACTTATCATTTTAAGGAAAAATATAAAGAAAATTACTCATAATCCATGGAGAAAACACAACCACACATGAGTTTAAAAGTAGAAATCATGCACACAAACAAGGAATCTAAATTAAAACCAAATGTAGTCACAAATATAAATAATTATCTCAAATATTCTCCATCAAATGTCTTAAAGATCCTTTGAATTCTCTTTCTTCACTCATAATACAAACTAACAATCAAAATAAAAAGAAAAGTGGTCGTTGGCGGTGGTTACTAAGATGAATGGTGGCTGTGGATGTCTAATGGCTGGCCCCTTCCTTTGATGATCCAAGTCTTCTTTAATAAAAACCCAAAAGGTGCATTGGTGTCTCTTCAAAATGTTTCTCCATCCAATGAATCTTCTAGAAGTTCCTCCTTTCAAAAGCCAACTGAATAAATTTTTATGTCTATGGATTATTTCCCACATTTTTACCAAGGGTTGCTTCAAACTCCTCTTCAAAAATTCATCTAAATTCAATAAATCATCAAATAACTACTTTTGACGCTTAAGCGCGGGATACCTGGCGCTTAGGCGTCACTCTTCGGCGCTTAGGCGTAAGTACAGGGCGCTTAGGCGGCCTAGTTTATTTTTGCACCTTCATCATTTTTCCTCCAAATTTGACCCTTTTTCACTCATTTTAGCATTTTTTATCCATTTGATTGTACCTAAAAGAAAAACACACAAATACCTTTCATTAAAGTGAAATATCTCAAAAAATAGATATAAAAATTTGTATAAAAAGTTTATATATTTTAGGTGTATCACATTTCAATTCAATAAATTGGAAATTTCCATCAGGCTCATATTATGGGTCACTCATTAATTTATATCTATTATTTGAATTTGTTGTTTGGGTACTTGAGGTAGTAATGTCTTAAATAGTTCAAGTAGTGAACAAAAAGGTGAAGCATATGTATTTGTAGATTATATATAATATTTTGATTTATAAAATATTTTTTATTTATATATATGTATTAGTAGATTATATATAATATTTTTTGCTTACATTTGCTAAAATACATAATTAACTTTCTTAAGTATTACAGAATAAGGACCTAGATATTATAAATGTCATGATTTTGGTCAATGTTTCAAACCAATACTTCAGAATATGAGTGATGATGAATAAGCAACTTTAATTGATGGTGCGAACTAATTTGTGCAAAAAAGGATATAGTTGTTCAAAAGATGGAAGAGATATTTACAATGTGTGATAGGTCTACAAGGTATATTCAAAGAAACATAATTTTATATTATTATCAATTAAAGTTATTTACTTTGTGATAAATGTGCAACTTCAAAACCTCAATGATTGATTAAATAAGATAAATATTGAGTTACTTTTGTGTGTAGCATTTTTCTAAATTGTGTGATGTATTTTTTTCTATTTTTGATAAATTGTTAGAATGTATCACTAGAACATATCCATATGACTTCTCAAATACAAGTATTTTGGTGTTAAATAGCCAGTTTGAAAATTTTATCATTAATATGAGATCCAACACTTCATTCTTTAATTTGAAATAGATTTGCCAGCTTGCACCAAAAATGGTGGAGATAAAAAAAAATGATACTTACCCATTGATATATTTACTTGTGAAGTTTGCTTTGATATACCAATTGGTACAACAACAGTGGAACACACTTTCTTTGATATATAAGTTATAAAGAATTATTTTTGCACTCATATGGAAAATATTTGGACACGCGGGTTTCTGATTACATATATTAAAATTGATATTTAATAGTATTGATAATGAAATGATTATACAATGTTTTCAACATATGAAAACTTGACATGAGAAATTATAGATAACATTTTTTTAATTTATTTTGTCAGCATATATTTATTAATTTATTTGTTAGCATACAATTATCATTTTTATATTAAAATTTTAAGTATTTTTTCTAATACTACCAATATCAATCCCAAGTTCAAATAAAAAAAAGTTGAGGATGTTGTTAAATTCATTAATTTTATGCCCCCATTAAGAAAGTTTTTAGCTCTATCCTTGGTTCTTAATGTGTCTAGTAAGTTGAAAGTTTATTTTATCTTTCATTTAAGCAGGGTTGTATCAAGTTGGGTTGACTTGCTTGAACCAATTCACATAGATTTTTGTTTCTATATTATGATATTTGAATGATCACTTATAAAAAAAAATTTAAAAATTATATAATATATCATTGTACAAATAAAAGAATTTTGTATAATCTACTATTTTAATGTAGTGCCTTTTTAAATGAGATTTTAATGTGAATGATCATAACAAATTCATAAATATGAGCATAATATTATCATTTGAAAATTACTCTACTTCTTTGTCTTTTTCATATAATTGCTCAACAATTTATTTTTCACATTCAAAAATGGTTAGCATTCCTCCAAAAAAGCCTCTTATGGTTCTTAACTAAGAGTTGTCACTGGCATTCTTGAAAAGAAAAAAAAAATGAGTTTGAGTAGTTAATGGATAAAGAAGAAGTTTTTTCTTTCCAATAAGTCTTATGCTAATAAGATGAAATTAGGTGGGAAAGTAAGGCAATGACTACTTCTTAATTAGTTAACACTCAAGCTACTTCAGTGGGTGGTGTTGACATTCCTTCAAGTGAAATAGTGGTTAAATAAATCTTTTTTTTGGATGTGTTGTTAACCATATTGGTGATTCGACAATCTTCAGGTACAAGTGATTTCATAAGATGAGATGAATGATGTACATTTAATTTAAAAATAAAATATCTACTAATAAAAGCATATGCAAATTTATCTTTATAATTTTTAAATATAAAAATAATCTAAAATATATTATACACAACATACTTGCTCAATAAAGCTTTATTATGTGATAAAGTATTGTTATTTGTGAAAAACATACAATTACAACCCACCTTAGGTCCATAATTAGACTTAATTCTACGCGATATTATGAATCTTGTTACACCAATGTGCTAACTTTAAAATTTATACATAAGCTAAAAAAATCATGTGAAATAAAGAAAAAATGTTCATATTTATTTCTTGCAACCGTCGAAGCAACTTTTGAATGCATGGAGTGAATTTAATGTTAGCTACTAGGCCAATGCATAAAAGATATACCTAACTCCTAGGTGCCAAACTAAATAAAAAAATAAAGAACCCAAAGATCAAGCATGAGATCCAACAGACCAGATAGAAAGGTCAATGCCCAATTGCTATTTTATGTTCTTAGGTGTTGGTACTAGATAGGCAACCTAAGAACTAGGTACCTATTCACTGAAATAAGACACTTGAATGCCAGAAGTAGATTAACAAAATTGAGAGCTCAACTTCTAAATGCTAACACACAATGTCAAGGTCCCACTCTGTAGTAGAGGCTTACCCAAGGGATAAAAGATTTTTGGCATAAATCAAATTAGATTATTGGAAACTCATATGAGGTTCATAAACGAACTTGGTTAACGACCATTGGAGTTGAATGCAAAGGTTGAAGCTCAAGAATAATGATTTACTTTTACTTTTTTGGTTTCCAATTATAAACATGTTTGAGGTTTTAAATCCTATTAACTTTTTAATTAAACATGAGTTAAACTCTCTTTTTAGGTGTTGGATTTATTAAATTATTTATTTATTTTTATTAAAGCATTTGAGTTTTTATTTTTTATAGACACTATATGTTTCGTTCAAAGTTTAAATGTTATATTATTTGATTGACCATTGGTTGACACAATAAGTTTATTTGATGAAAAAAAGTAGGGAACAAATTCATCATGAGAAATACACCACGGTGGATGGATGGTAGGTTAAAGATAATTATGATGAATCCATATAGTCTTTATCAAGATTTAGAAAGGATCAAAGATGTTCTCTTGCATTGAATTTTATTACTGAGTGGTAGGTATATTATGTAAGTAAAAAAGAGAATCCATAGTCTTAAGAGAGCAAGATAGTCGCCTTCTTTAATCATATTTCAGTAGTTCAAAATAAATCTCTTGCTTTAATCTAAACTACTAAATTCCGTCATAAAATCCAATTCCTTGGACTCAATTCTATTAATTCAGTCCTACTAAGGACAACTTTTGTTTTGTAATTAATAATTTTAATTATTTTTAGGTTTAGATTTCTTTAATTCACAACTTCAATCTCTTTCTGAATTCCAACATTTAATTCTTTTCACTTCTGAGTTGGACAACTTTAACTTGCTCTTGTTCTTTGTTTTTGTCTTTTGGATTTATTTCAATATTACTAAGAAGTGTCCTATGAGGCTTATTCCTAAGTGCATTAGCAATTTGTCCCAGTTGATTTTCAATGTTTCTAATTACAACACTCTGTATTTATAATTGATTACCCATCTGTAACATCACTTCTTCTATAGACAACTTCTTTTCCTTAAATTGTTAGTTATTAAAGCTAGGATGATAAGAAAGTCTATAGTTTGTATTTCCTTGGTTGTTCCAATTTCCTAATGGGCTCGCTAGATTGTTCCCCCATTGTTGATTTCCACTATTATAATTATATTTCTACTAAAGTTGGGGTGATTTTTCCAACCTAAGTTGTAATAGTCAGAATATGGGTTATTGGCTCTATTGTTAATTGCATTGAAGTTTCTAATGATGGTTGAGAATCAATCATTTGTCCTAATGAATTTTCTTCAATCACATGAGATGTTTGAGAAAAGTTCATACCAAATTGGTCTATCTTTCTGGATAACACAACAACTTGAGATGCTATAATAGAAATAGCATCATTATCGTGAATATTGGATACTTTTTTAAGATTTACCCTTTCAGAGGGCCATTGAAAATTATTATTAGCCATCACTTCAACTAAAGCATAAGCTTCATCAAATAGTTTTAACATTAATGAACCTCCAGCCGCAGCATCTATAATAGATCTAAAGGATCCTACTAACCCATTATAAAATATTTAAATAATTAACTCATATGGTAAGACAAGATGCAGACACTTTCTAAGGAGTTCTTTAAATCATTCCCAAGCTTCATATATTGACTCACTTTCATACTGAGTAAAAGAGGTAATATCATTTCTAAGCTTAGTAGTTTTTTAAGGCGAAAAATACTTAACTAAGAATTTTTGTGCTAAATCTCCCCAAGTTCTAATAGATCCAAATGTTAATGAATTTAACTACATCTTAGCTTTATCCTTTAAGAGAAAAAAAATTCTAAGCTTAATGACATCGTTTGATATGTCATCGTACTTAAATGTAGCAAATAGTTATAGAAACTTGCAAGGTGTAAATTTGGATCCTCAGATAGTGTTCCCCCAAAGTGATTATTTTATATCATTTGGATAATAGTAGTTTTAAGTTTGAATGAGTTAGCCGCTACAGCAAGGGTTTGTCTGCTTAAGTGAATTTCATCAGCTGTAGAGTTTGCATGGTCCCTTAAAGTTTTTTGTACATGTGATGTTCATTTTGAGCAGTTTGAATATCAATATTATTATGTGATATGTTAGTCATTTTTTGCAATTTGTGAAGTTCTTTTTGTTTTTTGATTTTTCTAGTTGTTTGTTCTAACTCAGAATTGTAAGCTATTAAACCTTCAGATCCTGAACTACGCATGCAANGTAGAGTTTGCATAGTCCCTTAAAGTTTTTTGTACATGATGATGTTCATTTTCAGCAGTTTGAATATCAATATTATTATGTGATATGTTAGTCGTTTTTTGCAAATTGTGAAGTTCTTTTTTTTTAATTTTTCTAGTTGTTTGTTCTAACTCAGAATTGTAAGCTATTAAACCTTCAGATCCTGAACTACGCATGCAAAATGTGAAAGTTCATAAAATAAAATAAACACTCAAAATAACAAAATATTATATATATATATATATATTATAAATTTTCAGTTTTTCAATTTTTTTTGGTTTTGAAAATATTTTTTGAAATATTTTTAACATACAATTTTTCTAAAATAATTCCACATTTTAAATAAAATTTCTATGTTTAAGAAAATATTTTGTCGCTTCCCTAACAACAGCGTCAAAAACTTGTCCTTACCTGCAATTACACAGATTTTTATATTCCAAAAAGACGATAAAAAACTTGACTCAATTTATATTTAGCAGCTAGTGTAAATAAATGAAATGTTATAAATTATAGAATAATAGTTTTCAAACTAGAGGTACTAGACAAGTATATGTATCGTTTTAAGCAATAAAGAGTTTTCTATAAAAAACCCTAGTATTGATCCCACAGGGAAGCTGTAATTATTTGAATAGATTTTTAGTGAAACTTTTACTTAAAACTGTAGAAATTAATCTAGAAAATAATAGCAAATTGAGATGTAAAGTAAAGCTACTAACTTCCTACAAGTTCTATTTAAAACTAAATGTAAATGCAGAAATTTTAAACTATGTCAAATGTAAAAGAGAGTTCTAATTAGGAAAAGAATCTTTCCCCTTGTAATGAGTTCATAATTTGTGTTGGGATCAAATGGTTTAAAAGTTTAAATGATGTATTATGAAAAATAGGAGCATTCTATTCCTTGCCCTCACCCAAGTGCATAAAAAACATTAGCTAATCTAAAGTAAGTTTCATATTATATGGTAATCTTGAGTAGATTTTAGGCACTCACTTCTAGATTACCCATTGTGCCCTCTCTATAGGACTTACTAGGACTTTAGGTTCCAACTCTAGATCAAATTCGTAAAGGATCTAGTCTGTCACCCTAGAAACACAAATTCAACGCCTATCAAAACTTATCTTCTTATCTTTTTGCACTCTCCTTAGATTGTGGTCTCCATCCTCATAAGATTAGTGTGGTACTCACTAGTTGGGTGAAATTATAGCCCTCCTAGGTCATTATGTTTCACAATGGATTTTAACATTACAAATGACTAGTTTGCAAAATAAATGAAGAACAGATGAAAATACCATCACAATTTTGGGAATAAAAGAAATTCTAAACAAATCAAATCCTCCACATAATTACTTTTTATTGTAAGGAGAAAGAAAAGTAAAACTACTCAAAATTTATGGGGATAAGAAAACAAAAACATGATTTATATTAAAACTCAAGTTTACGACACAAAATAAAAACAAAAATACAAATACTTATCTCAAACCCTTCCCCCAAGCAATCCTTTGAATTTCTCTAACTTTCTTAACTCAAATAAATTCTTACAAGACTTACAACACTCTTGTGATAGCCGTCCAAACTAATGGGGATCTACCCTAATCACTCTTGTACACACACACAACCCCTAGAACTCTAGCCCTCTCCAACACTCTCCTTTTTCATTTGAACTTCATCCCTATATGTAAAGCTCTGAAAATCATCAAGAGTTGCTTTAGACTCCTCTTCAAAATTCGGTCAAATTCATTGAATAAAAAAAAGTAATCGTTTCTGGCGCCTAGGCATCCGCTGTGGCGCTAGAAGTGGCGCTTATGCGCCACTGTTCCATAACTCCTTTTCTTGCACCTGAAATCAAAAATATGTAAAATAACTTTCATTAAAGGGCAATATCATCAATAATAAGTATGAAATATATATATATATNCTTACTTCCAACATGAAAAACATGAATCATTTACCATGAAACATTCCATAAATATTTAAAAAAAAGTTAAAACAAAACCATGTGTTGGCTAGGGCAAACAAAATTAGGAGCCACAAAGGAGAAATAAAAGCTTGGGCAAGGCTAACATGCTTCCAACATTGTAATCCATGAAGCATTTACCATAAAAAAATCTATAAATCTAAAAAAAAAGAAGTTAAAAACAAAACCACCATTCGGCTAGGACAGGAAACATTAGGGGCTGCAAAGGGCAAGGCTATCATGCTTCCACCATTGTAATCTATAAACCATTCCACAAACCTTTAAACAAAGGAAGTTAAGAGAATCCATCCTTCAGCTAGGGCAAGGAAACAAAGGAAGGTCTCGCATAATCCTCAGAGAGTTTGACTTCCTAGCGAGGAAAGGTAAAGGAGGCGAAAAACTTTGGGAAAGGAGGAGAGGGGCGAACCTAGGGCAAGAGGAGGGAAAATAAAGAAACTTTGATGTGAGGGTATCACGATAATAATGCCTAATTGAACAACACGAAGTAGTGTATCTACCACTTTCAGGCTATTATATTTATGAAGTTGGTATCCTAAACACTTCAATATCGTGTTTACATCCAAATCATGATTCTAACACCCAAAACAAACACACATAACTTAATTCTCTCACCTAAAATTACATAAGGAATAACACCCAAAACAAACACACATAAGTTAATTCTCTCACCTAAACTTACATGAGGAATACTCATAAAAAAATTGTATCAGGACTTCAATTATAATGTGCGACCCCCACATAAATTAAACTATTTAATTTTTAAGCATTTGTGATTGCAGCACACTTGTAATATTTTTTCTCTTTCCCTCCTGTTTCGCACAAAGCCATCGTCTTCGTCATCGAGCTCTCGCGATACGGTCGCGATTAGAGCAGCGTGGGAAGGGTGCCGTCGTGCAAAGACCACCGAAAGTCTATCTTTTTCCTCCTCCCGTATTTGAGAAAGGTAACCCTCGTCTTTCTCTTCCTTCCTCCCACCCGTCTTCGCGCGCTTAAGCATCTATGAATCTCGTAAATTTGTTGGATTTACTAAATCCTGGATTTAAGGCAATACGGAGAAAATACTGGATTTAAAAACCTGTAGGATATACAGATATCATTTTTTGCTGTTTGGCAGGATTTAAGTTAATTCCTGCTTAAATCCCGCTCAAATCCTGCTAACAAACAGCCTCTTCGGGCTTAGTGTTTTTGGTACTCCGCAACCACCGCTCCAGGTATTTTTTCTCAGTTCCATAATGTCGTCGGAATCGGCATCTGGCTCAAATACAAGCCAGTCGGCCTCATCACAGTATTCTTTCCTCGGAAGCTCCTACTTCCCACTTCCATTCCATCTCCAGAACGCAGATCCTACAGCTAATCAGCCTTCATACTTACCTCCCTCGACGGTTGCACCTCCGGTTAGGATTCCACCTGTGCCTCCAGCGTTTCCTCCATCCTTTGCCGGATCTTCGAATGGGTTGTATTCTTTGCCTCAATACCACCAGGTCAGCTATTTTTCATCCAGCATTTCATTTAGAAGCAAGAAGTTAATTTTGCTTTAGATTCAGAAATTCTGCATTGGGAGGTTTACGAATGAAGCTGGTTGATTTTTTTTTGTTATGTCGGTTAGAATTCTCATGTATGGCTCTAGATTAGATTAAGAGGCTTCTTGTTTGTAANTAGCAAGAAGTTAATTTTGCTTGAGATTCAGAAATTCTGCATTGGGAGATTTACGAATGAAGCTGGTTGATTTTTTTTTTGTTATGTCGGTTAGAATTCTCATGTATGGCTCTAGATTAGATTAAGAGGCTTCTTGTTTGTAAGTTTTATACTATATTTTGTAAGAATTTTGGTTAAATCTTGCCAATTGGCGTTTGTCTTTTCGTAGCTAAATCTTTCTGTTGAGTGAAATCCAATTTTTCCTCTCATTTTGAGGTTTAACGAGGTATGATAAATCCAGTGCATGCGCAGATTTATTTAAAGTGCATTTGCTGATGCGACATCACATAGTTGACCATGATTTAGTTGGATTTAAAATTAGTCATAGCNTGTTTGTCGTTTCGTAGCTAAATCTTTCAGTAAGAATTTCTCATTTTAAATCCAGTGCATGCTCAGATTTAAGGGTTTAAAGTGCATTTGCTGATGCGACATCACATAGTTGACCATGATTTAGTTGGATTTAAAATTAGTCATAGCAAACAAATTTTAGAATTTAATACCCCTTAGATTTGTTAAATATAAATTTGTAGTATTTACTAGTTCCTACTTGTAGCTAAACAAACTCTAGTTCTATTTTAATCTTTTGTAAGTTTTGTGATTATTATATTAATATCGTTCATCTTATGTATTTTATTTGGCATGAGAAATGAAGGTAATGTCAAGACCCCACCTTATTATCATTGTCATTAGCTTTATCTTAACCATTTGGATTTGGTATTAAGAATCATCATTTTACTTCATTCCTACTCTCCTTGGAGCGATAAACTTATCTTTAAAACTTTTTTTAATTGCTTCTTTCCATATTGTTTAGGTCTATCCCTTTTTCATCTTGATCTTTTGACATTAATTTTTTCCGCCAATCGAATATGCATAGTTTCTATCCTTTATTGTAGATATTCAAATAAAAAAATATTTTTGCTTGCGCTGTTTTTAATAGATGTCAGTCCAACTCCTCTGATGTAAGCATTCTTTAATTTATCCCTATTCCCTACAAGTTTCTCCACACATTAATACTCAATTTAGGAATAAAGATGGCGGTAAAAGTGGTTTCTATTTTCTTGGTTAGATCTCTTTCACATGGTTCGGGATTAGGAAACTTAAAAGTAAGAATTATAAGGTTTTTTAAATCAATATTAATCCATCCTATTTAGATATTTGGTGTGGAATGGAAAGAGAATTATA
This sequence comes from Phalaenopsis hybrid cultivar, assembly GCA_002079205.1. Classification (NCBI taxonomy): domain Eukaryota; kingdom Viridiplantae; phylum Streptophyta; class Magnoliopsida; order Asparagales; family Orchidaceae; genus Phalaenopsis; species Phalaenopsis hybrid cultivar. The sequence continues at coordinate 103,003 of JXCR01138119.1, forward strand.
AGGTTTGTTAAATCAATGTCAATCCATCCTACTTAGATATTTGGTGTTGAATGGAAAGAGTCTAATTTTGAGATCCATAATATAATTAATACTTTGGGAAAGATTGGATTAAGCTCAGACTTTATTTGTCCAATAAGCTTTAATAATCGGAAAATTGAAAAAATAATTTTGTTTTCCTAGAATGGATACTTAGTTTAATATAATATTGAATCAATCAATATTGATTCTCTCTCAATTTAATCATATTGAGATTGTTGTTTGGCTAAGATGAGAAATCATATGATTGTTTTTACTCAGAGCTGATAAATTACAAATTTTTTGTTGGTGAATAAATTATTGCATGAGAAGGTTTATCTATTTTTTTTTTATTTTTTGAATTTTCTACTCTATTTGTGCTTGGAAGGAAATCAAGGAAATTGCCTCTTATCATTTAAAATACCTCATTAGTTATTTTGCGAAATAAATGCAATGTAGGAGTAATATACTGTATTTGAAATACTTTGAAGTTGTTTGGTTCATTGTAAAATAAATGGACAACTTCACTTTTTATTCGTTTGGTTTGAAGTAAAATGAAAACAAAATATTTCAATGTAAAAATTAATGTCTGGGTGGCAGGGCAGCAGTGGCAACAACACTTTATATTGAGGTGTGAATTTGGAAATTGGCCAAATCAAATGACTTTCAAATACAAAGAAAATGAACTATGGATTGAATTTCAAATACATTTTTATTTTACATTGAATTTCAAATTCTTCCAAACAAACAATTCAATTTCCAAATTCCTTGTATTAGAAATTGACACATGGGTTTTCTCCTTCCTCTTCCCTACTTCCCTTTTCCCCTCCTTTCCCTTTTTCCTCCTTTCCGTTTTCCTTTCTTTCTTTCTTATTTTCTTTTCTAGCATTTTCTTATTTTAAATCTTTCCTAAAAATGAAATATGATTTTTATTCTTCCTTCTTATTTTAAAATCCTTTCTTATTTTATATTGTTTCCTATTTTAAAATCTTTCCTATTCCTATTTTAAATTCTTTCCTAAAATCTAAAGACATGATTATATTTTAAATTCTTTCAAATTGTCTAGCAAAATATGCCCTTATTGTTTAGTGCATTGTTAATATTATTTCTTTTTCTTATTTCTTATATTTAATATATCAAGCACCGGAATGTATTCATTAAAGCACACAAACAAAATTAAGTACATAAATTTTAGAATTATATAAACAGAATGAACTATTTTTTCTTGTTCAACTTTACAATTTAGTATTCCTGAGTATAGTTATAATCAAGGTAGAAATATTTGATGCTTTCAATTGAAGAAATTGTTTAGAGAGGAACTTGGGGAGATTTAAGTTATTACAAATTATCTCTTATGATGACAGCTGCTTATACCAATTTGAGAGGGTGAAGCACTAAATTAACAAAAGACTTTTTTAATATCTAATTTTTAAAGCTATCTTCAGTATATTTGGGGTAAATGCGTTCTTAGTAAAAAATGGTGATAATAATATTCACCCAAAATTTTTCATGTAAAAATGTAATTTATTTATTAGTAATAAAAAAATGTTTTATAGAATTTATATGTGATATTAAAAAAATATATATGTGAGAACTGGTTAGCTCTTTGGTAGACAGAATGTGTAGGACCCTTGGGGTCCTGGGTTTGAGGCATGTCTTGGACAGCATACGGGTGGATCGCAAATGCACTTTGTGATCCATTTTATATATATATGACAAAATCATTTTATTATTCACATATTAGAGTGTGGAAGATAAGGCCAAGAAAGAAGGTCAAGGACTTGAGGGAGAATGTCATCGCAGAGATGCTACAATGGAGATGATCGTCTTTATAATGTTACCCGATGCTGCTGATAGAGGAGGAAATGAGTGCCACTACTAATGGGGATGAGCGCTACTACTGCAAGTCGAGTAATGAGTGTGCTTCGATATTAGATATCAATGCTTCAATCTCTACTCTTAGGCCTATTCCCTCCCTTTATTCTATCTTAATTAACTGCCAATTGAACTTGGGTATGAATGGAACTCAAAAGTTGCAGCAAAACATTAAAGTGCTTCTCACCAATGATGATTTTTAAGTGTTTCGTTTTATTTCTTGGGATTAATTTTATCCTTTACTCATTTTCTATGAAAGTTAATGATGGAAGAGCTTTGCTCGGTTGAATTGACTCTAAAGGAAGTATGTCTTGTTTATGTATGAACGGGCACAGAACATATCTTGAATAACAAGTTCTTAACATAGTGCAAAAAAAAAAAAATGATGGGCTCTTCTTAAATCTTTATAGTCTTTTAGGTACACTTACATGATGATTTAAATATTTTTTTAACTTCTTTTATAAAGTTCTATAACCTAATGCTGTTGCGGGATATTATGGTAAAGGCATTTCATTCTCATTTTCTTTTCTTCATTTCTATGTATAATTATTTGATCTTCATTAAGATCACCTCCCCTTCATTTTCATCAAATTTTTAAAGATTTTGCTTCACTTGTAACCAAAATTAAAGTCACAGTTCTTTTGAAATTGGAATTTTATGTTTTGTTTTCTCATGATTTTACTGGTTGATGCTCAAATGAATTTTCTTTTTCTTCTTGAGTAAAACGGAATTATCAAAATATTTTGGTCATCTCACAGGCACAGCAATTGTTCCAACGTGACGCACAAACTATCACACCAGAGGCCCTTGAAAGTGTGAAGGCTGCACTTGCAAGCAGTGAGAATGAACATAAAGCTGAAACTAAGAAGAAATCTATCCCACGTAAAGCAGCAGGACAGACTTGGGAAGATCCAACATTGGCAGATTGGCCTGAGAGTAAGTTATATTATTGTTTTATTTCAGCACAATTTTGTAATCATACCTGCATAGATTGAATGTAGTGAGTTTTGTCATTCTATCATGCTTTTATTTCATATGATAAAACATATTATGCAATATTTTTATATTATTTTTAAAATTAGGTACACCTACTGTGCAGGCGCATAGAGGATGAGATAGACTATTTTCTCTTCCATTAAGACTTTATGTTAAATTGATCAATGAGACCATCAACTTACAGTAGATCTAAGATGAAACCTTTGGAAGTTAGGCTCTGTTGTACTTAAGATAGTTTAAATTTCCTAAGTAGAGTTTAATGTTGGCTCCTTTTGTCAAAATAGGTTTTGTAGAGGTTCTAATCATATTAATTGAGAAGTTAATACCTTAGTTGCTCTAACAAGGAGGACACAATGTGAGTGCCTTGCAATATATTGGGAATACATGTCAAAAGGTTAGCACCTAAAGTAGAAATAAGGTCTATTTTAAGTGTCTCAAAATAATGGTTCAATGTTATAAAGATAGCAATGTTATGCCAACGATGTTATTCAAATGACATTGCTTTCCAATATCTACTAAATAATTTTTTTTGTTTTTTGTTTTTTTTTTTGCTATCTTGACAACGTGATGCTATCCAAAAGGATCAATAGAGATTATTATATTTTCTTTGGTGTCATTTGTTTTGAACATAACATTAGTTTAACTTCTAGATGTCTATCGATTTGGTTAAGACTGGCATCTAATGCCATAAAAGTGGGACTTAAATGTTGTTTATGATATTGTTATTTAAAGATGTTAGTGAAACAACCAACAACCATCTCTTAGTAATATGGCAATACATAACAAATATCTTTGAAACAAATACCACCCTTTTAGTTGAATAACTCCCCCCTCCCTTTATATAGCACAAGTAAGTTTCACATTAGAAACTAGGGTTGTAAACAGAGGTGATCAGAGCAACAAATTGTTTGAGTTTGAGCTCGAGCTCGTTTGTCAAAATGATGTTTTGGTTCAACTCAAGCTTGACGGAAATTTTTTTTTCTAGCTCTGTTTAGGCTTGTATCAAAATATAGTTGTTCAGCTTGGTTTGAGATCGGCTTGTGTCAGTTCATATTATAATTACTGAGCTTTAAATGAGTAACTCAATAAAATAAATAAATTGGAATTAACTAGCCCTACTATTGAGTATTTTGTTAGCTACCCAAACAAGCTTTATTGTGTGAACAACTTATTAGCTAATTCAATGAATTTTATCCAGCCTATTAATGAGATAACCTATCGAGCAACTTATTAACTAATTATTAATGAGTAGTTTATTGAGCTTAAAAAATGCGGTTTTAAATGAATGAACTTGTAAATGAGTAGTTTTACAAGCTTGATAGTTTTTTTAGTTGTGTTCAGGCTTGATTTGTATCAAAATATAGTTTTTCAAGCTTGGTTTGAGCTCGGCTTGTGTTCAATTCACATTATATTTATTGAGCTTTAAATGAGTAGCTCGATAAAAAAATAAATGGGAATTAACTCAAGCGCTGCTATTGAGCATTTTGTTAGCTACCCGAACAAGCTTTATTGAGCTTAATCATGTGCACAAATCTTATATTACCTATTAATGAGACAACCTATCGAGCAACTTATTAACCAATTGAACAAGTCTTATCAAGCTTATTAATGTGTAGTTTAATGAGCTTAAAAAATGCGGTTTTAATTGAATGAACTTATAAATGAGGAACTAAATCAAACATTTAATTATGCGCAAGAAAGTAGCTTGTGTTCATTAACGTTGAATGGAATTAATTTATAGAAGAATGAACAAAACTAATGTTTTTTAGGTACAATACAAAAACATCTATAATTTTTATTATTTTTTCGTTCATTTCCATTGCAAGATTATTAGCTTTATTTCAGCTGATACCATCCTTTACAATACGCATATCCACCGGCTAGCAGATGAATCTGTAAAACATACAAGAAATAAATTTATAAAGCTAGAGATGCCCTGAATAATGGCAAACTGTATTGGTGAATGGGGTCAAAGGCACATTTACTGAGTATGATCTACCACCATGTTTTCTTAGAATTTAACAAACGTTGCTTATCATATCCAGTTAATACAGAAGGCGGTTCTGTAAACTGTGCTGATTAAGGTATGAATAGCTATGATAATTAATTTCTGCATTTAAGAAATTTTGAGATCTAACAAAATCGTCATAGATATAATTATTTTATAACTTGTAAAAACATGTAAGGATCATGAGCATATTGTTCATCGCAGTCCAAATAGTTCTAATGGTGCATTTGGTCTTGGTAAAATACATTAAGTTCAAGAAAGCAGCATACCACAAGCGTTCAAAATTTGAGAACTTAAAGTGAACCAAATAAAGCTCCATTAAAAAAAAAAAAAAAAAAAAGAAGAAATAAAAAAAAGGAAAAAAATCACTAAAAGGATTTCTGTGCGCGTTGTTTGTCTTACCACTGCTTAAAAAAAAAGCTTAAAAGATGGAGTTGGCTAATATCAGTACAAATTGTCTCGTCATAAAAACTGTCAAATGACATGCAGCATTCAAAGCTATTTTTTCAAAGTATGATTGAGCTATCACAACAGAAAAGCGCCACAGTTAAATATTTTAAATAGTGAGGTGTCAAAGATATGCCAATTAATAAGAAGAGAGCAAACTCGATCACGCAAACCAGGCCACAGTAAAAATTATTTAAAAGCTAATAGACACCTCCAAAACATGTGATTCGCTTGCCTCCTGATCCTCCGACATGGAGTTGATCCCTAACCTCCCAAGAAATAAAGGCCTGTAAAAGCTACAGATGTTATAGAAGTTTTATTTTAAATTACCCACTGAAGGTTACTTAATCCTGATCTGTGATGCTACCTACCCTTTCACTTGAGCCCAGAAACTACAACCATTTTCTGCACCCTTTTGGGCTTGGACTTCTGCAATAACTGGGTGGGCCTGAATCGAAAGCAGACTCAATTAACAATTGCTCTGCAAGAAAACTGAGCAAGTTGGTCATAGATAGATGTACAATACACCTTGCCATACACTGACACACCTTGAGAGAGGACTGAGTCCGTGAAACGTTGCTGGTCAAGCTAATGCAGATCTTGGCTGAAGAACAATTGACCTTTCATTTTGTCGGGTGTGCTAGTTTGATGGCCTTTTAAATCCATATGAACATATCATGGTAACTTTTCTGATAATAGTGAAAAGGAATACACTTAAGTAAAAGGAGAGCACTGAGAGGAATCAAACCAGCTTGCTGAACAAAATGAATAATGAACCAAAGGAACCTTTTTTTACTGCAAATCTTATAGGGAGGAGTGGCTTGCCTACCAGGGAATCTCCAATAAGCGAAAGTTAGAAAGGATAGTCATTGCAAAAGATCGAATCTCATCAGATTTTGAAACTAAACTACATAGCAAACTTGTACTTCCAGAGTATCATTTCATGGCATTTTTCATTAAAAGAAATAAAATATCATAATGATCATCAACTACAAGCAGATTGCAAACATGTGGATAGTCACGGAAAGATCCTATTAATATGCTTACATGATTACATAGAATACTAAGAGGGTGTTTGGCTGCAATCAGTATTTAAGTTAAATAGAATTTGGTAAATTTGGTAAATCCAAATTTATCAAATCCAAATGCTGTTAAATTCAGAATAGTGTTTGGTTCAGTTAAGGTTAAATCCAATTAAATTAATTTGATGTGTTTGGCGTAAATTCATTTGACTTGTTTTCTTCCTAAGCTAAATCTGTTAAATCCACCTAATAGTTGGATTTAGGTTTTTTTTTAAATGACTCTGTTTGGCGCAGCTGCAGCTTTTCAGCTTTTTAACTGCAACTGCGCTGTCCCAGGAATCTGTTGCGGAGAAACTGACTGTCTGTTTGGTGCAACTATGTGAAAACATCTGTGATGCAGCTGTTTCTGAAAAAATGACCATTCTGCCCCTATTTAGTGAAACTGTTTAAAATAGAATAATGACAGCGAAATATTTGATAATTCAAAAGCTGAAATTCATTTCAAAATATAACAAAAGTTCGAATACATCACTCACTCAGCAACGAGTATCAAAAGTGCTAAGAAAAAGACAAAAACTAATAAAATTATAAGTAAACTAATAATGATATTGTCTTTAACATAAAAACGATGAATGTCCCCTCCTAAACTGTCCTCCAATAATGCTATCAATTCGTGATCACTTCCAGCTGTGGAATCGACTTGACTGTCAGCCCACCGGATGAAGTCACAATGTTCTGCGAGTCGCCGGGGGCATCTGTAAAAGTGTTGACCGTAGCTGTGGACCTGCCGTGACTTCAGAAAGGAAGTCTATAGTCCGCAGTAGCATATCATTCTACGGGATGTCCTAGAATATCTGGAACCATCTTTCATGAAAGCAACGAAATAACATCCATTAGTCAATTATTTCAAACGGGAGAATATTTGAAAAAAGTTTAAAACGAGAAGAAAACATATCAAAATAAATGCAAGAGAAAACATCAATTTTTACACATAATATTATGTTAGTGATGTGAATCCAAATATAAATCATAAATTCCATTGCACTGTATAAACTTTATATGCAAAACTATAGCTGGGATACTACTAACAAGCAACTACGTGACAAAGAACAAATACACAACTTCTCATTACAGAGCAAAACCAATTTTCATAACACTTTAAAATTATCTTTCAAACAAACACAGAAAGCTTAATCAAACAATCCATTCAGGTGGTATGTATGTAAATGCTCCCATTTCAGCATCCCCACGATAATTTACACGATCCCTAAACAAGTTGACAGTGGAAATTACACCCACATAAAACAAAATATCAGACGAAACAGAAAGCTTAAAGATTCAGCTCCCATATAAGAAAAGTTTAAAGATTCAGCTTGAGATGGTATTCGAATGCTTCTGCAGGCACTTGTTGATTTTCTTCGGCACTGTGGAAGTTAACATCAGTTCGAGACGGATGCCCCCTCATATAATTGTGTAGCGCCATCGTTGTTATCACAATTGTACCTGTTTTTGGAAACGGTAATGTGACATATCACGTAGTATCACCCATTTTTTCTTTCAAACGCCAAACGTCCTCTCCATTACACATCACGAGGAATGTATTTTGTTAAATACTTCCTTTCGACCTCGCGTAACATTGCAGGCTCGTTCGAAATCATGTATATGATATCTGATGTCAGGATAGGATTTCAGATACCCTCGCTGTAAAGGGTAGCCGACGTCGATCAAATAATACTTTCCTGTAATGTATCGCATCTTCAGTTCTACATATAGAAAAAATAATCCAAGGATTATGTGAAGCAATGTACCGTGCGGAGGGTGGGCAAAGTTGTAATGAGGATTCCTTGTAACACTCTTAAAAATTTTGCTATCGTGCGCACTACCCTCCCAACCGGTTTTCATCAAAACACATGTTGAAATCAACCACTGCCATGACATTTTGGGTGGGGACTCCACAACGCCCGATAAATGCAACTTTCTCATCGTTTGTAATTCTTGTATCAACGTGTGTGTCATCTATTGCACCGATGCAATCCTAAACAGAACCCTCCTGTTATGTTATTTCCTTTGCTCATATATAAATTTCTAAATTTGAAATTTTTATCCCTACCTTAAAGAGCGACATGTAACGTGTATCTTGTTGAATCTCCGGAGGTATTCGTGTGAAAGTTGAATCTGTTGGTTTTATGACTTTTGTCGAGAGGCTGACAAGAGCACTCAAACCCACGGCGAAGTATCTGCTTATGGTCTCCAATGAGTGTTGAAATCTTTCCATTGCACCGCGTACGGACTCTTTTTGTGACAATATGTACAGAATAATCGGTAAGACCTCTTGTTCAGCCGTCCTGGATGACTCATGGAGACCATGAAATCGAGTTAGTTCCGCTAGTAGATCGGTAAACACGTCCTACGTCATTCAGAACATGTTCCTGAATCTGATTGGATGACCAATAAGCATTTCTCCAACCCATTTGTTTCCGACGTAAGATGATGTGTAGCATGGAGAGCGATCAATGTAAGTATTGTAATATTGAACGATCAGTTGGATTGTTCCCAGTCCATGCTGATAAACATTTTGTTAGTGTTACCATAAATGAGACAGAACTTATTAAATCCAACAAGAATAACGTCTCAAGCAAAAGCATTAGATAAGATTAAGGACATTCGAATAAAAAACATGCATGAAATTAGAAATTACAATATTACTGGTAAATGTTTCAACGAAATAGTACTGAAATAAATATGTTTCTCAACAAACTACTAAATAAAAGTCATAATCCCTCATTTCTCCCTACGAGCATAGAAATGACGCAGATACGCCACCCGCCGATCTATTGAAATCGCTTTGTAGAAATCTCTATGGACTGAATCTTGAAGCAGCTTTACAACAAAAAAGTCTAGATCGAAGTCCTCAGCAATGTCTGGATTTTCTTCCAGAATTTGAACAACCTCGGTACTTGAGGCTCTTTGAACTTTATTGGAGGCGTTGTTGGAAGAGTCAATCAGGTATGAAATATGATTTTTGATAGAGGAAGTTCCACATTTTTTCTTACTCTCCACACGAGAGCGCTTAGGCCGGTTGGTTGACTGGATTTTGGGAAATCCTTGGCTGTGAAATTCTGGTGAATCAGCTGATAGGCTAACAACATTTTCTTGTGTATCACCAAACCCTGTCTTGCTTGGAGCGCATGTATATTTGTCTGTTGCGACAACACCCCCAAACATTCAGTCTAATTTCTCCTCGAATTCGGGTTAAGTCCACAAAACTTGAACTTTTTGGCTGCGGGAACCACCTGCATATAAAAATCATCAAACCCTTCAGTTCGTATGAAAAAAAGTGAAATGACTCCAATTAAACTAGTTAAAAAATTCGTTACCGCAAGTCTTTCTGCCACCACTCTTCTGGGGTATCAATAATACGCTTCACCAGGTCCCAACTCAAATCTGTTGAGCATCTTTTCAAATCCTTTCAAAATTTTCAATTTTTTTTCAGTTGATCCCACTTGTTTTTTATTTGCAGCTTGTCGTACTCTCTACCCGTACATTCCTTGAAATTCTTAATAATATTCTGCCACCCTTCCTTGTTGAAAAGGGTGGTCGGTCTATTGCCTAATTCAATTTCCCTAAGGCAAAGATCGCATAATATTAATTTTATTTCTTTTTCCCACAATGTCGGTGTACGAGACTCTTTGGACTTATTGGCTATTTTATTACTATGATAAAACAAAACAATGATCAAGAATAATAACTCAATTTAGAAAATTAGACAGAGCGTGATATAAATCAAATAATATGAGAAACAACTTATAATAATGTTATAAAATACATGACATGCAAATCATATACGAATATAACAGAATAGACTGCAAACTAGAAATCTATATTTAACAAATCTCAAATATAAAAAATTTTCTAGAAACAGTAATTTTGATTTCAACGATATCTCAAAAATATATTTCCATATTTAGTAATAATGATGATGCTCAAATAAAGTCAAACTTACTTAAGTACATATCATTTAAAATTCAACAAAGGAAAATATCACTTCAAAATGTAGGATATATTTTTCACAGTTGACTCAACACCATTTGCTAAATAGAACATTATGTTCGCATTGCTACACATGAGCACAAACAAAAGGTTCACATACAAAACCATGCTTAGATAGTAATAGACATACATATGCAATTACTTATCAAAAACTATTTTGATATTTCATAAATATTAATCATTTGCCAGAGAAGCATAAAATGCAATTAAGGAAAACAGAAAAATACTCTACAAGCTTTCTCTGAAGGAATGAGATAGAGAAGTGAAGAGGAAAACAACATTGAGCCAGGAATGTGATAAGAATAATGATTCAAAACCTTAAAGAATATGAAATTAACGGAAAAAAAAAGAAAAAAAAACCATATACCTGCGAGATCGCCAAAGAAGCCGAAGGAGGCCAAGAACGCGGGAGGAAGAAGGATTCAGAACTGTTAAGGGAGGATCAGCGTTTGTTATCTATAAAATGGAGAAGAAAAAAAAAAGAATATGCATACCTGCAAGATGTCCGAAGAAGAATCTTAGGGTAGGACGGGGGAAGGCAGCGAAGTCCTGAAGGAGGAAACACTGTTGGAGGAAGTTTTTTGGTGCGCAGGAGGAGGCAATAGATCTCGGTGCGTAGGAGGCGATGGTTCTCGTTGCGCGCGGCTAGGGCAAGGAAGCGTTTCGTGGAAGGGGGTATGCGGGAGGGGGCAAAACGATAATATTCACTTCAGAACGCGGGCAACTGGGTATAACCCGCGGCCCAGCTTTCAGTCGAAGACTGAATTCTTCGACGCCAGGCCGCCACCGCCACGCCAAGTGTAGGGAATGTTTGGCACGATTTTTTTGTCGCGTCGTGACCCGTGACCGCTATTTTTTTTTAACGTTTGGCGCGGCGGTGACGACCTGACGTCGAAGAATTTGACTGAAAGCCGGGTTGCGGGTTATACCCATATGCTCGCCTTCTGAAGTGAATATTATCGTTTTGCCCCCTCCTACATACCCCCTTCCACGGAACGCTTCTGTGCTCTAGCCGCGCGCACCGAGATCCATCGCCTCCTCCTGCCCACCGAAAATCTTCCTACAGCTGCATTTCCTCCTTCAGGACTTCGCTGTCTTCCCCCGTCCTGCCTTATTCTTCTTCGGAGATCTTGCAGGTATGCATATTCCTTTTTTTTGTTTCTTCTCCATTTTATGGATAACAAATGACGATCCTCCCTTAACAGTACCGAATCCTTCTTCCTCCGGCGTTCCTGGCCTCCTTCTCCTTCTTCGGCGATCTCGCCGGTATATGGTTTTTTTTTCTGTTAATTTCACATTCCTTAAGGTTTCAAATTCTTCTTCTTGTCACATTTCTGGCTCAATGTTGCTTTCCTCTTCACTTCTTTATCTCAATCCTTTGGAAGAAGCTTGTAGAGTATTTTTCTGTTTTACTTCATTGCATTTTCTGATTCTCTGACAAATGATTAATATTTATGGAATAACAAGATAGTTTTTGATGAGTAATTGCATATGTATGTCGATTACTATCTAAGCATGATTTTGTATGTGAACCTTTTGTTTGTGTTCATGTGTAGCAATGCATACATAATGTCCTATTTAGTAAATGGTGTTGAGTCAACTATGAAAAATATATCCTACACTTTGAAGTGATATTTTCCTTTGTTGAATTTCAAATGATATGTACTTAAGCAAGTTTGACTTTATTTGAGCATCATCATTATTACTAAAAATGAAAAATTATTTTTGAGTTATCATTGAAATCAAAATTATTGTTTCTAGACAATCTTTGATATTTGAGATTTGCTAAATATAGATTTCTAGTTTGCAGCCTTTTTTGTTATATTCTTATATGATTTGCGTATCATGTATTTTATAACCTTATTACAAGTTGTTTCTCATATTATTTGATTTATATCATGTTCTGTCTAATTTTCTAAATTGTGTTATTATTCACGATTATTGTTTTGCTTTATCATAGTAATAAAATGACCAATAAGTCCAAAAGCTTGGTACACTGACACTGTGAGAAAGAGAAATAAAATTAATATTTTGCGACCTTTGCCTTAAAGAAATTGAATTGGGCAATAGACCGATCACATTTTTCATTAAGGAAGGGTGGCAGAATATTATTAAGAATTTCAAGGAATGTAAGGGTAGGGAGTACGACAAGCTGCAATTGAAAAGCAAGTGTGATCAACTAAATAAGGATTGAAAATTTTGGAAGGATTTGAAAATAGGCTCAACAGGTTTAGGTTGAGACCCGATGAGACGTATCATTGATGCTCTAGAAGAGTAGTGGACAAAAAGACTTGTGATAAGAAATTTTTTAATCAGTTTAATTTGAGTCATTTCACCTTTTTTCATATTAACTAAAGGTTATAATGGTTTTTTATATGCAGGTGGTTCCCGCAGCCAAAAATTTCGAGTTTTGTGGACTTGAACTCGAGTTCGAGGAGAAATTAGACCGAATGTTTGGGGGTGTTGTCGCAATAGACAAATATGTCTGCGCTCCAAGTGAGACAGGGTTTGGTGGTACTCAGGAAAATGTTGTTGTTAGCCTATTAGCTGATTCACCAGAACTCCGCAGCCAAGAATTCCCGAAAATCCAATCAACCAACCGGCCTAAGCGCTCTCGTGTGGAGAGTATGAACAGGGTGAAATTTTCTCTATAAAAAATCAGATATCATACCTGATAGACTTTTCTAACAACGTCCCCCCCCCCCCCCCCCCCCCC
>JXCR01138120.1:45157-58386 GCA_002079205.1 Phalaenopsis hybrid cultivar
TTTCTACCCAACCTAACAATTTTAATCTAAAATTTAAAATTAAATGAAATTCATAACTAAAATAAAAGTTACACAAAACATTGCATTCACATCTTAGACCTTCATGTATATAAAACAACCAAATTTACAATTAAATAAAGTTGAGTAGAAACTTTTTTACCATTTAGGTTTTAGGGTAGAGAAGTTCATTTAGGCATGTGCATTGCATATAGACACAGTTCCTTATTTTCGGGGCCGCACTCATTGCACGAAAATGAATGATTTATCATCTGAGCATTACTGTCCTATAGAGTGAGTTCTGCATATGCATACCGATTGACCTTTTAAATAAATCTTCTGAGCATTCATCATCAAGGACATGCATAACCATACGCAATTTGCTTTATGCACTAAAAAATAGAAGTTAAAATAAAATATAATTGATGATGGCTAGCTATAAAAATTATAAATTTTTAATTTGCAAAAACAAATTAATTTTAATCTTAGGAAATTGTGCATATTAGTCATACTTAGACATCTTGATTTTTATATTTAAGTTGTAATGCCTACTATTCTTAATAAATATCGACATATCCTTTCTTTCATTACATTCATTGAGACCGATTGCATGATTTTAAATGCATTTAAATAGTTTAGATGGAAGCTCTTTCCAAACTGGGTTGTTAAGTCTATTGCATGTTTGCTTGTTTTGAGTGAACCTCACATTTAGTCTCAGGTTTCTGAAGTTGTTTTATCTAGTTAAGACTTAAATCCTCACCNGAGCTCAGATTATTATTCTTGATCGCATAAGTTCGCTATGATTTACAGTTAATTCAGTTTGGGAGGTTCTGCAATTAGTTTGAAATAACTTGTCTAAGCTTACACGTTTGACTTTTGTTAATTCAAAATAAAGCTTTCAATAAAATTTTTCAAAGGCTGCNAAGCTCAGATTATTATTCTTGATCGCACAAGTTCGCTATGATTTACAGTTAATTCAGTTTGGGAGGTTCTGCAATTAGTTTGAAATAGCTTGTCTAAGCTTACACGTTTGACTTTTGTTAATTCAAAATAAAGCTTTCAATAAAATTTTTCAAAGGCTGCAATGTTTGATGAAATTTTATCTCTAATAGAATAACTGGGAGGGCTCTTCCTGGACATTTTGAACACCTGTTTACATACTTTCTTCATTTGATTGATCTCTTTTATTCCAAATCAGGAAAGCGTTTTGTAGTTTTGACGAACGTAAAAAATGGGCATTTGTAGTTTTCAACTTGTCAGCTTCTTATCTGAACTACCCAGTTCTCTCTTTTGCCTGACAAATTAGTTAAGATCTGTATGGGCTTATTAAATGTTTGATAAGAACAGTATTAGTATCATTTTCTTTGTGTGTTAGTTTTTAAGGATTTTATCAGTTTTCACTAATTCAACATGACAGCTTTTGTTTTTAGTTTAAANGAGTCTTATAATATCTCATGAAAATTGTAACTTCTTAACAATTTGAAAGCATTTTAAAAATAGAATCCCATCAAATTGAGATTTTACTTCAACAATATTATCATTGAGATAATTAAATAGCTTGTGATTTCAGATTTTGTTGACTTTACTTGATCATCTGCAGAGAATTGAATTCATGATTTTGCATATAATTTAAATTATTTGAAAATTTGCCATGCGATAGATCTTATCAACGCATTTTTATGTATAGAAGATTAGGTGTATAGATTGACCTCATGATTGCTCCTCATAGATTTGAAATTAAGAGTTCATAATTTGAAAAAGAAAATTCTTTTAAAAGAGACCTTAAAGGTTTTATGCAGATGTAAAACTGAATCTTCCATATTTTAAGTTGATCATACAAATGTTTGTCACTAGTTTTAAGTCTTGTCAATTTCATTCTCCGTACATGGGAGGTTTTAATTTGCTAAGCAGTGTTCAATCTCACCCTTTTCAGTTTTTGTATGGAGGAGGATTAGACCTAATAAGTGAGGCTTAAACTTTTTCTTGTAAGCAAGGCAGCTTTTTCAAAAGCGTGCAGAACTTGATAAGCTTGAGTTAGACATTGAAGAGAATAATTTACAGTTTAAAACATTTATAATCTCTTAAAATATTTGCACGTTTGTCAGGTCAATGATAGTCTGAATTTATTTCATTTATAGCTGGCATGAGATTCACAGATAATAATTCATTCATTTAATATATGTTGGATGATTCTCATTGGGATAGATTTTATTATTTTTATCTCCTTGAAGTTTTGTTTATTCATAAAAAACATAGCAACGACAATTCTCTCAATTCAATGCCAATCTCTTAATTGCCAACTCAAAACTAAATTAACTCCAAACTACATCTTAACTTGAAATCTTTTTTCCTTGTTCAAATCTAAGCCTACCTATTTCAAACTCAACTCAATTTATGGAATAAAATACAAAAATTTGGATTCCTTAATAGTCTAATTTCCTTCTCTTCTTTTCTTCTCTTTTTTTTTTCTTCTTATTTTCATATGGCATACACTACTTGCAACTTAACTGTCACGAACATGCACGTGCACATGTATATATATATATATATATATGTATGTATACATATATATATATATATACATACATACATAGATATGTATGTATACATATATATATATATACATACATACATAGATATGTATGTATACATATATATATATATACATACATAGATATGTATGTATACATATATATGTATACATACATATGTATACATATATATGTATACATACATATGTATATCGTATGTATATGTACATACATATGTATATCGTATGTATATGTACATATACGTATGTGTATGTACATATACGTATGTGTATGTACATATACGTATGTGTATATATATATATATGGATTTGTAGTGTATGTTATAGGACAATAGTGTTGTGAACTACAAAATTATTCAAATGATAAGCTTAGGCTAATTAATTAGTTTAATATTAATTTTATAGAGATTTGTACATATGTGCTCACACATATATGTGTATAATTGTATGTATATATGGTCATAACACATTGTGAAATTCTTATAAAATACTTTGGATCATTTTCAAGCTTTGAGAAAATCGGGATATAAAGTTTAGGAGTTATTTTGATTTTATCTATTCATGTTGTTGGATACTACACCTGAACAGTTCCAGATTCTGGAAATCAGTGAAATTTTCCGGCAAAATTGTCTATGTTGAAATGAGGTGTTTTCAATACATACCACTTAAAGTTTGTTGAATATTACTACATTAATGTTGTTTTTTGGGGGTGAATATGAAAGAAACATTCTTTTCCCTTACTTGCACATAAGGGTTGGTGGTCGTTAATGGCTGGTGTGCTGGTGGGCCTTGTAGGGGGAAAAATCTTGGAGCATTCTTTTTTTTCATCTCCCCTCTTCCCTACCTTGGAGCATTCCTTTTTTACCATCTCCCCTCTCCCCTTTTTTTTACTTGTTTCTAACAATATTTATATACCAGTTAAAACTCACTTTTTTAAATACTTCAAATTTTTTCAATACATTAATATATAACTCACATACACTCTGCTATCTTCTCTCATAAATAAATGGTGTTTCTTTATGATATTTTTTTTTTCACATTTTTCTGATAAAAGTGCAAGCAGAGTTTAAAAAATAGGAATTGGAAACACAAGACACAAAGTTAGGATTTTTTTGGGCAAACTTTTCTCCAAGTAATTTACATAACATTAAAAATATTTTTTTGAAATAGTGAATGATACAAACAAAATGACAACAATTCAAATTTTTTGGAGATAATTTGATGGGTGAAACAAAACAAACGGTTGAACCAGTACATATTTTTCTGAAAAATATAAATTTAGGGATTCTCATTTAAAACAATAAAATAATTGAATAAAAATTAAGATCTAGTAGTTTTTTATTTTGGAACACAATAGTAGACAACACCACTAACATAAATATCAGAAGATTTGCTTGGAAGAAGTGCATAGAATTGAAAATTCTTGCACCAAATCCTTGGGTGGCCGACCACCAAGCCTCAAGCTAATGAAAAACAATTCTTCTAAGTGGTCACACAACTGATATTTTTTTTCAGAGAAGAGATCAGTTCAACTGCAACATGTTAAGCACCCTTTGAGCACACCTATTCACTATGAAAGCAACTAACCACGGATAAGGAGAGAGGGAGTGGTTTTTTAACAACCCAATCGGCCTATGGTTGGCCCTTTTTACAAGCTTCCACTTGATGCATTGACTAGGGTCAATCAACATAAACATACTTTGACAACATAAAAATAAATGTTTGACTTTAACATGAATAATACATACACTTTACATAAACACATACAATTAATACACAATATTAAGAAAATTAAATACTACTTAACATAATGGAAATAGACATAATTGAAGGCCTCTAAAGCCTTCCAAACTATCATAGTCCTCTCAAGCTTGATTTAACTCTATATTTGAATCTACTAGTTGGGCCACCTCCTCTAGCTTGACACCTATTTGTGGGGCCACCATCTTGTGTTTCCTTAGTTCCCCTGAACCCAGAAGAATTTTTCTCCAGAGAGTTGAAATCAACATCCTCATCTTCTAAGTCTGGTTCAAGCTTCTGCAAGTTCTCTTTAGTGATTTGCGCATCATCTATAGGTGGTTTATCTTTCCACCTCACTAAAAATTTCTGATCACCTACTTGGTCCTTAAATGTGATGATGTGGTCTACTTTATAGAATGAGTGTTAGGCCGACCACTGCAAAATTGATCTTGTTGTCCAAAAAAAAAAGTATCTTACATATTTGGAGGTTGGCTAACTCTTTTAAAAGGTATTACAACTTCCACATTAATTATAGGGTTAATGAACATTTCTTTAGGAAAATTTAGAACACAAAGCTTAGTATTAATTTTTTGAATAATCTCAAATGGCCCTTATGCCCTAAATTGTACTTTTCCAATGAAGTGGATGGATACTGATGGATTCTGATTAGTACACAATCACCTGCATTAAATTGCTTAATAAATTTTTTTTTTTGTTTCTAGACTCAACATATTTTGAATTTCGATTTTCTAATTGTTCATTAACATCTTTAAGAAGGCTTTGAAAATCATTAGCAAATGGAAATACTGAATTAGAAAATGCACGAGTGAGAATGTTTGCAAGATCAACTTGTTTTCTAGGATTCTAGTTGTAAAAAATTTTAAATGGGGCTCTATTGGTGGCCCAAGTAATTGTTATTATAAGCAAATTATGCAGTAAGTAAATGAAGGTTTAAATTTCCTAAGCTTATATCTACTATAATTCAAAAATTTATATAATATTCAAATTGAACCTAAAATGGCTTGAAAATTTTGAAATTATTTGGAATCTTATTTAAAAGATTTATGTAAAATTTCAAGAATTTTAAATGTCATTTGGATTTATTATGAGTTGTTGATCAAAAATACCTTACAATATCAAATAAATCTAATAAATCAAGAAAATATCAAAAATTCATAAAAGATTTACAATAAGTTTTTAAACAATACCAATTTTCAAAAATAATTTCAAGTCACTTTAAAGTTATTTCAGTTAAAATATTCAAAGCCCTAAAAATCATAAAATTAAAACCAAATGAATTCATAAAAGTTTATAACATCATTAAAATTCTTAAAATTTTGTATAGTAGGCTTATAAGATCTATAATTAGTTTTCTAAGTGATTTATAGTATTTAATAACTATTAATAAAGTTAAATATTTATATATGCCTTATAAGTATATAACAGAAATTTAATTTAAAAGTTCCTATGAAATTCACTAAAATGTAAATAATTTTAAATAAAATATTTTCTTGATAAAAATTGAAACCAACAAATAAAATTTAGAAAAGTTGAACGATAAGGCCTTTTTTGAGCTTTTCTCATTTTTCTCACTCACTACTATTTATACATCATACGACACTAACCATGATTTAGGATTAAGAAAATTTAAAAAATTCATAAAAGTTTTACAATAAGTTTTTAAACAATACCAATTTTCAAAAAATTTTAAGTCACTTTAAAGTTATTTCAGTTAAAATATTCAAAGCCCTAAAAATCATAAAATTAAAACCAAATTAATTCATAAAAGTTTATAACATCATTAAAATTCTTAAAATTTTGTATAGTAGGCTTATAAGATCTATAATTAGTTTTCTAAGTGATTTATAGTATTTAATAACTATTAATAAAGTTAAATATTTATATATGCCTTATAAGTATATAACAGAAATTTAATTTAAAAGTTCCTATGAAATTCACTAAAATGTAAATAATTTTAAATAAAATATTTTCTTGATAAAAATTGAAACCAACAAATAAAATTTAGAAAAGTTGAACGATAAGGCCTTTTTTGAGCTTTTCTCATTTTTCTCACTCACTACTATTTATACATCATACACCACTAACCATGATTTAGGATTAAGAAAATTTCAAAAATTCATAAAAGTTTTACAATAAGTTTTTAAACAATACCAATTTCAAAAAAATTTCAAGTCACTTTAAAGTTATTTCAGTTAAAATATTCAAAGCCCTAAAAATCATAAAATTAAAACCAAATTAATTCATAAAAGTTTATAACATCATTAAAATTCTTAAAATTTTGTATAGTAGGCTTATAAGATCTATAATTAATTTTCTAAGCGATTTATAGTATTCAATAACTATTAATAAAGTTAAATATTTATGTATTCCTTATAATATAACAGAAATTTAATTCAAAAGTTCCTATAAAATTCACTAAAATGTCAATAATTTTAAATAAAATATTTTCTTGATAANGTATGCCTTATAATATAACAAAAATTTAATTCAAAAGTTCCTATAAAATTCACTAAAATGTCAATAATTTTAAATAAAATATTTTCTTGATAAAAATTGAAACCAATAAATAAAATTTAGAAAAGTTGAACGATAACGCCTTTTTTGAGCTTTTCTCATTTTTCTCACTCACTACTATTTAGACATCATACGACACTAACCATGATTTAGGATTAGGTTGTGGTAAGGTCGATTTGGTTTGTGGTTGGTGTTTTGATCATTAGAAATGTATGGTTAGGATGGGTTTTCTTCTTCCAAACTAAATGTTTAGGAAAAATAGTTTATTTTTGTTCATTATACTTTCTTTACATGCTAGTTTTGGTTGATTGAATTTCTATACATGTTTTTAGGCTCTTATAGTAAGTTTAAGATGTGCTAATATTGTTTTACAGGGCTGTTATAGTAACCTAGGGTGTCGTTGTAAACCTAGGCTATTATAGTAAATGTAGGTTTGTTTTCCTGCAAAGCCTTTTCTTTTATAGAGTTAGGGTGGCTGTCATAGTTTGTTGACTATTGACATTTAAATCATCCAAAGTAAGATGAACACAAAATGCAAAATTATAAACCTCAACTAAACTAACAATTATATTTAGATGAAATTTTTGTCCAATGAGTCAGACAAAGGTTTAGGTTTGATACCCTTTATTGTCTTTTTTTTGTTGTTTTGTTGGTATGTGTTCGATAGATTGTCCAAATTTCAGGTCGTTGCTTTGTGTGCTTATTGCCTGGATTTTTGGTGGACTCGCTAAGGACTAAAGTTTCTACCCAACCTAACAATTTTAATCTAAAATTTAAAATTAAATGAAATTCATAACTAAAATAAAAGTTACATAAAACATTGCATTCACATCTTAGAACCTCATGTATATAAAACAACCAAATTTACAATTAAATAAAGTTGAGTAGAAACTTCTTTACCATTTAGGTTTTAGGGTAGAGAAGTTCATTTAGGAATGTGCATTGCATATAGACATAGTTCCTTATTTTCGGGGCCGCACTCATTGCACGAAAATGAATGATTTATCATCTGAGCATTACTGTCCTATAGAGTGAGTTCTGCATATGCATACCGATTGACCTTTTAAATAAATCTTCTGAGCATTCATCATCAAGGACATGCATAACCATACGCAATTTGCTTTATGCACTAAAAAATAGAAGTTAAAATAAAATATAATTGATGATGGCTAGCTATAAAAATTATAAATTTTTAATTTGCAAAAACAAATTAATTTTAATCTTAGGAAATTGTGCATATTAGTCATACTTAGACATCTTGATTTTTATATTTAAGTTGTAATGCCTACTATTCTTAATAAATATCGACATATCCTTTCTTTCATTACATTCATTGAGACCGATTGCATGATTTTAAATGCATTTAAATAGTTTAGATGGCAGCTCTTTCCAAACTGGGTTGTTAAGTCTATTGCTTGTTTGCTTGTTTGTTTGTAATATTTTTTTTTTCCTTAAAAACTATGTTTTTTAGGTTTTGCTTCTTTTGAGTGAACCTCACATTTAGTCTCAGGTTTCTGAAGTTGTTTTATCTAGTTAAGACTTAAATCCTCACCTCTTAGGTTTCCTCGCGATCATAGTCCTAATTTTTCAATACAATGTCAAGATTTAAACATCAAATAAATCTTCTTTAAAATATTTAAAGCCAAATAATAGGTTAGTTGAGATGTCACTGAGTTTTCTTAGTATATCTGACATCTCATACCTTTTTTTCATTGGATTCCAAATTAAAATATTCAACTTTAGATTTGATATTCCCTATAATCAATCGTGGAAACTAAATTTTGAATTTCTTGAAAACAATAAACCTTTGTCAAGATTTTTCTCAAGTAATTCCTGCTGTTTAAGATCTAATTAACAATAGGGGCTTGCCCTTATTGGAAGTTTGGTGACCGAGTTTAACTTAAACCTCATATATTCTTCAGATTAGGTAGGAGAAAAATTCGTTGGTATAACACAAATCAAATAAATATCTTAAATTTCTTTTCTTGAATAATTAACTCTTTATTAAGTGATATTTTCATTTTTCGAGATGATATATTACTTTTAATGTTGTGTTTGATTATTTCAATAGTTAAATATTCGAGATCTATTCGGTCTTTATTTCAAAGCTAAAACAAAAAAAAAAAAATCAACCATGGAGTATCATTGTTTTGCTTCATTCAACTTCTCTCTGTAGAAGGCAAAAAGTTGGTTTTCTTAACTAAGAACATCGCCTATGCTTACACCAGAGACATCATAAGTGATCTCAAAAGTTTTGTTAAAATCACAAAGCTTTGATTGTAAAGACTTTGATTTGTTCTCCTTTTGGGCTAAATATAGTCCACAACAAACTTTTCTTTTTTCAAGAAGTTAGTGATAAGAGCTATAATTATGTTGAAATCCTTAATGAAAATTCGGTAGAAGGTTGCTAAGTCATGAAAACTATGGTCATTAGTGACGCTCTTAGGTATGGGCCAATCTAAGATGGCTTGAATTTTGGTGGGAGCAGCTTTTAAACCATCAACAACCACAATAAACCATAAAAAGGTAACATCAAGCATACAAAAGGAACATTTTTTCATATTGATGTAGAACTTTTCCTCCTGTATATTAAGTAGCACTAATCTGAGGTGTCTTAGGTGGTCTTTTTCATTAGGGATGAAAATGACAATGTCATCAAAATAGGCTACAATAAATTTTCCTATAAAGGGTTTTAAAACTGTATTTATGAGTCTCATAAAAGAACTGGTACATTGGATTTTCTAAATGACATGATTAATCACTCATACAATCCATCAAATGTCTTTAAAACTGTCTTCTATTCATCTTCTGCCCTTATCCTAATATGGTAATGATCACTTTTTTTAATCAATTTTGGAGAATTATTTTCTAATGCTGTCGAATCTTACTTTGATAATATTGAAGTCAAAATGTGATGATAAATTTGTAGGACTCTCAACAATGATGCCCGAGTATTAGGGAAAAATACAATTGAGTGATGTTTAGCGTTCTTCTTTTAGCTCGATTTTGGCTAAAGATCAGACCGGGGTTTATGAGGTTATGTAGGGAACATTTTGTGTGGGGATGTTCTCTGCCCTGTTATGAAGGTTTTTGATATTAGATGTGGGGTAAATTCTATGAGGATGTGTGGTTCCCCTCTTTTTTGTTGGTTTCACATGAAAGAGTTTTATAGTTTTGTCATTGAATTTGAACACATAAGCATTCTCTTCTATAGTTAATTACATTCAAATCATAGAGTCATGTCCGACCTAACAAGCATGTGTGATTTTGATGAGAAGGAGATCACATCAAATGCGATCATTATAACCTTATCTTGATAAGTACCAAACATCTGATTATGAAATATAGGAAAGTGTGATCCACTCAGGTGACATGGAATGACACTTGATGAGGCCTTGGTTTAAGGGCAGCTCTAAAGAAGACGAAGTGGATATCACATTTATAGCCCTACCTCCATCTATCACCATCTCATAACGTACATGAAAAAAATGTTTCTTCTCCAACTATCTTCTTCACTAGAAGCACATAAGCATTTGAACACACTCAATGTGTTGTCTTCATGTTCCACCTCTTCATCAAAAAGTATGGTGTCATCATGGATCTCCTCTATTTCTTCGTCCACCATATCATCATCTAACCCTTCGTCAATCTCATCAAGAAACATAATCTTGGCCTTGCACTAGTGTTGCAAATGACCCTTATGGCAATTGAAGCAATTTATTTCCTTGGTCTTGGACAAAAGCTTGTGTGATCCTTTTGGTTTGGCTATTAGTGGGTGTTAATGTAGGTCTAGTAGTTGATCTTTGGATTGCATATGAGGAATATAGAATTCAGCAACCTGGCCCTCTATGTCGGGAGTTTGAAGAATCATTCTTATTCTTTTTTAGAAGTAATGCATAGTGAAAAGCATCATTCCATTTAACAACACCTTAGGATGGCATAGCCTTCACATGAATGACGAGGTTCAAACGAGGAAAGGCTCACGACAGATACTTAGGCACCCAGAGACGAGGTAGGGCGTAGCAACCGAATCTCACTCCTAAAGTGTTTGGGTCCTAAAGTTTTACTTTATAGCAAATCTCGCTCCTAAATCTAATGGTGAACTTATTGACTTGTTGTCACTCATAACCAGTGCAATAAGTCTTGACAACTAAGACTTCAAATTGCTTCATGTATTCCACCACTTTTGTACTGTTCCGTCTTAAAGTTATCTAATATTCATGAAGTTCTTCTCATGATTTCTTTTATCTCTAAGCATCTCTTTTTTTATATCTATGTGAATTGCTGTTTTCTTAGCATCTGTTCCTTAATTAAAAGGTGGGTCTAAAAGATTTTAACATGGCCGATTAGTTTTGTTTTTATAAAGGTTGTTCTTTGGTAGTCATCCATCTGATACCACTCAAAGAATTCATCCATTTGGTTGAGCAAATCAAGTAAGTTATTAGGGCTATGGACTCTGTCATAGCAATGTGCATCAACTTTAACTTTCTTAATGAGTTCTAATCCAGTTTCAAAGTTTCTAACATGCTCATTCTAGGGTTGTTCCCAAGGCCATTTCTTCTAGGTGGTAGAGTGTCCCTAGGTTCTTCTAGAAAGGCTTCTTCCTAAATGATTTATGTTGGTGGGATTGTTCACTAACGGAGAATTTGGTAACCTAAGGATAATGTCTTGGACTTAGTTTGCTAAGTTTGTGATTAGATTCTTAAGTTGGAGAATTTATTTATTGGTTTGCATGTTAAACTCCTTTATTCTTTTATTAGTTAAATCCGATTAATCTTGACTTGCTAATTTAAGAGGCATGGTTTATAATGTAATGATTTTAAAAAAATATTTTTTGTTCTTTTAATTATGATATGCCTTGTTCTAAGAGAAGTCTTTTGGAGAGTTTTAGAGAAGAAATGTATTGACATGACTTATATTCAAGTTATTAAAGAAGTGTATACTAGAGCTATTACTTGTGTTCGAACAAAAGGATTGACCATATATTTTCTTATTTCAGTTGGATTACATCAAGGATCGACTTTAAGCCCATATCTTTTTGCTTTAGTTATGGATGCTCTTACTGGACATTTACAGGATGATGTATCTTGGTGTATGTTTTTCGCTAACGATATCCTTCTTGTGGATAAGACTAGAGAAAGAGTTCAGGAAAAACTTGAATGATAGAGGTCTACATTGGAGTAGAACTAAAGCTGAATGCATGGAATGTAATTTTAGTAGCAACAACTCTAGTGGAAGAGTTGTAACTATAAGTGATCAATTTTTAAAAAAATGTGAACAATTTAGATATCTCGGGTCTATTGCTCAAAGTGATGGTGATCCAGATGGGGATGTTATTAGTATAATTCAAGTTNGCTTCCACATTAATTATAGGGTTAATGAACATATCTTTAGGAAAATTTAGAACACAAAGCTTAGCAGTAATTTNCCGACCACTGCAAAATTGATCTTGTTGTCCAAAAAAAAAAGTATCTTACATATTTGGAGGTTGGCTAACTCTTTTAAAAGGTATTACAACTTCCACATTAATTATAGGGTTAATGAACATTTCTTTAGGAAAATTTAGAACACAAAGCTTAGTATTAATTTTTTGAATAATCTCAAATGGCCCTTATGCCCTAAATTGTACTTTTCCAATGAAGTGGATGGATACTGATGGATTCTGATTAGTACACAATCACCTGCATTAAATTGCTTAATAAATTTTTTTTTTGTTTCTAGACTCAACATATTTTGAATTTGAATTTTCTAATTGTTCATTAACATCTATAAGAAGGCTTTGAAAATCATTAGCAAATGGAAATACTGAATTAGAAAATGCATGAGTGAGAATATTTGCAAGATCAACTTGTTTTCTAGGATTGTAGTTGTAAAAAATTTTAAATGGGGCTCTATTGGTGGCCCAAGTAATTGTTATTATAAGCAAATTATGCAGTNTGTTTCTAGACTCAACATATTTTGAATTTCGATTTTCTAATTGTTCATTAACATCTTTAAGAAGGCTTTGAAAATCATTAGCAAATGGAAATACTGAATTAGAAAATGCACGAGTGAGAATGTTTGCAAGATCAACTTGTTTTCTAGGATTCTAGTTGTAAAAAATTTTAAATGGGGCTCTATTGGTGGCCCAAGTAATTGTTATTATAAGCAAATTATGCAGTAAGTAAATGAAGGTTTAAATTTCCTAAGCTTATATCTACTATAATTCAAAAATTTATATAATATTCAAATTGAACCTAAAATGGCTTGAAAATTTTGAAATTATTTGGAATCTTATTTAAAAGATTTATGTAAAATTTCAAGAATTTTAAATGTCATTTGGATTTATTATGAGTTGTTGATCAAAAATACCTTACAATATCAAATAAATCTAATAAATCAAGAAAATATCAAAAATTCATAAAAG
>JXCR01138120.1:71818-97215 GCA_002079205.1 Phalaenopsis hybrid cultivar
TTCATCATCAAGGACATGCATAACCATACGCAATTTGCTTTATGCACTCAAAAATAGAAGTTAAAATAAAATATAATTGATGATGGCTAGCTATAAAAATTATAAATTTTTAAATTGCAAAAACAAATTAATTTTAATCTTAGGAAATTGTGCATATTAGTCATACTTAGACATCTTGATTTTTATATTTAAGTTGTAATGCCTACTATTCTTAATAAATATCTACATATCCTTTCTTTCATTACATTCATTGAGACCGATTGCATGATTTTAAATGCATTTAAATAGTTTAGATGACAGCTTTTTCCAAACTGGGTTGTTAAGTCTATTGCATGTTTGCTTGTTTGTTTGTAATATTTTTTTTTTTCCTTAAAGACTATGCTTTTAGGTTTTGCTTCTTTTGAGTGAACCTCACATTTAGTCTCAGGTTTTTGAAGTTGTTTTATCTAGTTAAGACTTAAACCCTCACCTCTTAGGTTTCCTCGCGATCATAGTCCTAATTTTTCAATAAAATGTCAAGATTTAAACATCAAATAAATCTTCTTCAAAATATTTAAAGCCAAATAATAGGTTAGTTGAGATGTCACTGAGTTTTCTTCGTATATCTGACATCTCATAACTTTTTTTTATTGAATTCCAAATTAAAATATTCAACTTTAGAACTTTCTTATTTGATATTCCCTATAATCATTCGTGGAAACTAAATTTTGAATTTCTTGAAAATAATAAACATTTGTCAAGATTTTTCTAAGTAATTCTAGCTGTTTAAGATCTAATTAACAATAGGGTTTGCCTTTATAGGAATTTAGTGGCCGAGTTTAATTTAAACCTTATATATTCTTCAGATTAGGTAGGAGAAAAATTCGTTGGTATAACACAAATCAAATAAATATTTTAAATTTCTTTGCTTGAATAATTAAACTCTTTATTAAGTGATATTTTCATTTTTGGAGATGATATATTATTTTTAATGTTGTGTTTGATTGTTTCAATAGTTAAATATTCGAAATCTATTCGGTCTTTATTTCAAAGCTAAAACAAAAAAAAAAAAAATCAACAATGGAGTATCATTGTTTTGCTTCATTCAACTTCTCTCTGTAGAAGGCAAAAAGTTAGTTTTCTTAACTAAGAACACCGCCTATGCCTACACCAGAGGCATTATAAGTGATCTCAAAAGTTTTGTTAAAATCAGAAAGCTTTGATTGTAAAGCCTTTGATTTGTTCTCCTTTTGGGCTAAATATAGTCCACAACAAACTTTTCTTTTTTCAAGAAGTCAGTGATAGGAGCTATAATTATGTTGAAATTCTTAATGAAAATTCAGTAGAAGGTTGTTAAGTCATGAAAACTATGGACATTAGTGACGCTCTTAGGTATGGGCCAATCTAAGATGCCTTGAATTTTGGTGGGAGCAGCTTTTAAACCATCAACAACCACAATAAACCATAAAAAGGTAACATCAGGCATACAAAAGGAACATTTTTTCATATTGATATAGAACTTTTTCTCCTGTAGCTTAAGTAGCACTAATCTGAGATGTCTTAAGTGGTCTTTTTCATTAGGGATGAAAATGACAATGTCATCAAAATAGGCGACAATAAATTTTCCTATAAAGGGTTTTAAAACTATATTTATGAGTCTCATAAAAGAACTGGTACATTGGATTTTCTAAATGACATGATTAATCACTCATACAATCCATCAAATGTCTTTAAAACTGTCTTCTATTCATCTTCTGCCCTTATCCTAGATGGTGATAATCACTTTTTTGGTCAATTTTGGAGAAATATGTGACATTTCTAACAAGATCTAACATGTCATTCAATCGGGGAATTAGAAATCTATATTTTATAGTGACTTTGTTGACCACTTTACTATTAAAGCACATTCTCCACGTGTTATCTTTTTTAGGGCCCAACCATATTAGAAATACATAAGGACTAAGGTTTTTTTTGGATGAAACCTTCCCTTATTAGTTCATCAACTTCCCTCTTGAGTTCGACTTGTTCAGAAGGGTTCGTTTCATAATTGGATAGATTTGATAGCTGTGATCTTGAAATAAAATCTATGACATGTTGGATATCCCGTAGAGGTGGTATACCATCTGGTAAGTCATCAAAATATGGATCTTGAAATTCAGTTAGAAGGAGCTTCAATATTGGAGATTGGAAATTTCATAGGTTCGAGTATAACTTCACTAACATGAAGCAAATAATATGATCCTATGTGAGAAAATTACTTTCTAATGCTGTCAAATCTTACTTTGATAATATTGAAGTCAAAATGTGATGATAAATTTGTAGGACTCTCAACAATGATGTCCGAAGAACCCTCCACTGTATTAGGTAAAAATACAATTGAGTGATGTTTAGCGTTCTTCTTTTAGCTCTGTTTTGGCTAAAGATCAGACCGGGGTTTATGAGGTTATGTAGGGAACATTTTGTGTGGGGATGTTCTCTGCCCTGTTATGAAGGTTTTTGAGTATTAGATGTGGGGTAAATTCTATGAGGATGTGTGGTTCCCCTCTTTTTTGTTGGTTTCACATGAAAGTGTTTTACTGTTTTGTCATTGAATTTGAAACATAAGCATTCTCTCTTCTATAGTTAATTACATTCAACTCATAGAGTCATGACTGACATAACAAGTATGTGTGATTTTGATGAGAAGGAGATCACATCAAATGCGATCATTATAACCTTATCTTGATAAGTACCAAACATTTGATTATGAAATATAGGAAAGTGTGATCCACTCAGGTGACATGGAATGACTCTTGATGAGGCCTTGGTTTAAGGGCAGCTCTAAATAAGACGGAGTGGATATCACATTTATAGCACTACCTCCATCTATCACCATCTTACACTTCTTCTCCATGCTCATAACGTACATGAAAAAAATATTTCTTCTCCAACTATCTTCTTCACTAGAAGCACATAAGCATTTGAACACACTCAATGTGTTGTCTTCATGTTCCACCTCTTCATCAAAAAGTATGGTGTCATCATGGATCTCCTCTATTTCTTCGTCCACCATATCACCATCTAACCCTTCGTCAATCTCATCAAGAAACATAATCTTGGCTTTGCACTAGTGTTGCAAATGACCCTTATGGCAATTGAAGCAATTTATTTCCTTGGTCTTGGACAAAAGCTTGTGTGATCCTATTGGTTTGGCTATTAGTGGGTGTTAATGTAGGTCTAATAGTTGATCTTTGGATTGCATATGAGGAATATAGAATTCAGCAACCTGGCCCTCTATGTCGGGAGTTTGAAGAATCATTCTTATTCTTTTCTAGAAGTAATGCATAGTGAAAAGCATCCTTCCATTTAACAGCACCTTAGGATGGCATAGCCTTCACATGAATGACAAGGTTCAAACGAGGAAAGGCTCACGATAGATACCTAGGCACCCAGACACGAGGAAGGGCATAGCAACTGAATCTCACTCCTAAAGTGTTTGGGTCCTAAAGTCTTACTTTATAGCAAATCTCGCTCCTAAATCTAATGGTGAACTTATTGACTTGTTGTCACTCATAGCCAGTGCAATAAGTCTTGACAACTAAGTCTTCAAATTGGTTCATGTATTCCACCACTTATGTACTGCCCCGTCTTAAAGTTATCAAATATTCATGAAGTTTCTTCTCATGATTTCTTTTATCTCTAAGCATCTCTTTTTTTATATCTATGTGAATTGTTGTTTTCTTAGCATCTGTTCCTTAATTAAAAGGTGGGTCTAAAAGATTTTAACATGGCTGGTTGGTTTCATTCTTATAAAGATTGTTCTTTGGTAGTCATCCATCTGATACCACTCAAAGAATTCATCCATTTGGTTGAGCAAATCAAGTAAGTNACAGCTTTTTCCAAACTGGGTTGTTAAGTCTATTGCATGTTTGCTTGTTTGTTTGTAATATTTTTTTTTTTCCTTAAAGACTATGCTTTTAGGTTTTGCTTCTTTTGAGTGAACCTCACATTTAGTCTCAGGTTTTTGAAGTTGTTTTATCTAGTTAAGACTTAAACCCTCACCTCTTAGGTTTCCTCGCGATCATAGTCCTAATTTTTCAATAAAATGTCAAGATTTAAACATCAAATAAATCTTCTTCAAAATATTTAAAGCCAAATAATAGGTTAGTTGAGATGTCACTGAGTTTTCTTCGTATATCTGACATCTCATAACTTTTTTTTATTGAATTCCAAATTAAAATATTCAACTTTAGAACTTTCTTATTTGATATTCCCTATAATCATTCGTGGAAACTAAATTTTGAATTTCTTGAAAATAATAAACATTTGTCAAGATTTTTCTAAGTAATTCTAGCTGTTTAAGATCTAATTAACAATAGGGTTTGCCTTTATAGGAATTTAGTGGCCGAGTTTAATTTAAACCTTATATATTCTTCAGATTAGGTAGGAGAAAAATTCGTTGGTATAACACAAATCAAATAAATATTTTAAATTTCTTTGCTTGAATAATTAAACTCTTTATTAAGTGATATTTTCATTTTTGGAGATGATATATTATTTTTAATGTTGTGTTTGATTGTTTCAATAGTTAAATATTCGAAATCTATTCGGTCTTTATTTCAAAGCTAAAACAAAAAAAAAAAAAATCAACAATGGAGTATCATTGTTTTGCTTCATTCAACTTCTCTCTGTAGAAGGCAAAAAGTTAGTTTTCTTAACTAAGAACACCGCCTATGCCTACACCAGAGGCATTATAAGTGATCTCAAAAGTTTTGTTAAAATCAGAAAGCTTTGATTGTAAAGCCTTTGATTTGTTCTCCTTTTGGGCTAAATATAGTCCACAACAAACTTTTCTTTTTTCAAGAAGTCAGTGATAGGAGCTATAATTATGTTGAAATTCTTAATGAAAATTCAGTAGAAGGTTGTTAAGTCATGAAAACTATGGACATTAGTGACGCTCTTAGGTATGGGCCAATCTAAGATGCCTTGAATTTTGGTGGGAGCAGCTTTTAAACCATCAACAACCACAATAAACCATAAAAAGGTAACATCAGGCATACAAAAGGAACATTTTTTCATATTGATATAGAACTTTTTCTCCTGTAGCTTAAGTAGCACTAATCTGAGATGTCTTAAGTGGTCTTTTTCATTAGGGATGAAAATGACAATGTCATCAAAATAGGCGACAATAAATTTTCCTATAAAGGGTTTTAAAACTATATTTATGAGTCTCATAAAAGAACTGGTACATTGGATTTTCTAAATGACATGATTAATCACTCATACAATCCATCAAATGTCTTTAAAACTGTCTTCTATTCATCTTCTGCCCTTATCCTAGATGGTGATAATCACTTTTTTGGTCAATTTTGGAGAAATATGTGACATTTCTAACAAGATCTAACATGTCATTCAATCGGGGAATTAGAAATCTATATTTTATAGTGACTTTGTTGACCACTTTACTATTAAAGCACATTCTCCACGTGTTATCTTTTTTAGGGCCCAACCATATTAGAAATACATAAGGACTAAGGTTTTTTTTGGATGAAACCTTCCCTTATTAGTTCATCAACTTCCCTCTTGAGTTCGGCTTGTTCAGAAGGGTTCGTTTCATAATTGGATAGATTTGATAGCTGTGATCTTGAAATAAAATCTATGACATGTTGGATATCCCGTAGAGGTGGTATACCATCTGGTAAGTCATCAAAATATGGATCTTGAAATTCAGTTAGAAGGAGCTTCAATATTGGAGATTGGAAATTTCATAGGTTCGAGTATAACTTCACTAACATGAAGCAAATAATATGATCCTATGTGAGAAAATTACTTTCTAATGCTGTCAAATCTTACTTTGATAATATTGAAGTCAAAATGTGATGATAAATTTGTAGGACTCTCAACAATGATGTCCGAAGAACCCTCCACTGTATTAGGTAAAAATACAATTGAGTGATGTTTAGCGTTCTTCTTTTAGCTCTGTTTTGGCTAAAGATCAGACCGGGGTTTATGAGGTTATGTAGGGAACATTTTGTGTGGGGATGTTCTCTGCCCTGTTATGAAGGTTTTTGATATTAGATGTGGGGTAAATTCTATGAGGATGTGTGGTTCCCCTCTTTTTTGTTGGTTTCACATGAAAGTGTTTTACTGTTTTGTCATTGAATTTGAAACATAAGCATTCTCTCTTCTATAGTTAATTACATTCAACTCATAGAGTCATGACTGACATAACAAGTATGTGTGATTTTGATGAGAAGGAGATCACATCAAATGCGATCATTATAACCTTATCTTGATAAGTACCAAACATTTGATTATGAAATATAGGAAAGTGTGATCCACTCAGGTGACATGGAATGACTCTTGATGAGGCCTTGGTTTAAGGGCAGCTCTAAATAAGACGGAGTGGATATCACATTTATAGCACTACCTCCATCTATCACCATCTTACACTTCTTCTCCATGCTCATAACGTACATGAAAAAAATATTTCTTCTCCAACTATCTTCTTCACTAGAAGCACATAAGCATTTGAACACACTCAATGTGTTGTCTTCATGTTCCACCTCTTCATCAAAAAGTATGGTGTCATCATGGATCTCCTCTATTTCTTCGTCCACCATATCATC
This sequence comes from Phalaenopsis hybrid cultivar, assembly GCA_002079205.1. Lineage (NCBI taxonomy): Eukaryota > Viridiplantae > Streptophyta > Magnoliopsida > Asparagales > Orchidaceae > Phalaenopsis > Phalaenopsis hybrid cultivar. The sequence goes on from JXCR01138120.1 coordinate 78,406, forward strand.
ATCTAACCCTTCGTCAATCTCATCAAGAAACATAATCTTGGCCTTGCACTAGTGTTGCAAATGACCCTTATGGCAATTGAAGCAATTTATTTCCTTGGTCTTGGACAAAAGCTTGTGTGATCCTTTTGGTTTGGCTATTAGTGGGTGTTAATGTAGGTCTAGTAGTTGATCTTTGGATTGCATATGAGGAATATAGAATTCAGCAACCTGGCCCTCTATGTCGGGAGTTTGAAGAATCATTCTTATTCTTTTTTAGAAGTAATGCATAGTGAAAAGCATCATTCCATTTAACAACACCTTAGGATGGCATAGCCTTCACATGAATGACGAGGTTCAAACGAGGAAAGGCTCACGACAGATACTTAGGCACCCAGAGACGAGGTAGGGCGTAGCAACCGAATCTCACTCCTAAAGTGTTTGGGTCCTAAAGTTTTACTTTATAGCAAATCTCGCTCCTAAATCTAATGGTGAACTTATTGACTTGTTGTCACTCATAACCAGTGCAATAAGTCTTGACAACTAAGACTTCAAATTGCTTCATGTATTCCACCACTTTTGTACTGTTCCGTCTTAAAGTTATCTAATATTCATGAAGTTCTTCTCATGATTTCTTTTATCTCTAAGCATCTCTTTTTTTATATCTATGTGAATTGCTGTTTTCTTAGCATCTGTTCCTTAATTAAAAGGTGGGTCTAAAAGATTTTAACATGGCCGATTAGTTTTGTTTTTATAAAGGTTGTTCTTTGGTAGTCATCCATCTGATACCACTCAAAGAATTCATCCATTTGGTTGAGCAAATCAAGTAAGTTATTAGGGCTATGGACTCTGTCATAGCAATGTGCATCAACTTTAACTTTCTTAATGAGTTCTAATCCAGTTTCAAAGTTTCTAACATGCTCATTCTAGGGTTGTTCCCAAGGCCATTTCTTCTAGGTGGTAGAGTGTCCCTAGGTTCTTCTAGAAAGGCTTCTTCCTAAATGATTTATGTTGGTGGGATTGTTCACTAACGGAGAATTTGGTAACCTAAGGATAATGTCTTGGACTTAGTTTGCTAAGTTTGTGATTAGATTCTTAAGTTGGAGAATTTATTTATTGGTTTGCATGTTAAACTCCTTTATTCTTTTATTAGTTAAATCCGATTAATCTTGACTTGCTAATTTAAGAGGCATGGTTTATAATGTAATGATATAAAAAAAAAAGTATTTTTTGTTCTTTTAATTATGATATGCCTGGTTCTAAGAGAAGTCTTTTGGAGAGTTTTAGAGAAGAAATGTGTTGACATGACTTATATTCAAGTTATTAAAAAAGTGTATACTAGAGCTATTACTTGTGTTCGAACAAAAGGATTGACCATATGTTTTCTTATTTCAGTTGGATTACATCAAGGATCGACTTTAAGCCCATATCTTTTTGCTTTAGTTATGGATGCTCTTACTGGGCATTTACAGGATGATGTATCTTGGTGTATACTTTTCGCTAATGATATCCTTCTTGTGGATAAGACTAGAGAAAGAGTTCAGGAAAAAATTGAATGATAGAGGTCTACATTGGAGTAGAACTAAAGCTGAATGCATGGAATGTAATTTTAGTAGCAACAACTCTAGTGATCAAATTTTTAAAAAATGTGAACATTTTAGATATCTCGGGTCTATTGCTCAAAGTGATGGTGATCAGATGGGAATGTTATTAGTATAATTCAAGTTGGTTGGTTGAAGTGGAGGAATGAACCAGGCTTATTGTGTGATAGAAAAGTATCGCTTAGACTAAAAGGGAAATTTTATAAGATGGTGGTGAGACTTGCAATGCTCAATGACACAGAATGTTGTCCTGTAAAGGAAAAACATAAAAAAAGTTAAGTGTTTCTGAGATGAGAATGCTTAGATGGATTAGTGGCTTGACACCTAGAGACAAAATGCAAAATGAATATATCTGTGATAGGGGTTGGTGTAGCTCCATTGGCGGACAAGGTCAGAGAGAGTCGTCTTAGATGGTTTTGTCACGTTAAATATAGACCATCTAATGATCCGGTCAAGAGAGTAGATATTCTTAGATTCGACTTATGTTAGAAAAGACAGAGGTAGACCTAAAAAGACTTTGGCCTATTGTATAAAAATTATCTTAATTTATTAGAATTAAGTGAAAATATGACACTCAATAGGATGCAATGGAGAAAAGGATTCATGTAGCTGACCCCACTTAGTGGGATAAAGACTTGTTGTTGTTATTGTTGTTTTAAATATGATATGAGTTGCGATTGCAAATGGTAAAATGCAAATATAATTTTTTTTTTAAACCTTCGCAATATACTAAAATAATAATAGAAACACAAGTAACAAAAAAATTAAGCTTAGTCACAAAAATTAAAAGTAGGAATAGACACATGGGCTTTTCCCTTGATAATTAAGAATTAAGGGGTAGGCCTAATTTGCAATGTGGAGCTATACCTTGCTGTTTAGGTCTCACTCAAGTCAAATTATGGATAGGTAGGTTAAAGTGAGCTGGCTAGGCTTGAATGTGAGGCTAACTTAGTTAGTGCTATCACAAATGGTAACATAATTTGCATCAAACATGCACATTTGCAACTAATNATCAAATCCCTTTAGTGGCCTGCCAACAAGTCTTAAGGCAATGGAGAATAATTCATCCAAGTGTTCACACAACCAATATTTTTCCTTTAAGAGAAAAAATCAGTTCAAATACAACATGCTAAATATTTTTTGCATGCTCTTATGAAAACAAAATATTGCCTTCTACCCTCTCATGTCGAGCCCACACCTTCGTTGAGTTTTATAATCCCCATTGTCTACGTCAAGCCTACTCCTATGAGTTAATAGAGGATTCTAGGTTGTAATTTCCAGCGAGGTTGGGTAAGGTGACAGCAAAATATCTGTTTTTTTTTTNGATTCTAGGTTGTAATTTCCAGCGAGGTTGGGTAAGGTGACAGCAAAATATCTGTTTTTTTTTTTCTTTGGTAAAGAGATGTAGGTGTTGGATAAGTAAATATAATTTTTTAGCCTTCAATGGTATGCATATAATCAATATTAATAGAAAATTAAATAAATAAATTCATGCAAAAAGTTCAAAAAAAAAGAAGTAAATTCATGATCAAGTCTTCAAGATATGCACTGGAAAAAATAGAGCAATAAATGAATTGTTTAAATGATATGAGTGTAAAATATGCTTCGGTAAATCAAAAGTTCATAAAATTTGAATTTGATGAAGCTCAGGGTTTTGATACATGATGTATTGAGACAAGNGAAGTTCATAAAATTTGAATTTGATGAAGCTCAGGGTTTTGATACATGATGTATTGAGACAAGCGTAAACCTCNCTGGGGACATAAAACTTAGTAAAATTGAAACTGGAAACACAAGACGGAAAGTTAGGGATTTCTTTGGGCGAAATTGTCTCCAAGAATTTTAATATAACATTGCATATAATTCTTATTTATTTTTTAAGTAGGGAATGAGTCAAATAGAATGACGCCAAATTTGAAGTTTTTGGAGATGATTTGATGGGTGAATTAAGACAAATGGCTGAACCGGTACAAGTTCTCTAGAATAATACAGATTTAGGGATTCTCACTTAAAGCAACAAAACAATTGGATAAACACAAGATTTAGGAGTTTTTTATTTTGGATTATAATAGTAGACAACACCTCTAATATAAATAACAAAAGATTTTTTTGAAAGAAGTGCAAAGAATTGAAAATTACTACTCACCAAACCACGTCTCCAATGAGATCATCAAATCCCTTTAGTGGCCTGCCAACAAGTCTTAAGGCAATGGAGAATAATTCATCCAAGTGTTCACACAACTAATATTTTTCCTTTAAGAGAAAAAATCAGTTCAAATACTACATGCTAAATATTTTTTACATGCTCTTATGACAACAAAATATTGCCTTCTACCCTCTCATGTCGAGCCCACACCTTCGTCGAGTTTTATAATCCCCATTGTCTACGTCAAGCCTACTCCTATGAGTTAATGGAGGATTCAAGGTTGTAATTTCCAGCGAGGTTGGGTAAGGTGACAGCAAAATATCTGTTTTTTTTTTTGTGAAGAGATGTAGGTGTTGGATAAGTAAATATAATTTTTTAGCCTTCAATGGTATGCATATAATCAATATTAATAGAAAATTAAATAAATAAATTCATGCAAAAAATTATAAAAAAAGAAGTAAATTCATGATCAAGTCTTCAAGATATGCACTAGAAAAAATAGAGCAATAAATGAATTGTTTAAATGATATGAGTGTAAAATATGCTTAGGTAAATCAAAAGTTCATAAAATTTGAATTTGATGAAGCTCAGGGTTTTGATACATGATGTATTGAGACAAGCATAAACCTAATTGTTTAAAGAGAAAATTTCAGAACATAGAGCTTCACCTTCAAGATTATTGCTTCAAAGTGCTTTGATGATCTCTTTTTGGAAGCATAGAAGCAAGCTCTGAAGGATCATATCATATCGTAGTTAATTACATGAGGCATTGGAGCTTTATTTTTATTTCGTATGTGTTGGATAGAGAAATTATCTTTCATTACTTTTCATTTTCAGTTATTTGGTCTCGGTGTAGCAAACATATGTGGCTCATTTTTCTCTTCATATCCGACAACTGGTATGAAGGCTTACTGGCCTGGTCAATTCTGGATGGATCGAAAGTTCTTTTATTTGTTGTTGCTGACAATTCTTAACTCATATTTAAGCTTTGTGTTTCCAAATTGAGTACAGGTTCCTTCTCTAGATCAGCTGTAAATCATGAGAGTGGGGCCAAAACTGGTTTATCTGGAATTACAATGGGAATTATTATGGGATGCGCTCTATTGTTTATGACACCATTATTTAGAGATATACCTCAGGTATGGCTTTTAATTTAAATGAGAACTGAACCCTCTATAAATTACTTCAGGAGGTCATTTCAGTCCCAGAGTTCATAAAAATGTCAAGTTAGTCTCCATATTTTTTAAATATGAGTTGAAATAATCCACAGTGAAGATTATTTTAAAACCCATTAAAAGAATACAAGGAGTAATTTAACACTTTTATACAATCTGGGACTAAAATGACCATATGTAAGTAGTCCGGTATTATTTTGACATTTTTCTCATTATCTAAATTTAAAATTAGTATGAGGTCAGAAAATTCAGTTTTTAATAGTATTTTGTTACTTACCCATCTAGATATCCCTTCTTTACGTTCCCACCTCCTCCTGTCAAAGGAATTTCTGGTCATTCTACTTTCTTATCTTTAAACTTTAATTAGTGAATGTTTCTGCTTAAAATAGATTTAATCTCATCTGTTCCAGTGTGCGCTGGCTGCAATTGTGGTGTCTGCTGTGATGGGTCTGGTAAGAACACACCGAGTTATTCCCTGTTTTCTCACCATCATATTCTACATGCATGCAGGCTACCATTTGAAGTTATTATTATTATTATTTTTTATTGCTGCGTACTTATATACTTTGTGTCCTTTATAGTATTTCAAGGAGTTTATTATACTGCTATTGTTGGCATTGCTCTCTCTCTAATGCTAACTAAAAATAATTATCATGCTTCATTTGATTTTTTCTTCTTACATTTGTTTTAATTTCTTTGATTCATCATGGATTGCTTATCCAGTATGCATTTTGAACAAAATTTGATGAGAATATGAAAGCATTGTAAAGGTTTTTTTTTTCCTTTAATTTTTTTATGTTAGCTAATTCATATGCCGGTTGTCCAAATATTAGTCTTATTCCTGTTATTGTAGTATGATGCTCCTTCCCCGTGAAACTGTGAAGATTAATATGACACATCAATTATTACTTTGTAGTAAGAACTGGTGCTCATTGTTTTTCTGTGCTAAATTACTACGGCAAAACTAAAGTAGCGTTTAGATAATCTTGATCAAGATTTTTAGTTTGATTTTTTTTTTCTAGAGGAAAGTGATGGAAAAAATACTGCAAGGCAGAAAACTACTTTTAATTGAAGCTGCTCTCACTTATTTCCTTTTTTTTTTTTATATTTTTTCTGAAATATTTATTTAGAAAAATTATGATTTTAAGAAAGCTACTTTTGGAAGGGTTGCATGAGAAGTTTTTTGCTCGTATTGCTGGTTCTAATGTTTATCTTTCATTCCTTGCAAATTTTTTCAGGTGGAGCATAAAGAAGCTATTTTCTTGTGGCGTGTAGATAAGAGAGACTTTTTTCTTTGGATTGTAACTTGCATCACCACTTTAGTGTTTGGTATTGAGATTGGAGTCCTTATTGGAGTAAGCACTCAAATTTTATTTAATATTACTAATGTTATTCCCGGAAATTTTAATATTTTTTTGATTTCTTGGGTTTGCTTTGTATTTGGAATGATATCTTAAGCCCATATGTTGTGTGATCACTTTGAAATGAAACCTGAATTTTATCTCTTGAACAATGGTGAGGAACATGTGGTAACCTGTGCTTTCTGTCTGCATGGAATTTCAAAGCCAATGCATAATCATAGAATCTTCCTCGATTGAATATTAGAGACATCTAATATTTTAAATAGCTGAAAGGAAGCAATAAATTTGAAAAAAAATAGATGATCAACAAACTGAGAAGGTTGAATGGCACTATAGGATTCAGAAATGTAGGATATAGGATATATTTACTGAGGGTTGAAAAAGATATCTTGGGTTCAAAATGAAGGTTGTCAATGATCAGGATTAAAGGATGTTGGGCATTTGCTTACATACCACCCAATTCTTATGTATTTGCATATCTAACACTTAAAACATTGCTTTCTACATTTATACCAACCAAATCCTTCACATGACATAAAAAATGTCACTATTTTAACTTTTAAAAGATGAAAGGCACATTTTCATGCATAGATAGGTGATACATAAAAATTGAAGTTCAGGTTTAGATATGTAAACACATAAGTGGTATGTATGTAAATCTTCCAAGAATGAAAATAGAGGATCCTTCTACAGGATTCAGCAGAAAGAAGGATGCAAATTTGCTTTTAATAATGTTTGGGTAGATGATTCTTTTATTTTCTCTTATCGCAGTCTACTGTAACAATTCATATTTGTATATCGGCATGAGCTATGTTAAAAAGGATTTGTCTTGCAAAAAGACCTTGCGCAAGCAGTACATTCTTTGGTTCTTAAAGTACCGGTCTAGGGTTTGAGACCTAGTGTATGTGTTATGAAGAAGTTATCTTGATTCTTATGCTGATTTATATTTATTACGGGTCTTGTCCCTGATCAACTCATTTTAAATAAAATATATGGAATATATTTCAATCATTAAAAGAAAAAATAATTGATTTTTTAATCAATCCGTACAAGTTTGAAAATTTCAGATTTTGAGGAACTTAAAGAAAGAAAAAAATATAAATAATAATGAAATAATCAATGAAGATTTTGTACCATCCAGAGTTATGTATTTTAGGTAGGGAAAAAAATTATATCTGGATACCCAACAAAATTGTTCCATTTAAAAGTTGACATGACTCAACTCTTGTAGAAAGAAAAATCTGATTGTTTTTTCATGCTTTTAAATTGAAGACGACTTCAATTATTCAATCAATTAATCCATATGTGGTGTTCAGTGAGCCTAATGTAGTTGTTCTTATAACTGAGGCTTCATTTTTTGTAGGTGGCCTTCTCTCTTGCATTTGTCATCCACGAGTCAGCAAATCCACATGTTGGTGAGTTTAACGATCCAAATGGATCGCTTCAACAAGTATATTTGCAATTGGTAAATTTGTCTCAGTATTTTTATCTTAGATGGCTCATTTTTTACCCTTTGCATTGCCTACTTTCCCATGAACTCACGCAAAAAATATTGTGGCATTTACATCCATAGCATACAATTCTTATGTATTTACATATGCCACGCTTAAACTTTTATATTTACACACTTAGCACTCAAATGTTTAATATCACATAAAATATAGTACTATTATCACTTTTAAAAGTGAAATGCACATTTTCATGCTTAGCTTTAAAGCATTAAAGTACTGTATATGCAAATAATGTTTAGGTGTAAGATATGTAAATAGATAAGAATTGTGTGCTCCGTATATAATTCTCCCAAATTATTTTCTCCTTCAGTAGGTGAACTCTTATAATTTTCTTTGAAAAGCTTATCCGGTCATAAACTTGGCTATGCATGCTCCTTCTGCTATACAGTACGGATATAACTCAAGGAGAGTACATGGGATGATCTAGTCATGGTCACTTGCATGTATAGGAATGAATCAGCAGTTATTTTTGCTTAAATCTACGTCACACATGAAAAAAAAAGAAGACTTACATACACACCACTCAATTCCTATGTATTTGAATATCAAAAACCTAAACTTCAATTTTTACATACATGCCACCCTGCTTAAGCATGTAAAAGTGCATTTCACTATTTAAAAGTTTAAATGGTTTTTTTTTTATGTGACATGAAAATTTTAGGTTTATAAATGCAAAAAAAGCAAATTTTAGGTGTTAGATACGAATTGGGGTGGTATGTATATAAAGGTGCATAAATAGTAAAGGTGCATTTCACTTTTTAAATGTTAAAGTGGTGGTATTTTTTTTGTAATATGAAAGTTTTAGGTTTATAAAGGCAAAATAGCAAAGTATAGGTGTTAGATATCTAAAAACAAATGAATTGGTTCCCCCTAACTAAGCATGTAAAGGTGCATTTCACTTTTTAAATGTTAAAATGTATGTATTTTTTTATGTGATATGAAAGTTTTAGGCTTATAAATGCAAAAAAATAAAGTATAGGTGTTAGATATGTAAAAACATATAAATTGCCTCTGGGCACGCGGTGCATTTCACTTTTTAAAAGTAAAAAAATATGTTATTTTTATGTGGTATGAAAAATTTTGGTTTAAAAATGTAAAAAAAGCACCTCCCCCCCGCCCCCCCGGNGCATGTATAGGAATGAATCAGCAGTTATTTTTGCTTAAATCTATGTCACACATGAAAAAAAAAAGACTTACATACACACCACTCGATTCCTATGTATTTGAATATCAAAAACCTGAACTTCAATTTTTACAGACATGCCACCCTGCTTAAGCATGTAAAGTGCATTTCTTAAAAGTTTAAATGGTTTTATTTTATGTGACATGAAAATTTTAGGTTTGTAAATGCAAAAAAAGCAAATTTTAGGTGTTAGATACGAATTGGGTGGTATGTATATAAAGGTGCATAAAAAGTAAAGGTGCATTCTACTTTTTAAATGTTAAAGTGGTGGTATTTTTTTTGTAATATCAAAGTTTTAGGTTTATAAAGGCAAAATAGCAAAGTATAGGTGTTAGATATCTAAAAACAAATGAATTGGCTCNAAAAAAGTAAAGGTGCATTCTACTTTTTAAATGTTAAAGTGGTGGTATTTTGTAATATTAAAATTTTAGGTTTATAAAGGCAAAATAGCAAAGTATAGGTGTTAGATATCTAAAAACAAATGAATTGGCTCCCCCTGCCCCCTAACTAAGCATGTAAAGGTGCATTTCACTTTTTTAAATGTTAAAATGTATGTATTTTTTTATGTGATATGAAAGTTTTAGGCTTATAAATGCCAAAAAATAAAGTATAGGTGTTAGATATGTAAAAACATATAAATTGCCCCTGAGCACGCGGTGCATTTCACTTTTTAAAAGTAAAAAAGGTGTTATTTTTATGTGATATCACAAATTTTGGTTTAAAAATGTAAAAAAAGCACCTCCCCCCCACCCACCCCCCAAAAAAACCGGAAAAAAAATATTTTTGAGTTTCTTTTTAAATCCAATATCCTCCTTTTCGTCCATGAATTGCTAAATCAAAATATTCATCGACAATGTAGTTTGATGCTAACTTGGGATGAATATTTTTGCAGCTGTGTTGGGACGACTTCCTGGAACAACAGTTTTGAGTTTCTTTTTAAATCCAATATCCTCCTTTTCATCCATGAATTGCTAAATCAAAATATTCATCGACAGTGTAGTTTGATGCTAACTTGGGATGAATATTTTTGCAGCTGTGTTGGGACGACTTCCTGGAACAACAGTTTACAGAAATATTTTACAATATCCTGAAGCTTATACTTATAATGGTATAGTGGTCGTCCGAATAGATGCACCCATTTATTTTGCAAACACTAGTTATATTAAGGAAAGGTGAGAATTAATTAGTGATGTTGAAGCTTTCCTATTATTTTTTTTTTCGAGCCCATATTTTGCTTATGTATTTCTAAACCAGTAATCTATGATCAGGCTGCGTGAGTATGAACTTGATATGTCAGGAAGCATCAGGAGAGGCCCGGATGTTGGGAGAATTCATTTTGTGATCATTGAGATGTCACGTGAGTGTTCTATTACCATCATTCAAGTAAAAATTTCTAGAATTAATAGTGTTTACATCAGTTTTGTTCTTTAATTTTATTTTCAATTTTGCTTTTATTTTTAAGAATTTGTTTTATTAGTATAATTTTTATATGTTTTTTTATTTTTAGAAACTAGTTATCTTATTTTTATGAACATTCAAGTTTCTAACCATCATAACCAAATATGTTTTAATTCAAATCAAAACATTAAAAAATAAATAAATATAATAAATGAAAAATAAAAACAGAAGTGATCTCAAAAAACCTCAAGTGATAGTGTCTACNGGTTTACAGAAATATTTTACAATATCCTGAAGCTTATACTTATAATGGTATAGTGGTGGTCCGAATAGATGCACCCATTTATTTTGCAAACACTAGTTATATTAAGGAAAGGTGAGAATTAATTAGTGATGTTGAAACTTTCCTTCTATTTTTTTTTTCGAGCCCATATTTTGTTTATGTATTTCTAAACCAGTAATATATGATCAGGCTGCGTGAGTATGAACTTGATATGTCAGGAAGCATCAGGAGAGGCCCGGATGTTGGGAGAATTCATTTTGTGATCATTGAGATGTCACGTGAGTGTTCTATTACCATCATTCAAGTAAAAATTTCTAGAATTAATAGTGTTTACCTCAGTTTTGTTCTCTAATTTTATTTTCAATTTTGCTTTTATTTTTAAGAATTTGTTTTATTAGTATAATTTTTATATGTTTTTTTANGCCTCAGTTTTGTTCTCTAATTTTATTTTCAATTTTGCTTTTATTTTTAAGAATTTTTTTTATTAGTATAATTTTTATATGTTTTTATTTTTATTTTTAGAAACTAGTTATCTTATTTTTATGAACATTGAAAACACATTTTATGTGTTTTGAGTGTTTCTAACCATCATAATCAAATATGTTTTAGTTAAAATCAAAACATTTAAAAAAAAAAAATGAAAAATAAAAACAAAAGTGATCTAAAAAAACCTCTAAGCGATAGTGTCTGCCATTATTGTGTTGAAAACGTGTGTTTTGTCTTTTATTCTTCCAGGTAAGTTAGCTTGCATTTCAAAGTCAGGACATATTTTACTAAATAGGATATTACAATCATTATTATTGTATACAACAAAAATGCAAGCACGAATCTCAAAGGATCGTACGACTGAGATTGAGTTTTAGGTGATTGAATTTCTGTGCCGAAGTGCGAGATGCGGACCTGACTGGTGGTCGATCCCATAACAAAATCGGTAGAAGTTGATCAATTGAGCAACTTTGTTCGGTGTCGGTCATGAGGCTACATCGATCGACTATAATCCTTCGTGAAATCGATCTGATTGTCAAGCGACAGAGCCGATCGACACTAAAATAGTAGTCAATTGGCAACCATTTATTTCCTTTGTATAATGATGTGTTTTTTATTCAATGGACACGTTGATTCAGTTATTTGGACAGTTACAATAACTATTCCCTTCTTTTCATGTAACTGTATTTTGATATCTCTATAAGTTGCAGGTCTGACAGTAAATAAAGACAATTTTTCTCTCCTGATTTGATATCTCTCACTCTTAGTTCTAACTCTCGAGGTGTGTTCACGAAAATAATTTAGGATTCAACAATTTTATCATAATTAGTCTTTCCTTACTTTTTTGGATCATGATTCTCTATTCATATATAATTTTTGTTGAGTTTTTAATGAAATGATTTGTAATAAGGGTAACAAAGCCTCAAAACATTAATATTTATAAAACTAACACCCTCTTTCATTCATTTTCAATTTTCTCACTCAAATATAAAATTCACAATAAAACCCAACCCATATTTTTTACTTTTATCAAATTCCCAAAAGTTTGATCGTGATATGCGTAAATGGATCGGTTTGGTAGTTCAAAATAATCACCTGGTTCCTAGTTTGGAAATAATAATATTTTGAGTGTTGTGTATCCCTTTATAAGAAAAATAATTTTGAGAAATTGTGCACTTATATGATAACTGAAAATTTATCATAAAATTTTATAATTTAATTTCATTTATTGCATATTAAGAAATTGCATAAATTAGCTTTTTGTAGCAAGCTAGCAAATTACACTATGAAAAGCTATCATTTCGACGTTTGAAAAAAAAAGGTGAGAACAACTATGATTGTCGATAAAACTAAGAAAATGCATGTCGATAAAACTAAAAAAATAATGTTTTTCTGACAAACTCTATGTCACGACTTGACTCCGGAGCCTGGGCTTGTCAAGGTGAAAATTGTTGCTCGAATAGAGAAACCCCATCTAACAGTTTCATTTTATAATAAAATAAAATCCAAAGCACAAGAGAGTCATTTTATTTCACAAACTTGTATTTACAACAGATTGTTCATATTTAAACATTTATATCTAATAAATATAAAAACTGAACTAAAATACCTATCAAATTGCGCTCCATGACGCATGTATACGTACTATTTGGGGTGCATCTAGTCTATAACTAGTTTTCTATAAATTGCTATCAACTAAGGTTTGAGTTGAAAATACTCAGTACGTAAATATTTCTAAACTATAATAATTCTCATTTTAACAAATTTTGTATAATTTATAGTAAATCATAAAAATGACTGTGCAGTTAAAGAAAACAATGAGGAAAGCAATTCTATTTACGTCAGGAGTAGCTATGTGTCCGACGTAACATTAGTAGGGAAGTCTGTAATCTGTAGCGGCAGAGCACTCGTCGGGAGGTCGCTGAAATCTTGGAGCTCTTCTTCCTTGTAGGATTCAAAAGAGAACACATTAGTCATGACAGAAGATGAAATTCATAAAAAATATAAAAGGAAATGGAAATAAATGGAAAGTGTATTGAATAAACAAGCATAAATTGATGGAAAAAGTAATTAATTACAGTATTGTGCAGTCTTGAGGTATTAGAGAACTCATTACATTAACTAACAAATTTGTCACTACAAGAAGATAGTAGACCTTATAAAAAAAAGGTTTTTGGTTGTCTTTAACCCATGTATAACCAACCTCCTGTGTGTCACATCTGTATATCACCAAAAAAGGTCATCCATAAGGTCCTCATAAAACGTTGCACCGAAAAGAAGAGAGGAACATGGTTTCCTTCATTAGAATTTCACATGTGACACTAACCAACAACGACCAATAGGTCATCCAAAAAAACCCATAAGATCAAATGTCTCGTCATAGACCTAAAAAACCTACAAATAAATAAATAAAATGCAATTTGAAAAAAAAACATCGACAAACTTCGTGAAAATTGTAAAATAAAAAATATCAATAAAACAAGTGACATAAAATAAACATAGATTTTATAAAATAAACAAAAACCTTTCAATGAAGATCGAACAATAACCACCACACCAGCAAGCCACCACTACCACACTAACAAGCCACCACCACCATCACTGCCATACATAACAACACCACTACAACAACACTATCACACCCCACAATCACACACCCACAGTCACCACCCAACGCACCTCAACCACCACACCAACAAGCCATCACCACCACACTAACATGCCACCACCACCATCACTCCAATACATACATACTAACACCACCAGAGCAACACTACCACCAATCCCCACAGTCACACACACACCCATAGCCCCAACACAACCACCACCCAACACATCTCCACCACCACACCAGCAAGCCACCACCACCACACTAACAAGCCACCACCACCATCACTCTCATACATACATACCAACACTACCACAACAAAACTTCCACAAACCTCCACAGTCACACACACACCCATAGCCACAACACAGTCACCAACCAACACACCACCATCATACCAGCAAGCCACAACCACCGCACTAACAAGCCACCGCCAAATGCAACAAGGTAACCCACAAAGAACAACAGACTATAGAACAACAAATGCAACATGGTAACCCAATAAGGCAAACCACCAATACCAACCTTCTATAGGGGACAACCCACAAAGATCAAAGACCAACAAACCATAGAACAACAAATGCAACAGGGCAACCCACAACAGACAATAGAGCATCAAATGCAATAAGGCAACCCAATAAGGCAACCCACCAAGACCAACCTTCCATTGGGCAACCCACAAAGATCCAAGACCAATAGACCATAGAACAACAAATGCAACAGGGAAACCCATTACAGAAAATGAAGCATCAAATGCAACAGTGCAACCCACAAAAACCAACAGACCGTGGAACAAAATGAGCAACTCAACCTTCAAATGTCACGACAAAAAGGAAATTCCAAGTCTAACCCATTTAAACCAGAAACCAGATGGAGCAAACAACCATAAGCAAAAAAGAGAAAGCCATTGAACTAGCACATATATAGGAAATTTCATTACATTCCTTCTGGAGACCACAAACCACAATAAACAAAAAGCAAGCCAAGACCACAAACCGTAATAAGCAAGCCAAATTGTACTTTCACCTACCACAGTCACCCTAATTCACTTTCACCCATTCTCCAAATTATCAAAAAATCGAAAAATTCGGCAAAGAAAGCCATTTTGTCGGAAAATCGTTTAGAGATACCATTCTATCGATAAAACATCACAAATTGCATATAGAAGGGCATTCCATCGAAATTAACTACAGAGCACAGTAACCAGAGGTCGGAGGGAGGAGGAAGAAGTGAAAGGCACCACTAATCACAAGATAGTGGTGTTCGAGGGACAGAGGCGAGCTAGGAGACACCTAGGGCAAAACGGGGGTCGGGCGAGGAACAAAAGGCAAGCACGTAACTTTCATAGGTAAGAATGCGGGCCGCAGGGTTGACCACACGACCACATTTATTATAAAACACAAACGACATTTTTGGATAAGCGGCCGAAATGCACGAAACAAATGCCTCGGGCTGCGTTTTCAAAATGCAAATGCACCAATTAAGCCTCACCAAACGGGCCATTAATCTTTAAAACTTGATTGTAATTCAGTAGTAGTTTGTTGAACCTTAACTTAATTTCAATTCCAGGCTAGAACTGAACCTAGTAGGATAGAACTTCTCTTAAGTCTAATTCCCTCACTCCCCGTGGGATCGATATTCCGAACTCAAAATTCGATATTACTAATACCACACGTACACTTGCTTGAGACCCCAAAGTGTGAGCACACTTGAAAAAAGGGTGTATCACATGTCCTTATAAATTTTTGGAGTTGCCTCCAGAATATCTATAACCTGTTGGACAGAAGTTGTTTGTGATGGGTCGGGGTTATCGATGCATGAAACCACCAACAGTGAAATCTGACTTTAAATGAGTGGATTCAACTTCATGGAGGTTCGGGTCAGGGGTTTATTATGCAGCCAGGTTTTCAGTTATGCCACCAAAACTGGCATCACTAGATGTGCATGTATTATTGTCTATTACCACGACATCACCAAACATACAATCTAACTTCTCTTCCAACTCAAGTTTGATGCCAGTTTTTAAATTTTTTTGCAGCTGACACCACCTACGAAGTGATAGCACATGTTGATGCATTTGAAACAAAAAAAATGAAAAATTAACAAAAGCAATGAATGTTTAAAAAATGCTCAACCCCAATCTCTCTGCTCACCACTCCATGACATCAATTATTCGTTTTATCAAATCCCAACCCAAGTCCGTGGTTCCTTGCTTCAATTCTTTTCATATTTTCTAATCATTTTTAAGTTGATCTCATTTGTTTTTAAATGTATTCTATCATAATCCCTGTATGTACTGTCATTGGAATTTTTAATAATATTTTGTCAATCTTTCTTGTTTAAATAGGTGTCGGCCGTTTTTTTTTAAAACTTCGTGATTTGAAAAAGTAGTGATTTTGTAATTTTGAAAATAATTTAAATATAAATATAACTTTTTTTTAAAGAAGTAACATTTTAACTTTTAAAATAAGTGAGATCAAACGAGTCTCACATTTTAAATAGTTTAGATGATTTAATACAATACTATAAGTAATACACTTATCCCGAAGAATAAATATATCACTTGTAATAGGGATTCAATCATCTAGACTAAACAATTTGTGACATCCGTTTGGTCTGCGAAATTTTCTTATTTGCCGACAAGTTCCCCTACCTAATACGAGTATTAGATAAGGTTTATTTTATCTGGGTTCCTGGTTCCCTATAGAGGCATGGGAATGACTCAAAATAGGAACAATCATTTAAGGAATTCAAATGGAAGAAAAGTAGGGGACATCATAGATCCAGGAGAAACCCCGGAGATGTCCCAACTATCCTATTGTTTGGCTTTATGTCTTTTGAAATGATTTAATTTGATATTTCAATCCTCCAAATTATTTAAGATTCAGGACTTATGCTTACACAATGTCGGACTGTGCAAATAGCCTAAAAAGACAGGAGGATTTACACCGTACCGAACGGTATTAGCACAATATCAGACTGTGCAAATAGCCTAAAAGACAGGAGGATTTACACCGTACCGAACGGTAACCTTCGGAACCTAAATGCGTTAGGACTTATAATTACACAGCAGAGTTGTGCAAAAAGCCCAAAGAAATGATCCTATGAGTTGTTATTTAAACTAAACAAAGTGTATAGGTGATGTGAATGTGTTTCGTTGCTGCAGATCCACTTAGAAATTGTTCCTCGTCGCGCTGCCCACGATGTTCGCTCCAAACTCCTCGTAGTAGCACCTCCTGGTTTAGTTTTAGTTTTGAAAATGCTTCTAACCACTAAGTTATCCTAAACTAAGACATAGTGTATCAAAGTAACCAAGCATGCAGTGTGAAAGAAAAGTAACAATGTACTGTATAGAAAAGAGGAAAGACAATATAACATGCTGAAAGAAGAGCATAACGTGCTATAAAGAGTAGTATAACGTGCTGAGGAAGCAGTCTAACAGACTATGAAAACAATATAACATGCTTTAAAATAAAATACTGTAATATAAATTAAACCTGTACACCTGAGAGGTTCATTGCTCCTTTGAATTTAGCTATTATGCGCTGTGTAAAAAAGGAAAGTATTACCTGAAAAAGACTTAATAGAAACAGTTAAATCGTAGGAAAAAGATAAACAAATAAATGAAACAAAATATCACATATAAAAGACCAAGAATAGGAAATTTATATATGATATTGGGATGTCCCCAATTGCCAGAAGGATTTGAGTGTAGAACAAACTCAAATTCCGGAGCATTGGGTTTCAGTTTTGGTCAAGTTAAGGTAAGAATTTCATTATTTGATTTCCCGGAGCATTGGGTTTCAGTTTTGGTCAAGTTAAGGTAAGAATTTTATTATTTGATTTAATTAAATCAGTCATGGTCACAATCTAGTGCAACACCGTGTCTAGTGTCCTACTTATCTCCTAAACTGAGGTTATATGTTTGGATTTCTTAGGGTCATTTGAAAATTAGGATGATAAACTATCTCTTAAATTGTGCTTCTAAGATCTAGGATGCCTGCACTTTAGTTTAAACTTGAAGTGTCATAAGGTGTCTAATCTCAATTAAGTGTCTTTCCACTAACCCTCAAACATCTATAGATCCAGCTTAACTCGCTACCAGACTCCTAAAACCTAGGGCTAAACTCATAGTTTTGGCAAAAGAGTTGTGAGTTGTGCTTCAATCCTAGTTAAAGGAATTGGATTTTAAATTGATTCAAATCTTAAGGATCTAAGTGTAAGTCCATTAATCTCTCAATCGTTATCTAAATTCTCATTTCTTCCGATTCTAACTAGTCTTCCAATTTGGAATTCATTTTTCCTTATGTAAAAGAAAAGGTGGATTGTTCGCTACCCTATCCCCTCTTTAGATTTTATCATCCCAAAAATTCAAATTTCAATTTTAATTTTCTCTCATGTTCTCTTTCCCTCCTATTTCCTTTGAGATTATAAATCATTTCTGAATATAATTACATCGGAAATTCCCATTTTTAACTTGACCGTTAAAAAAAAAAAAACAAAACGAACGAAAAAGTAGACCGATCTATTTTTTAAAACCAAGTTAAATCAATAAAACTCATGAATGTATCGGTCTAAAACATTTAAATTCGTTAAAAGGAAAATGATCGGATCAATCCCGAGAAGGATATCCTTTCCAAGTGGCAATTTTGCACATTTCCAAACCCCTATTGAATTAAATTTATATCAAACTCAAAAATAAAGCTTCAAGAGCCTTTTACATTTCATAAAATATAGGAGAACAATCCATAGAAAGCATCATTTTGTACCTCCAAAAATCATGTCATTATCAAAGCCCTTCAACTTCAATTTTAATCAAAAGCTCACAAGTAAGACAATAAGGAAGAGGAGAGCCCACGGGTAAGGCAACAAACCAAAGTCTACTAAGCCAACAAAACCACCAAGCTATCCTTATGGCAAAGACAACAAACTGCAAATCACTAAGCTAGACTCACAGCAAAGGCAACATACCAAAGCCCCAAATCCAGCTCATGGGGAGGAGTCAAAAGAGANGAGAGTAAAGTAGGCTTGAGAAAATCACTCCAATAGCAACCCACGAAAATTCCTCACGATTTCCAGCTT
>JXCR01138127.1:7807-128659 GCA_002079205.1 Phalaenopsis hybrid cultivar
TCTAAGCCCCGATCTGTAATTCCAGGACAGCAGGAGATTGTGCAGGAAGTTAAGTTCACCATGTTAAAGGCATTCCCCATAACCCAGAAGCCCCTCTCACTTACATTCTGCAGGAAAATAAGAGATACGTTGGTGACAGCTTTTCCATAATGCCCAATGACAGCTAGTGAAACGTCGCTGATATTCACATTCTGAAGTTTTATCTTCCTTATGGATGAAGAGGCATAAGACACCAAGCTAGAGACTCCTTTATCACCCACAAGCGGACAATCTTTGATTGAAACAGAAAACAACTTCGAACAACCATGGCCAACTGCTTGGAGACCATCATTGCCAATGCCTGAGCAGGAATCTATTGTCAGAGATGTCAAATTTGGACACTTCTGTGCAATAACTTTTAATCCCTTGTCAGTAATCAAGGGACATTGGTAAAGATCAAGGTTCTCCAGCAAGGGGCATCCATCAGCAATGGCAGCAAGCCCTGCATCAGTAATCAAAGGAATCTTCCAGATTGATAAAGCACGTAGTAAAGGACAACCATGTCCGATGGCAGACAGCCCAACATCAGTAGCCTTGCAGGTTGAATTACCTCCTCTAATCTTCAGCTTGCCAAGACCACCGCGACCAGCACTACCAACTGCAATTGCAGCGAGTCTAACATCAGTTGCTTCCTCTGCCTCCAAGCACCTGGTTAAATATCCATCACTCTCGACACTAAAGTTTTTCCCTGGTACTGATGGATCAGGATAGTTGAGATCGGGAAGATGCAATCTAGAGGAGCTCAATGAGTTTCTTTCTTTTTGCAGCATATCCATGTCTTCTGAAGGTTGGATGCTGCTTAGTAGCATGAGCCATCGTTTGGATACACATGAAGCAATGCTCCTTTCCTGGCTTCTTGGAAGCCTTTTGAAGATCTCAAAAAGACATTCATCCGGGAGAATGTCCATGGTGCAGCTGGTCAGCTGCTTCTTTAAGAGAGGAGCAGCCATCATCACTTCTCCTCTTGTGATGGAAGGTGCCGTGAACCGCCTCTTCTTCCGAGAAGGATAACAGGCATCCATGGTCGGTGCAAGTGATATGAAAAGGCTCGAATCCATGAAATTTGAGCAAAGCAGCCCCCTAAGCCGGATTTCATCATCACCTGAGATTACAAAAGCAGGAAGATAAATGATCCATTCTGAAAAAATCATCACAATTCTACCCTGGTATGGTGGATAAATGAAAACGGATGCGAGGTAAAGCAATCAACGCCAGAAAATAGCCAAATCAACATAATGTGAATATTAACTTGTGAATAAGAAACGAGCCAAAGCAACTCAACATGAACTGATCTACAAAGAAAAAGAGATCAGATCTAAAGCTGACATGCCAAAGACAATGAAATCACATTGATCAAATACATAGAATGGATGAAGGCAAAACGAACAAAATGAATGAAATTCATGCGGTATATGGAACGACTATGTACATGTCCCAATAACTTGAGAGATTCCCCAATTTTTTCAGTTTTATTTTCCTCAAATAAGAAACATACAACAAGGCTAACAACAACAATAGATGCATCTTGAAAGGAAACGCTCGCCAAAACGAAGGGGTACTTAACCCAAAGAAAGAAAAAAAAAACTGACGGATTGATTCGTAATTAAGGGGGAAAAAAGCAACAGTTGAAGCACATCGATTTGATATTCAATCCTCATAGGATCTTACTTTCAAAAGGAAAGAAGTAAGATATATATATCTTACCAGGAAAGTTGAGGAGAGCCGCCATGGGTGCGGACTGAAGAAGTTCGGTAGTCCAGAAGCGCGCCGAAAAGGTGCCGTCAGAAGCAAGCAGATCGCAGCCAACAAAACTGAAAGAAAAATGAAGAGAGCAAGCGATAGCATCACCGCCTCCGCCGGGCTCGCCCGATGGAAAACCCTAAAAAGGGCAAAAAAGGAGCCGCGGAGTTGAAGGGCTAATGGAAGAGAGGGAGATGAGGTGGGTAGCGATGATGAATGAATATTCGATCTCACTGTTCTGAGTGCTGTTATTATTATTTTTTATATTTCCTTTATTTATTTTTTAATTTATTAACCGACAATGCAATCCGGGGACGGGGACAGCTATGAGAATCAGAATGGGCAGAAGATGGAATCGGACGGATGGTATGATTTCTTTTTTAATTTCCAAATAGCAGTTTGATATTTTTTAATTGTGCAACTTGGTTAGATGCATGGAACGTGCCAGCTCTCTCTCAACACTCAACATTCAAGACTCCGTGCAATGTATCTTTAGCTTTCCGTTTTTTTATAAAAAAAAACATAAAGTTATGTAAGGACAATATGGGTACTGCTGTAGGCTTATTGGCCTCTCATTTATTAATATTAATATAAACAGACCGTACAGTTTAGAAGGCAGGCATTTAATGAATTGGTTTAGCCGAGTCCACAATTAATGGGATAACCGGATATGCAATTTATTAATTTTGTTTTGACGAAGACAAATAGACAACTGGGTCAATTTTTTTTTCTCTCTCTCTATAAATAAAATTTAAAAGCACTGCAGGTGTCCCCCCACTTTCTACTGATGAGGATTAGTCGCAGCTAATAAATAATCATTTCAAATCATTTTATTTAACGACATGTGATCTAAATGGGTTCGCGCTCAATCAAAAATGAAAAATGATTCCTATTTTTTATGTTTTTACGTAAAAACCATTAATTATATTATTATTATTATTATTATTATTATTATATCTATTGAATTCATAATTATCTTTCAAAAATACACACCTTGAGAGTTAGAGCCGGAAGGAGGAATAAAAAGAAAAGAAATGAAAAAAAATTCTTAGTTAATAGGTTTTCAAAAAGTCCGCAAATCCGGTGTCCCTTTATTTATGGTTGAGCCT
Organism: Phalaenopsis hybrid cultivar; assembly: GCA_002079205.1. Classification (NCBI taxonomy): domain Eukaryota; kingdom Viridiplantae; phylum Streptophyta; class Magnoliopsida; order Asparagales; family Orchidaceae; genus Phalaenopsis; species Phalaenopsis hybrid cultivar. Next base: position 10,696 of record JXCR01138127.1, read on the forward strand.
CCTATTTATAGGAGAGCTTCTTGTACAATTTTAGAAATAAGAGAATAATTATGAAAATAGCCTTCGATTACTGAAAGAAAAGAATGATTATGTAAACCGAAAGGAAAGAATGATTATGTAAATCATCCTTAATGCAATCAATATGATGATTTAATACTAAAATTATGTTACAATTTAAATTTACATATGGCGGTTATCAACAAGTTAATATGTTATGGTTCAGTCAACCAAACCGATGAGCTTAGTGTCAGTCATTTCTGCCAAGATACAAGCAGTCGGTTGATCGGTTGTGTTCAGTCTGCTTTTAGAGAGCTTCATTGATTGAGATTGTAGATGAGTCTGTCAATCACATTCGTCGAGGGTGGACTTGATCAGTCTGCTGATTTTTCAGATAATCGGTTCATATCATGTCTCTTTAATTTGATGTCTCGACTATTGTGTCATCATCTTTAGTTTTTCGATTGCTTTGAGATTCATGTCGATAATATTGGTGTGTACATATTAATTTCCTGAGTTTTTTACATCTTGAAAATGATAACCACAATAAGGAAAAGAAGATTATTCGACAATCAGTGACATTAAAATCAAGAATTAATTGAACAATTTACTTCTCTTTGGGTTTTGTGTCTAGTGTGCTCTATAAATAAAGTCATAGACTTGGCGTTGCATCCTTAGCAGCCAGTTTTTTTTTCAGATAGTCGAGGTACATCATGGCTGATTGTATGAGCCGGGTCGACGTGGAACTCAAATTTCTAGCCAAGGCGGGCTTTTCAGGGCTCGACCCCTGCAAAGAAGAGGAAGAGTGTGAAACAAGAAAAATAATCGAGGCCCGAACTTGATCCAGTTGACGTAGTCAGATCATTTGATTGCACTGAGGAACGATTGTCGAATAAGCTTAGCCAGAAAACTCTAGCGCTTGGATCCAGTGTGAACACAATTGTCGAGGGCTCTTGCTTATAACAGGCAATGAGGAGAGTGGAAGGGAGCTGAAGGGAGTGACAATCATTGCTTCTCCTCACACGCCACTACCGAGAGATGGAGGCACCTCATCTGGAGAAAAAGATAAACTTTTGAAGGCCCTTTCTTCAATATATAAATTTATGGTTACGTAAAGATTTATTTGGTTTTTGATGATTTTTAACAATTTTTAATATTATTCTAATGCAGACGAATCGATCAGGTCAGAGGGGCCTCAAAGATAGTGGGCCTTCAAAGGATGTTGCAGAGTCCACCACCGCTGCGATGGCCAGTCTGCAGGCTGAGTTCACTGAACTACTTCCATCAATCACTTCGGAGGGGCACCACTAGTCGCCCAACCCTTTGCCCGCTATCGAATCTTAACAGGAGCGAATCTTAACAGGAGCAAACAGAGTGGCGTCTACCTTCTTTCGGATCCATGGAGCAGCAGGTCGGCAGGATCAGATCCTTGGCGGTGTTGGTCAATTCTTAGGAAGGAGCGGCTGGAGGTTCGACCATGGATCCTGTACAGAAGTTATCAATCCATCCAACGACCACAAACTCGGAGGTAGCGGCTTTGCGGGTGGAGGTTTCCATCTTGCAGAGCATGTTGACAGAGGCACTGCGCGAGCAAGGATTTATTCGTGAGTCTGCCAATCTAAGTAAGTTCCATCGCGAAGCCAAATGGTGGACAAAGTTAGGATACGCAGAACGATGGTCCTCCAAAGGTTGATTCATAGAGGGTATGTTTTGACTGAGGCCTTGGAGGACCCGTTCATCAAGCACTTTATTCGAGAACTTGTAATGATGTTATTTATAACAAAAATGTCTTTAAATAAATTTAAAAGGATATTTGGTGTGACATCTATCATTATGAGACGCTTCATTTTATGCGTTCACCCTATAAATAAAACAATGATCCGTTTCTTTTTTACTTTACACGTTCTAGTTTCTTTCTCTGTGCATTCAGTCTTTCTCTCATTTCATCTTCCAGTCGCCTTTGGCTCTCTAAGATTGTTCCTAAATAATCCTCCAAGCTCTTTGGGTCGGTCAAGACTGCCAATCTTTCATTCTTCATGAATGATAATGTGAAGTAGTTGTAGAGGAAGTATGTTCTTTATGACGACATTGCCCTTCAGAGGATGTATGGGTTAACGTGAGTGACAGAAAAATTAGGTAAGGATATGGTCTTCTATCAGGACCAGTTCAATTATGGTCTTCAGCTGCCTCTGTCTAATGAGCTATGGAGTGTTTTCAGTATATACGCGCTCATTCCGGCGCAAGTGCTGCTGAACTCCATAGTCGTAATAATGACTTTCGCCCTCTATCATCATCAGAAGCATATTTCATGGTCAATCGACGTGTTCGAGCACTTTTTCTTGTTCAAGGTTTATAAGGAGGGCTTCATCATGTTTTTAACGAGCAAGAAACTCCACTTGCTAGAAGTGGAGAATAAGATAAAGGTTTGTAAGAAAGTTTCTGACTAGTTCTTGTTCTAAGGACTTGAGGATCAGGGCCAAGCAGCATAACAAGTGGTGGACAGACTGAAGTCTCTTTCATCGAGTAGGGATGTCAACAAGGTGATGCTAACCGATCGTCATCTCTTGGTTCCGCAGTACACCGCCAAGGTAATGAATAGTGCTGAGGAGCAAGATTATTGAGGAACGGTGATGTCTCTTGGATATTGTTGAGGTGATCAGGGCCGAGACGGTGAAGGAGAAGCTGACCGCCAAGCACCAGAAGCAGTAGCGTCTCTCGGGGCCAAGTAATTCCTTAGAAAATGAGGTCCCGCTTCTTTACAGTGCAACCTTGAGATATCTTACATCCATGTCTGAAACCACTGTTATTATTCAAGATACGGTGACCAGTAAGGTTACCTCCATTCCTAAAAAATATGCTTCTCATTTTGTTGATGCATGGGAAGGTGATGGGAGAACATCTGTCTCCTAAGGGGTTATGAATGAAACAGTGGCTGCAGCTCCTTATTGCTCGAAAACTGGCATTCCACCAACTGTCATCATTCCACCATATTCACAGGTCAGGATCCTTCCTTTGTTGCCTTGTACGAAAGAGCCAAAGCTAGCCGGACTGCTCCTGTTGCCTCGCCCAGTTCTTCATCGAGAGAGTCGACTTTGTTTTTCTACGATGAGGCCTCACCTTCCCTCGAGGGAAAAAAAGTCCCATCAACGGGGGAAGGAGCAGGTGGAGGAAATAAACATCTCACTTCCCTCTCCTTTGAAGAGGAGCAAGGAGGTCTTCGAGTGGGGGCTCATGCACAAAGGGCACCGAGAGGACGTGGCTCAGGCTTGACAAGCATCGGTCTACTAAATCAGTCTTTAGACTAGTACCCACAGATGTATGAGAACAAAAGCATGTCCCCGACTTTGCTGAACTTACTATGGTATGAGGAGCTTAGTTATGTCCAGGGAGGCTTCCACTGCCGAGAACTCCTCTAATTTGTGGATCTGTGGTAGTTGATGGTGGCGCAGAGTTCCAATTTTTTGGGTTGACCTTGATCGAGTTGGAAGAAATGCTGGACGAGGCTTGAAAAAAGATACTTCATTATAGATGGATCTCAAGAGAGTTCACGATGAACAAGACCTTCTGAAGCTCAAGCTTGAAAATTCCAAGAAGGATAACCAAGAATCCATAGATACTATATTGGGCTTGGAGAAGGAGAGTATTGAGTTGAAGGAGAAGATTGCCTCATCCATTTCTAAGGAGTAGTATGAGGACAACCTGGGGGCCAACTTAGGCATTGGGCGGATCACACCATTCAACGATACTTCCACCGCGGTCTGGTTGTCGCCCTGCCCTGATTCTAGACAAGTCGAGAGAAGCTTCCGAAGAGGAAGTTTGCTCAGTTAGTAAAGAAGGATCGGCCACCCGCTAGGGTTCTGATATATGAAGACTTCTCTTTTTTTTTTTAAGAATCAAAAGAAAGACATTTATAGTCTTTTTGGATAAATGAGAAAGACTTGTTAGTTTTTGGCTTGTTTGAATTTGTTTTGATTCGACTGATATTATGCTCATCTTGTGAGTCAATCCGTCGTGTGAGCTAGCCATCCAAGTTTTTTCGTGAATCCCATTCAGTGGGTTGTTGCCTCTGGTGAGACTCGTATCTGAGGCAAATTTTGTGACTTGCCGCTGATCTTTTTGTTGACGTATGTCTTGGTCTCCTTCAGAACTAAACCCAAACTTTAGATATCACACCCTCATCATTCGTCCTTTAATTTTTTGAGGACTGTTCCATTTTAGTCGTTGACTGGGGGCCAACCATACTCCTAACCGTTTCAGTTAGCAATCAGTTAAAATATGCCACCTGATTGGTTTGCACAAGAACTATGTTATCACGCATCCCCGCTCCGTTCAATCAATTGGGCATTTGCCTCTTCTAGGTTCGTTCCGTTTGCTAAGTGCAGATCTTGCTATCATCTACCAAGGGCACCCTCGAGGGCTTGTTTCCAGGATGATTTGCTTCGCACTCCTTCGCGAATCTTGTCGTTAGTGAGCAGATAACCATCTTCAGAGACCTAAATTTTAATTGATTTTTTATTTTTTATTCAAAGTACCTATGCCCTGCGAATTCTAGAATTGGTAGTTGATTGTCTCCCACGATGCACCCCGTCAAGTCGAGTTCCACAAGTGTTGAGAAAACATGACCGACCGTTTCAATATTGCTGCCTCATCATGTGACCTTGACAAGTTGGTATTAAAGACATTATTAATTTGACAACTTTTTTTGTTATTCTTTCTTTTTGGGAACCTGGCCACCGAGCCTTCCTACCAGTGTCAGGTTGACAGGTGTCGAGCTATCTTGTCATAGTGAGCCCATTTGCATGCTTTTGTCGAGTGAACACCATTGGGGCCGCTGACTTCTGCCCTATTGAAAGGGGAAGAGTGTACCTTTGCGGATTGCACTCTTACTCAAATTACTCGAAAGAAAGCTGTTAGACAAAGCGATGGAAATCTGGTTGGCTTCGTGAGGTATCAAGGGAGGGGGTGACCTTTAGTTGACGGGAGTGACCGGCCCTACATGCGCTCTATTTTGGCTTTTTATTTCTTTGAATCATTTATCGAAGGATGGAACTTTCTTCGAGTCGGTTGTCGAACGAAACTCCAGTGGGGGCCGAAACTCAGTTGGAAGTCCTCTCCCGAGCTGAGGAGGTGTTGGGCACATTCGTAGGGAATGCAATACATTTGTTCGATCATGGCTACCAGAATGGGCCTATAAGTCTTCGGGTAGCAGTACCCATTTCCCCATATCTCTTATTCCTCCTAATGAGAGGACAAAATCTAAGATGTGAGGGGAAAAGATCGCTCTTCTCCACCGCGCCTCTTTCATCCACATGGAAGGTTTAAATCCAAAAAAATTGACAAAAATGCATAACACCGAGCTGGTTGATCATATGAAAAGCTTCTCATCATCTGTTTTTTCTCACATTTTTGCTAAAAAATCATTCATCAACTCTGTTTAATCGAAGTAATAAAATCAGAGAATCAATATAAAAAAAAATTAGTTCTACAATCTTATCTCTAGCTTTATGGGCTCTTATGGGTGGCCATATACTAACTTAATTATCGACAAATTTTTAATTTTTAAAGCGAACAATTGCTCACTTTGAGATCTTACTAATTCCACATTTGAATCATTGTCAACATTCTTCTGAGCTTTAAATTGAAAAGCTTTTGAATGCAACCAACAATTTGAAATTCTTATGTATTTACATATCCAACACCAACACTTGAATATTAATATAAACAACAGTCCAATCTTTAACATTACATAAAAAAAAAAAGAATCACTATTGTTAAGTTTCTTTTTTTAAATGAATACACCTTTTCATGCATAGATTTTGATGCAAAAAATTCAAGCTTTATGNAACACCATTCAACGGGAATTTCTCCTACATCCAGGTCACATTTCTTATAACAAAGCATTCCACCGTTCATAACTTTAAAAAATAAGAATTTAAAAAAAAAAAGAAAAAATTTTCTCCGCTTGGGCAAGTCTGAAGTAATGTTTATATAGAAGAAAACACTCAAAATTTGCGCTCCAATGATGAGCACAAGTTTTCCCATTACAAAAAGGAAACAGGAACTCATCATCTCAAAGCATATTGCATTGTCAACCCACATTGATGATGTTGGGATCCAGAACCAAAATCAGCGAGGAAATAACGACGAACTTGCCATAGATAAGAGGGGAAACTCAAATATGGGCTGCAATTACAAAAATTAAAGGAAAACAAGCAAGATACAATGATGATTTACTGTTCAAGATGTATATCGTCACTTTCACAACCCTAGACATCGCTAGAAACACCACAAGAAGAAAAAAAAACAACCGACAAAATATGCATAAAAGAAACAAACGCTAGCCCTTTGACACTAATATATACTCCCCAAGAGTCCCTTTCAAAGTTCCTCACAAAAGCCCCCTTAATCCCTTTCCTTCTATATTAGCGGCTTGGGGGCCCCACTCGGGCGCTGGGATTGCCCATACCAGATTTGGGCTGGGCCGGCTAGTCTGGCTCCTTATGGTCAGTCCAAACCTGGACAGATTCACGCCGCGGGAGGAGTCTTGTGCGTATCTAGGGTAAAGGGAGGAGTCCCGTGCATACCAATACTCCCTTCCCAAAGAAGCAGATTGTCCTCAAGGTGGAAGGCTAGAAATTGCTTTTGTATCCCTCCGTACAGCTCCCATGTGGCTTCATAATTTGGCAAATATTTCCACTTAATCAAAATCTCATTTGTTCCAGTCACCCTTTGTCACACTCTTGTAACTCCTAAAGGTTTCAAAAGTATCTCCATGTCCTCTGTTAGTGTCGAAGGCAGTGACGATGAGGGTGTATGGTCTTGATGACACGCTCAGTTGCGAAACATGACAGACGAGATGTATTGATGATGCCGGTACTAAAATCAAACGGTAAGCCACTGCCCCAATGCTTGCCATGATCTCATAGGGATCAAAATACCGTGGAGAGAGTTGCTCGCTACTCCATCTTGCCAATCTTTTCTGCCGGTAGGGCCTCAGCTTCAACTAAACCATGTTTCCGAGCTCGAATTATATCTCTCTTTTATGTCCATTCGCCTTCCTTTTCATGATCTGTTGAGCTCTCAGTAGATGTCCATTAAGCTCAGCCAATATTCTGTCTCTCATCTCCAAGTACTAATCGACGTTTGATACTGGTGTCACGCTATGCCTATAATGTATCAAGTGAGTTGGATCCTGCCCATATAATATCTTGAAAGAGGCGGTCTGTGCCGCTCTATAATACGAAATAATATACCGGTATTCTACCCACTCAATCCACCTGACCCATAACTTCGTCGTATCAGATACAAAATAATGCAGGTATGTCTCCACACTCCTGTCGATCACATCTGTCCGTCCATCGGTCTGGGGATGATATGCGGTGCTTCTCTTAAGGATTGTTCCTAGTAACCTGAATAGCTCTTTTCAAAAATGGCTGAGTAACACCTTGTTTCTATCCGATACAACCGATTCCGACACCTAATGGCTGAGTAACACCTTGTCCCCTCAAGAATTACCCAGATGATTGTTCGAATCCTGTAGCAACTTTGCCCGTATCCTCCTTAGTCCTTCCTCTAGCTCGCTTTCCCGTCTCAGTGCTTCCCAATCGAGAACCAAGGGTACCGATAAGGCCGTGAGCTAGGGCTCCACCTTCCTCAATAAGACATCTGTAGCTTTATTCTCCAACCTTGACCAATACTAGATCTCGAAATCATATCCAGTAACTTGGATAGCCACCTCTGATGCTCCTAAATCACCATCATGTGCTCCAATAGATACTTCAAACTCCTCTGATCTGTTTTGACAGTAAAGTGTTGTCCCAATATGTAGGGTCGTCTGTTGACATCAAATTTTGATGTCACAAGTGCAGGGTGCCACCCTGCACAATTTAGGGTGGTCTACGGTTCGTCAATAACATCCAGTAGTTCAGACACAGGCAAGGAGCTAGGACTGGCAGAAACTTAGCCTTACCCGGGAGAACCCGCCATCAGAGGGGTTATTCAAGACGTGAGACATGCTTGGTGCCAAAATTGATGTCTAGAAGCCACCATACGTCCGTTTGGAACCTCTCATGGAAAAGGGAAGTCACGGTATCCTCCTATGTGCGCTTCAAGAAAATTAGAGTTTGAAACAGTCTACTGACGTCGTGGTTTAGGACGACCGTTGACATCGATTTCCTAAGTGAATGACCGACAAATATACTTCGTTTCGGGCTCATATGAAGTTTCCCATAGCTTACAGATCGAGACAATCCTCAGTCACGTGTTTCCGACAAAAATTAGAGTTTCAGGCTAAACCAGCGCCGTCCTGAGAGCCTACGCGCCCAAAATGCCTTACCGAATCATCAAGCTTGAGCCTCCGGAGGTCTGACACCTGTTTCTAGCACCTGGGCATCATGCCAGGCGCCTAGGCGACAATAACGGGAGCCTAGGTGCCCATAACAAAAATAAATTAGCCACTTTTCCGAGAGCTGGAAAAGTAGGCGCCACCCATACGGCGCCCAAGGACCGAGCGCCTAAGCGCCGGTCACTTCCTAGGTCGCAATTTTGGCCATTTTTTACGCTGTTGTGGCGCCGTAAACCGCCAAAATTGTTGGGATAGCCTCAGGACAGTAAAGAGAGTTGGCTAATCCTCCATTTGTCCTCTTTTAGAAGCATCCTAAGCTTCTTTTGGGGGACTTTTTGGTCATTTTGAGGGGGGGAGCCGAGCTTAATCTACGCTCCCCACCCTCATTTGATCGGCTAGCTTCATTTCTGCCCGAGAGGGGGCTTTGTCGCTCCCTCTCCATCTCCATCTCCTTTTTCTTCGACGAGATGAGAGAGCTTTGGGGAGAGCTTAGAGGTCCATTGGAGGGGCCTCTTGGAGAGAAAGCACGGAGGAGGGACTCCTTTTCCCCTCCATCTTCTTCCTCTTCATCTCCTCCTCCCCCACACTTCTCTCGTCTCCATTGGAGGGGCCTCTTGGAGAGAAAGCACGGAGGAGGGACTCCTTTTCCCCTCCATTTTCTTCCTCTTCATCTCCTCCTCCCCCACACTTCTCTCGTCTTCTTCAACATTTTGTGAGGGTGTGAGAGGATTTTTTTGAGGAGCTTGAGAGTAAGGCGCCACTCTCCTACACCGGAGGAGAGATTCATCCTAGCTCGGGGAAGGATCGTCGATCTTCATCGGAGCGTTGTTGGAGCACCTCAAGAACGCGGGCTTCTCTCCTACCGATAGGAGAACTTCCTCCTACGTGAAGAAATGCGTTTGCAACTTTCGCGGTGAAGAGAATCCTTAACTCCTAGCCAACCCTAAGGTGATTCAACCTTAGGCGCGTAGGTTCGGTCGCCCATGCAGGGTGAATTCGCCGACCAACATTAGTTGGGACTGGCACGCCGCCTTTGTGATAGACCGTTGATTTCCTAGAGCTAGCCCTAGGTTATAAATCCAGTGCGTTAGCCATTTTTATTCAGAACCGAGTGATTCCCCTTGTGAGCCTTAGGCATATATCCCGTTAGGTTGGAATCTCAATTTCTTAAGGTTTTGGCGCTCCCAATTTTCCTTGAAGGGGGTTGGTTGAGTTCAGCCTCTAGAGATGGGAAAAGTTTTGCAGCTAGCCTATCATGCGAGATCGCGTATACTCATAGGACAAAATAAACTTTGTAGCTAGTTCGCCCTAGGAACAGTGAAGGACTTCCCATACGAGAAAATAGAAGGGGAAGCCCTCTACATTGCCACACCAAAACCGGAGGCGGCTATGCCACGAATCCAAGACTGCCAACTCTAAATACCTACATGAGGTTGTTAGGTAGAGTTCGATGCACTGTCGAGAGTTTTTGGTTGCATCGCGTATGCATATACCACATTGTTGCATTTTTGCATGTGACCATTTGTTACATTGTATGCATGTCTATGCGAGCACTTTGGGTTGATCGACTGTCCTATGTCAATTCTCAATCCTTCTGGTTTTGATCGGCTGTCTCAGGCTGATTATCCTTTCTTTTGGATTCGATCGATCACTACGTGTTGATCACATGTTTTGGGTTCAATCGACCGTTCCAGGCCGATCACTCTGTCTGTTGGGTTTGATCGGCTATCCCAGGTCGATCACCCTATCTTCTAGGTTTGATCAACCGCTACGCATCGATCGCCTGCCTTGTATTTGATCGGTCGTCCTGGGCCGATCGTCTTATTTTCTGGGTTTGATTTGCCGCAACGTGTCGATCGCCCTCCTTGGGTTCAATTGACCGTTCCAGGCCGATCACCCTATCTTCTAAGTTTGATTGATCGTTGCGCATCGATCACTCGCATTGGGTTCGATCAGTCATCCTGGGCCGATCACTCTATCTTCTGGTTTTGATCTATCATTGTGTCGATCACCCACCTTGGGTTCAAACGACCTGTGAGAATGTCTCCACGAGCAGTGCGAGTTTCTGTATCACGAGCAATAAACATGTATGATTGTGCTAAGTATCGAAGGGTTCTAAAGTGTGTCATATGCCTTACGAACCCACATCATAGGTCTGTTATTTTAAAAGTATAAAATGGATATTTTTATTATTTAGCATTATCTACATACTTCTCTTGTGACGTATCTCTTATTTTAAAATTATATAAGTTAGGTCACATGTGAGGCCAATTATTTTAAAAAAGTCACACTTCTCTTGTGACGTGCTTTAGATCTATTGAATCTTTAGGACGAGGTCGGCATGGCGACTGCATCAAAGTCATAGGGTAGTCGGACTTTACCCTGTACGCTTAAATACTAGTTAGGACAATTCTCGTTAGATAGTGTGCTAGGCTAGGATCTAGGATGCTATGTGGTCTTTTTTATGTCTGGCTATTGTTCTTTGTTGGTTTGATTGTCCAAGCCAGACATCTTTCCTACTTTGCTTTTTAATGTGTTTGCATGCTTGACATGCATGATAGTGTGTTTGGACGTTCTTTCGCAAGGAGCCGGGCCTATATGTGCACACACACTGGTACTTTTGGAAAAGGGAGCATGTGATGAATTCCACCAACTCTTTTCTTGCAAGGGTTGTTTAGCTCCTCACCAGGCATGGCTAATTGCACGTTGCATGGCATTCCCTGCAGACCTTGTTTTCTATGCAGGTCACGTCTTTTTTTATGTACTTTTTAGAATCTAGGAGAGTCTTGAGTTGAAAATAAGATATAGGCACATGTTTCGAGGTGTTTGGCGCAGGAAATATGTGGAGGTGACTAAGAGCAGATGCTCGTGTCCCGTATCTTAATTTTGTATTTTATATTGATATATAGGATTATGATCGGACATGTACATGCAGAGTCTGACCGTCTTTTTCTTTTCTGGGATACGTTACCAACCCAACGACATTTGACCTTTTATATATTTTATTTTTGTCTTATTGCGTGAATGAATGCTTGAATTGCTTCATTGTTTATTTTTGTGGTTTTTGTCTGGGAATCACAAAGCAATTTTGGTTCATTAGAACTTAAAATCCTAAGTTTTCTATAAAAATCCAAATTAAAATATTGAAGATAATTAAAATTAAGGATTAAAATATTTAGGACTTTAAAATTTATATCTTACTTTCCTGCATGGCCTTTGAGCCAGATTTTAAACAAGCTGCATTGAATGAACATAACCCAAGTCATACCAATAGAGCATCCATAATATTTAAGGCCGCTCTAGATAACTGCATTATTATTGCAAGTCCCAAGGAGAAGCCTCAATGCTTCTCCAACCCGACTGACATAACATACCTTTTATATATATGTGTGGTTTTCTAGTACCCCTAGAGTTTTAGAAGACTCCCCAACCCAGACGAGGTGTAAGTCATTTTATTTGGAGTGTTTCTAGCTTTGTAATTAAACCTTCATTTCCTAAGGCATCTTGCCATTTCAACAGGTCTTGAAGCTCCAGCTTATATTCATAGGATAAAGTTTATTTCCTTTGACCTTACGGTTACTAAGATCCCTCGTGGACGACGCAATTCATGGATTGCTGACCGAGGATCTCAGCAAGTGTTGGGTCGACTATCTTCACGACCATGTAGACCTATGACCATAGTGACTTGAAATGACGGGTTCGTGGTATCCAACCTAGCTACCTCTGCCTTATAGGATTACTTTACCTTCCTGTTGTTGAGCTCCTTTAAGCTTTGTAGCTCTTTGACTTCATTAATATCATTTTGACGGCACGATGTCAATGAACTGCCACCTATTTGGGATACGATGAGTTGTTCTTTGCCTTTATGACCGAGACATGCTTTAACGTGTTGGGATATCTCATTAAGATGATTAAAGTTATTCCATGGGCTCTGTGTGCCGATAAACCGCTATCCAATCGGGATGTGAGAGATTCACTCCCTGCTCAATAACTTAACAAGAGCTTTGAAACATATGGGCATCCCCCCTCGGAATAACCTTTTTTCTTGATCTATTTCCTCAAATCAATGATAACAAATAAAATCACTTTTATTGAGAGTATTCTTGAATATCCTCCAAGATATAATTAAGTGTTATACATCCCATTATGAGTACTCTTAACCTCATAATAGACACCTACACCTAAATCTTTGTTTGTAACTAGTTTACGTATGTATTTTTTTGCGGGTATTGGTCCACAATGCCTCTGCCCAATCTTATTTGTGCGAACATGCTTGACCTATCATTGTAAGGTTTATCGCACGTAGACTCTCCACGTTCTTCCTGTTGTTTGTCGTTTTTATCGTATGTTTCTTCTTTTTGGTTCATCTCTTCTAATCATTCATATGATCTGGAAGAGAGATTTAGTCAGAAAATGAAAATATAAGACGATCGACAAGCTGACGACTCATTCAAAAAATAAAAATAAAAAAAGTAAAAAAACATCGCCACTTATGAATGTCCAAGACAATATCCATCAACTCCCGCCCGTATGCTCACTTGAGCCTCGCCCTAGGGGTGAGCATTTGACTGAATTAAGCAATTGGTCGTTGGTCCTGCATGAGCAGTGCTTCCAATCCGTACCCTAATACATCTATCTCCACCACAAATGGTCTATTGAAACCTGGAAGTGCAAATGTCGGTATACTGATCATGACTCTCTTCAAATGTTTGAAGGTCTATGTTGCGGCCTCCCCCCACTTAAAATTGTCTTTCTTCAGCTGCTTTGCTAGTTGCCATGCTATCGTGGCGTACCCTTTCAAAAATTTTTGGTAGTATCCTGTGAGACCTAGGGATCCCTCAACTCCTTTAAGCTCCTAGGTAAGGTAAAGGCCAGTCCATCATAGCTTAAATCATGGATGGATCTGCTCTTGTCACTACATACCCAAGGAACTCCACCTGTAACTATGCAAAAGAACTTTTTTTTCAAATTGGCATACAACTGATGCTTTCTCAGCTTCCCAAGAGCTTCCTCAGGTGCTCCAAATACTCTGTATCTATACGACTGTAGAACAAAATGTAATTGAATAAAAGCAGAACAAATTTCCTGAGGCAAGGCAAAAAAACCCTATTCATGAGGGATTGGAAGGTGGTTGAGGCGTTGGAGAGGCCAAACGACATCACCAAGAACTTGTAATATCCTTCATTTGTCCTGAACACTATCTTATGCACATCCGCTGGATTCATCATGATTTGGTGGTATCCCGACTTAGCATCAACTTTCGAGATAACGACCGCCCCATAAAACTCATCTAGCAACTCATCAATAACAAGAATAAGAAATTTATCAAAGACCGTCTCCTTATTCAACGCTCGGCGGTCCATACAGAACCTCCAACTGCCATTTATTTCTTCACAAACAGGACTGGACTGGAGAAGAGACTCACACTGGTCTGATAATTCCCGCCTCTAGCATCTCTTGTATCAACTTCTCTATCTCATTTTTCTAAATCTGGGGATACCGGTAGGGTCTCAAACTAATAGAACTATAATGTAATGGCATGCTCACGCTCCCATGGTGGTGGTAACTCGCTGAGCTGCTGAAAGATATTCGTAAGCTGTTGTATGAGTTGTTGGACCCCTTCGTGAAACTCTGCCAACTCGGGATCTCAGACCCCCTTCTACAACTCCTCCAAGTAGCCCATCCCAGCTCGCCGTATCGACTTGACCATGGTTTTGAGTGAGACCATGGTTTTGCATAAACTAGCATGACCTCTCAGCCTCAACTCCTCCACCTGGAATTCCATCGTTAGGGATTTCTAGTCCACCTTCATCTCCCCAAGCGTCTGTAATCACTTCATCCCTAGAATCACATATGTGCTGCCCAAGTTTAAGGGAAGCCCTGCACCATATATATGCCATGTAGCGTCAAAACCAATCCCTTACAAACTTCCTGACTTCTCTCCACCTTCCCTGTCCCCATCATGACGCCGAAGCCCCATGTAGCCACCAACTTCATCCCTAGCCGATCCACGACCTGATTTGAGATAAAGTTATGTGTGGCCCCGCCATCCACCAACACCACAATTGGATGTTCCTCGATCTACCCCTCACTTTTATGGAGTGATTTGGAGTAAATCCCACCACCAAATTGAGGGGCACCTCCACTACATCCAAATGCAGATGTTTCTCCTCCTCCACCGCGTCTTCCTTCGATTCCTCACCCTCCATCTCCTCCTGAATTAAAAGAATCTGAAGGGCGCGCTCCTTGCAACAATGGTCTGGAGCATATTTCTCGTCACAACTGTAACATAATCCTTTTACTATTTTATCCTGCACTTCTACATCGGCGAGACACTTGAAATTTCCCACAAAGCGGGCACATATTCTTCTCTTTCGGCGTCTCTTTCTGACGTCTGGTGTCGTGGTTGTCAAGACACCCTTATAGAATCCTCCTATGTTGTAGTCTTTGCTGGCCCTTTTCACATGTTTCTTATCCTCCATCATCTGGGTGAGCTCCTTGTCTCTCAATCCACACAGTCTCAATGGTCGGATGACTGCTTGTATGTCAAGCTTCAGGCCTTTCAATAAGTTCCCTTCTAGTCCTGCTGCAGAAATACAGTTCTTGTATTTCAATAATAATTCTCTCCTGGGTCAGAGCATAGAATTGCTCGTGTATGTCTCCTTCTTGAATGGCTTGGAAACACTCCAACATGTAATCCTTAAACTCATTCCACGAGTGCAATAGATGCCTAGAACCTTTCCGTCCAAACATAACCTGGCCTCCATGAGCCTCTCTTTCTTAGTTAACCCGTTGACTGTAAAATATCTCTCCACCCGATACATCCACCCATGTGCATCTTAAACTCCTTCCACGAGTGCATTAGTTTTCTGACTGTTACATCTCTACCCCAACTTCCTCTTCCTCTGGTATTTTCTCCTATGTGTCTAGAGAGAAACTCTCTTCTCCAATCATAGCCATAACCCACTCCAAATTCCTTCCTTCCTTCCTCCTTCCTCCTTCGTGCTCTTCCGAGTCCCTTGCACCATCCCACTAATTTTTGGCCAAGCCCCCTCCTCTTGGAGTCCTAAGGGAGCCACTCTTGGTGGTAGATGATGCCATTCTTATTGTCATCTTGTTCGATCTCCTTCCCCTTTGAGCTGACCAAGGATTCCCTGATCAACCCTTGGTTAGAGTTTGCAACTAGAGTGATCGGCATGGCCTTGAACTGCATCTCTGTGAGCAATTTTTCACATTCTCCCACATTTCTCCTACGGTCTCGAACCTATCCTCCATACGGCTCTCTATAGAAGAAAACCCGCCGTCCATCATGGCAAACCTTTCTTCCATTTCCGATATAATTTGTCCAACTCCTAGCACATCAATTTTCTTTGTTGTCATCCCTCCAAGATCTTGCTTTGATACCAAATTGTTATAATCTATAACCAAAACCAATGAGCATACAATAACGAACTTGCAATAAATATGTGGAAAAACTTAAACGAGGATGCTCTTACAAAAATAAGGGAAAACATACAAGATACAATGATGATTTACTGTTCGAGAGGTGGATCGTCTCTCCCACAACCCTAGACGTCGCTAGGAATGCCATAGGAAGAAAAGAAAATAGCAACCAATAAAACATGCATAAAAGAAACAAATTCTAGCCTTTAGGCACTAAATACATACTCCGTAAGAGTTCCTTTCAAATTTCCCCCAAAAGCCCCCCTTAATTCCCTTTCCTTCTATAGGTGACCAATGGCTTGGAGGGCCCCACCCAGGTGCTGTGACGCCTGAACTAGATCTGGGCTAGGCCGGCTAGTCTGTCTCCTTCTAATCGGTCCATGCCTGGGCCGGTTCAACCAACACAGGAGTCCCGTGCGTATTAGATGAGCAATATCATCTTTTTGCTACTAACATGGCATGCTTTGAGTGTCTTAACAAACGTGAAAGCAACAAGTTTTAATAGCATGGCATGCATCTAATTTTTTACTTATTTGCATTTTTTTTCTTAGTAAATATTTAAAAAAAAGAACAAAAAGATCATAATTAATATAGATGATCACTTCAAATCGTACTTCAAAAGTGAAACAAAGTGACCGGTTGATCTAGCACATTACTTTTCTGTGAATTGTAATCTCATAGTAAAGTGCGCCGAGCACCACTTTTTAGTGTTGTGTATGTTCGGCTCCTACTCAAAATTAAATCATAATTCATATTTTAAGGTTTGGTTCAATATCTAAAGCAATAAATAGGCAAGATCATTTTGTTTTTTTTTCATTGTTTGTTGTAAATATTGGGTTGTTTCTTATTGATTAGCTAGCCACTGCTTGGTGTTCCTTTCTTCATGCGCACTCCCTCGTTAGCTTTTATATGCTTTTGTTAGTTCTGTTGTTGGTGCCACTAGTTTATCACCAACAAGTGTTTTTTAGGATGCTTCTTGATGACATACCTTCACACTCACTTCACACTACCATCGCTCTCAATCTATAGCTGGTCACTTATATCAGGAGTATTTCCTTGATTTGTAAAATTTTTTTATCATATCATTATTTATATAATTTGTATTGTTGATTCTTTTTTTTGTCTTTCGAATAACTAGAGATTACTGTTACTGAACATTATGTTAAATTTGCTAAAAAATATATTATTTAATGTGCCTTGGTTAATTAAATGACAATTATATGCATATAATATCTATATATACGATATATAACCTGTGAATACTTTAGTGAAAATGTTTCTTAATTTGCTTTGTGCTTTATGCATTGAAGACAAAAAGGAACCCTTGTACATTGCACTATGCTTAATCCATAGAAAATATTATCTCCACTTTTGTTTAAAGGTGATGCATTACCGCATGCCACCCTTTAATACATTGGATAAAAACAACAAAATACCTTTGCAATCTCCAAAGCCAACTGCTTTAATAAAAATTAAACAATGTCATAAGCAGTTATGCTAAGCAAAAAACGTTACCTTGTAATTTCGCGAATGAACCTTTAGACTCTCAGACTCTGCCACCGCTTCAATATTTGCAATGATTGTTTTCGCAGGATGGCGTGAAACAAAGCGAGTTTGCCGCTTCACATAATCCTTAAAAAATCATTTTTGTATAGCATTTTAGAACTGGTTAAATGCAACAAATATTAATAGAGAAAAAAAAATCCAATTGGATGCATGCCTGTTTTTGGAACATGAGTCTCCATACGAAGAAAAAAGCATTTGTGTTTGAATGAAGATATATGGGAAGTGTAAATGATGAAAAATAGCACAGACGATATATAATCACTAGGATACAAGCAGCAGCTCAAACATGTCAAGCCATAATATGGTACACAAATCCAACTCTAAAATAAAGTGGCAAAATAAAATAATTACAACTATGCCACTAATTTTTATTATTACACACACACACACACCCACAGAGAGAGAGGTGCTTGAATTTTTGCATTTCAGTGAGAACCATGTACCTTTATTTACATAAAATTTTAATTCCTCTATAAATAACTAATTATCTAATGATTACTCCCAATTTCACTACAGCAGAATATACAAAGTTGTCAACGTTTATATGGATGCACCTGTGAGAATACAAAGGAAATACTACAGCTTGCAGAAAACAAATTATGGATATGAATACTAGTTACCCTTCACGGATATGAATAATATTTGGACACCGCCAGTTAATCTATCATGGAATCCAACACAGAGCCTGCCATAATTCTGTTAGATTGGCAACTACAGCGTTTTCCATCACGCCAAGCTCGTCAAATAATTTGAAGACTTAATTTAGACTCAGGGCTGAAAGGGCAATTTAATCATTTGGTAGTTATTATTGTTTGGAATAAATAATGCTTAATATGATTAGGTAGGGATAAGTGATTGTTATATTGAGTCTTAGGAGTTGGTGTTTGGGAGAGACTCACCATCCTCTCGATTTGTAGGCCTATCCTTTATATATTTGGGATTATATTGTTTTATTTTAGTGCAAGTGGGATAAAATCTATTATTTCTGCCCTAATTTCTACAAAAACTTGTCTTCCTATCAAATCGGTATCAAAGCTGTACCAGGGGTAATAGTGGCCAAGAAAGTCGATGCATAGGAAGAGAAATTAGAGAGGGGGATGAGCCAAATCAAATTAGGAATGGCAGAACATTTCTGGTCCATAGAGGGGCGATTCTCGTTTATGGGGGGCGATTCAAAACCCTAGAGGAAATGATGAAGAAGATTAAAGAGTTCCATGCAAACCCACCGTTGCCTGCCGCAGGATCGAATGACAATATTTGAAACCGGTCGATTGACAGCAATCAGAAGGAATTGCACAATATTAAGTTTATGCAGGGGATTGAATTGCTGTCTTAGGAGGATCCAGAGCCGCATAATCGAGCAAAGGAATCGGAAGTGAACCCGAGCGGCACTACCAGAAAGGAAATGTGTGATACCCGAATGAATAGAACTCAAGTGACAGTGAATAGAAGGAAACATGCGAAGGAGTCAGGATTGAGGGAAGTAGACGGAACGCGAGAGATATGAGCCAGGTGATGACCAAGTCAAAGAAATTTAGTTGGGAGCAATCACACAACATCAAGAGGGCCGGAGAAAATAACAAGCAGAACAGGATGGCAGCGTGCGATTAAGGGCTGTAAAAGATCGGTTTAAAGGATTTTGGCTTGGAATATGGAAACACGGAAGGTGGGACCCTAGCTGAGGGCTGCATCCAACCATACTAGTGCCTTTTGTTGTGGCAATTACGACAACCTTACAAACGGAAGGCGATTTGGAGGCCTCTGGGGATGGATGGCAGATTATGGGGCTTGCCAGCTTTTTTGAAAGAAGGTCAATATGAGTTGAGGAAGAGAGCCCAACCATCACTTTGTGGGTTAAATGAGCTTTGATTGAGAAAATTGAAGAGGAGACTCACACATAAGGAAGCTAAAGATTTGATCTTTGAAGGAGAGGATGCCTATTATTGGGTTTATCGAGTGGAGAGATACTCCGCTATTAATAGACTGATAGAGAAAGAAATATTGATGAAAAATTGATGTTTGCCTTTTTCACTTTATTTCCTATTTCTTTTCTTCTAATTAGGGTTCTTTATAGCAAGATACTATTTATATGTTTATTTTATTTTTTTTCTTTGGAAGACTTTTGACAATTGCTAGTGTTTAGAATTGTAATTTCTATTTATGCTCTCCAGAGTAGTGTATCATCTTCTTTTTGCTAGTATATCTGTGTTTTGGTCAAAAATAGATGGTTAATCTCCTTCACCACCCGGGCCTCGCAAGTTCGTCGTTCACTTGTTGTTTTCAATTAGATAATTGTGAAAATTAAGCCAGACTGATTGGTCAGGAACAAGTGGTGAATTTCCCTTGGCATCCTCACCTCACCGATTTTCCATTTGCTTGTTGTTTTCAATCAAACAATCGTCGAAACCGGTCCAACTTCATGTCCACAGCGGATTTCATCAACCGAACACCACATCCTTTCCAAGCCCTGCTAGCCGCTATATTTTCATTCCCTCATTATTCCACCACCAGTTCCCAGTAACATTCTGTTCCTAAACACCTTCGAGTAACCTTAGGATGATATCAACTAAGTATCAAAGCACGACAAATCAAAGTTTTTAAGATGTTTTTTTTTCTTGCACAAAATCTAAAATTAAAAAAAAAAATCTTCATTCTCAAACTATTCTTACTACAAATCCGAGCCCAACCTTAAATTTTCAAAATTCAACTTTCTTACATCCACCAGAATTTCACCCAGACACATCACATGAAAGAAATTTACAGATGAAACGAGAGTTGCAACGCAAGTACCTACCAACACATTACATAAAAGACTTGTTCTTAAGACTTCACCACTTATAATAGAAAGACATCTTAGTAGAGTACACAATTGAGTTTAAGCAACTTATATTGAAGTGTGGGCGAATAGAGCCCAAAGTGAACACCCTTGCTCGATATTTGGGGAGACAGATATCATCTATTGGTCACGTGCATCTGATTGCCCAAATAGAAGGGTGATCTCAAACATTGAGCTGAGAACAATTAAGAAAATAAGCAATGACAGGTGAGATACTCAAGAAGGTGAGAACGCAAAAGAATACTAGATTTTGATGAGGAAGGTATGCTAGTGATTCACACCAAGTCCATGAGAGGACTCCAACAGAATTAACATTAGTTGTCCTCGCAGAATTACTTGGAGAGGAAAAATTGCTCCATTCATTATTCACAAATAAGATCTCACACACACACACACACAAACAAATATATATATATATATATATATATATATATATATATATATATATATATATATATATATATTACATATATATATATATATATATATATATATATATATATATATATATATATATATATATATATTATTCACTCTCTCCTTATTTACCAAACATATCTCACTTAAATTAGGAATGAAAATAATTCTAAATAAAAAATAGAAAAACATAAAATAAGAAGGAAATAACTAAATCAAAGGTTTCCAAAAATAACCCAAATAAATCCTCCTTGATTTGGAGGGGGTGGACGATCCTCATGAGAGAGATATATATCGAAAGAACTAAAACTTCTTATGTTATATTTCTACACTCCTCAAGTTGGGTCGCAAATATTGTAGAGACCAAGCTTGATATTGAATTCTAAGAATTTAGTGAAAGGAAGAACTTTGTTGCAATCAGCACTGTCAATCACCTTCACCGACTCCAGAACCTTTGTGTCACGAGGTTGGTGTCCTGCTCTGAATCACCTTTAGAGTAGAGCTTGAAGTTCCTAATAGTAAATAGGGTTGCTTCTAGTTTGTTGTCGCTGTCATTGACTGCAGTTTTTGCAATTTCTGCAGGTAGGTGGAAGTTGTTGCAAGAAAGGAAAGGCTACAGGTAAAGTTGCAGGGAAGAATGCGGGTAAGTAGACAACCTGCAAGGATAGCTGCACAGTGCGGCTTGTAGGGGAAAAACAAACAATTGCAGGGAAGAGAGAAGAAAGGGCCTATAACAGAGAGAAACTCCGATGAAGGGCTTGCAGCAGGAATACTAGTTGCAGGGAGATTTTTAGAGTGTCTACTGTAGGGAAAAGCTCAAGCAGAGGGCCTGTTATAGGACAACGCCAGAGGAGGGCCTGTTGTAGAGAGAATTCCGGAGGAAGGCTTGTCATAGAAAAAAGCTCCAGTGCAAAGTCTGCTATAGGGAAAAGCTCCGGTAGAGAGCTTACCGCAATTAGAAGCCCCGAAGGAGAGCCTATAAGAAGACAGGTGGCTGTATGAAGGATTTTGATAGTAGCTGCTGATGCTGAGGACTCAAGAGTCTGCCAAAGGAAGAGGGTTTGCAGTGAGGAGGGCCTTTAACAGGATACTCCTAGAAGTTACTCGTTCCGGTGCTCCTTACCCCTTCTTGTGAGTCAACAACCTAAAGTGGGCAACAACGAGCTCAATGAAATAAACAACGCTAAAATAAAATTTTATAGATGGAAAAGTAATAATGTGCATGCTCATATGCAATCCATATATATGTCCATAACACATGACACAACATGCTCTCTCTCTCTCTCTATATATATATATAACATGAAAAGAAAGGACATGTATAGGGAACCATGACAGTTGTATAAACTATATATTTCGTCCATCTTATGTAATCATAGGCATATTAATAAAAGTCATCAATCTATTCATAAAAATATCACTTGTAATTGTATAGGCTCAACTATTCTCATGTCATGTTATTGGGTCGTCACCCAACCCAAAATCCACATTAACTATTCATAAAGGTTGGATCTCCAAATACAATAGTTATCAATAGCCACCCTGATGGACGAAAACTTACCGCGAAGTAAGTTGGTCAATCATGCAAACATATTTGTCAAGTAATATGTGATCTAAGAGTTCGTGCATCGATCCCACGAAGATAGCGTCAAAATATTCTTAACAGACAAAGTTCTAGTTCAGTAAACCGCTAAATGTAGTTGAAGAGATTAGATTCAAGAGATGAATCTAACAGTTCTAAAAATACAATAACCAGAAATAACAACAAAAGTGCAGAGTTCTTCAGAAATGCAAGCATTGTACTCCCATGATGCAGATTAAGTGATTATTAAGGTTTTCCTAATGAACCCACATAATTGTTGATAATCAGAAATAAAAGGCTTCTTCTTATGCCTAGGTCTAGGTCAAAAGAAGAATTAAAACACAAAGTTAAGTTTTGCTTAACCTCATGACATTTTCGAGGATTCTTCTGATCCTCTATCAATACGCAGAATCTTACTGAAATATGTCTATCATCTTGAAAGTCTGTGGTTAACTTATTCGTACCATTACGCAACCAGCAGATGTTACAGTTCATGAGGAATTTTAATATCTTATCATGTTTGATAAAAACTAATTACGATCAAAAGATTAAAACATCAACATCTGAATTATGCATCAAAGAGACGTCGAGGGAAACAACATTAAAACCACAAAAAATACACCAAACTTACATCGCGGGAGAACGAAACAAGATTAACTGCAATGCATGATGAATGAAAATAAAAACTTTTTTATTGCGGGCATAAGGAGATAACACAGAAAGCACAGAAAACTCAATATAGAGCCGATCAATCCTTGCAATACAACGTGGTCCTCTCCAATCAATATAAATTTTCATGGATCAATTTCATACATATGCACTCAATCTCACCTTACAAGATCATAAAACACCTCAAACAACCATAAAAAAATAAAAAAAAAAATAAAAAAAACATACTTTTCTGAGCGAACTTGAGGAGGAAAACTCCAAAAGCTCTAAAAGCTCCAAAAGATTTCCCTGTGCCACAGAGGCACAACCCCTAAGCAAAAAGTTCCCCCCACCCTAAGGGTTAAAACATGTATTTATACTTATTTGAGGCATTAGAGGTCCAAAATAGGCATCAAATCTCTCTAAATTGGAAAAATATTAGAAAATCTGCGTTTTGACAAGTTGTTAGGTGAGGGTGAGCCATGCGTGTGTGCAGGTGCTCCCCCACGCTCGCGAGAAATTGCTTATGAGTTTCTGTGATGGTATGTTGGCATGATGGGCTGGATTTGCAACATCCAGAGGCTGTGGCAGCGCGGAATTTGCTTGGTGTGTGGAGGTGCTACTGCGGATGCGTGCAAGCACCTCAAATGGAGTTGTGGAGGGGCGCCAAATGACTAGAACTGTGAGATCCAGAGGCACTGGCGTGCACATAGCCGCACCAGGGGCGTGTTGAGTGCACGTGTGCTAAAATGCAGAGCCACAGGTGCCAAATTCAGTTTTTCATTGTTTTTGCTCTAAATTCACCTCTTTTCCTTCCACAAGTGGCTTAAACCATGTATCATGCACAATACAACAAAAATACTTTTCTTAATCGTAATTTCATGATAAATAAGAGAATTAACATGGTATTTAATGCAGAAAAATCACGTAAATTTATCTCATATCACCCGTGGTACCAACTGTTCTCTACATTCTATTGTCATCTGATACCAATGGTTCTCAGAGTTTAGTTAGTGTATGAATACAAGGAGTTGAGAATCTCATCATTTCATATCATCCGTACTTGCAACTATTCATGCAATCATTTGTGACATTTCTTAAAGCATAATTCATGTAACAAACATTCATTATTTGTACCTCATATATTATATGCATACAATAACAATAAAGCCTTAATCCCACTACGTGGGGTCGGCTACATGAATCCTTTTTCTCCATTGCGTTCTATTTAGTGTTATATTTTCATTTAGTTCTAGTAAATTAAGATCAATTTTAATACAATAAGCCCAAGTTTTCCTAGGTCTACCTCTGCCTTTCTTAACACAAGTCGAATCTAAAACATCTACTCTCCTAATCAGATCATCAAATGGTCGACGTTATGTGACCAAATCATCTAAGACGACTTTCTCTAATTTTGTCCGTCACAGGAGCTACACCAACCCTATCATGGATATATTCATTTCGCATTTTGTTTAAGTGTAAAGCCACTCATACACCTAATCATTCTCATTTCGGCAACACTTAACTTATTATTGTGATTCTCTTTTAAAAGCCAACATTCAGCACCATATAGCATTGCAGGTCTCACCACCGTCTTATAAAATTTTCCTTTCAGTCGAAGCGGTAATTTTCTATCACACAAAAGGCCCGAAGAATTCCTCCACTTCAACCAATCAACTTGAATTCTACTATTAACATCCCCATCTATATCACCATAACAACGGACCCACTTCAACACTCTTTAATAATTTGATCACCCAAAGTCACACTTCTGTCACTAGAGCTATTACTACTAAAATTCATAATTTTATTACTCAAAGTCACACTTCTGTCACTAGAACTATTACTACTAAAATTATATTCCATGTATTCAGTTTTAGTTCTACTGAAATGAAGGCCTTTAGACTCCAATGCAGACCTCCATAATTCAAGTTTTTCCTAAGCTTTTTCTCTCATTTTATCCACGAGAGGGATATCATCAGCAAAAAGCATAAACCAAGGTACATCCTCCTGTAGATGTCCAGTAAGACCATCCATAACTAAAGCAAAAAGATATGGGCTTAAAGCCGATCCCTAATGTAATCCAACAGAAATAGGTAAATATTTGGTCAATCCTCCTTCAGTATGAACACAAGTAACAGCTATAGTGTAATATCTTTAATGACTTGAATATAAGTCATATCAACACATTTCTTCTCAAGAACTCTCCAAAGGATACTTCTTGGAACCTTATCGTAAGCTTTTTCTAAATTAATAAAAATCAAATGTAGATTCTCCTTATTATCTCCGAACTTCTCCATCAAACCTCTCAATAAATGCATAGCTTCTATAGTAGACCTGCCCGGCATAAATCCAAATTGATTATAAGAAATCTTTGTGATGCGACTTAACATATGTTCAATTACCCTCTCACATAACTTTAAAGTATGACACATCAACTTAATTCCTCTATAATTTGCACACTCTTGTGCATCTCTTTTATCTTAAAAATGGAAACCAAAATACTCTTCCTCCACTCCTCGGGAATCTTTTTAGTTTTTAAATTAATATTAAAGAGTTTAGTAAGCCAAGTAACTCCTAAATGGCCAAAAATCTCTTTCTCCACACCTCGGGCATCTTTTTAGTTTTTAAAATAATATTAAAGAGTTTAGTAAGCCAAGGAACTCCCAAATCTCCCAAATATTTCCACACTTCAATTGGGATATCATCAAGTCCTACAGACTTTCCACCTTTGGTTTTAAATATTTCCACACTTCAATTGGAATATCATCAGGTCCTACAGACTTTCCACCCTTGGTTTTCTTCACATCAATTGGGATATCATCAGGTCCTACAGACTTTCCACCTTTGGTTTTCTTTAAAGCCTCCTCAATATCATCAGGTCCTACGGACTTTCCACCCTTGGTTTTCTTTAAAGCCTCCTCAACTTCTTTACTAATGCGACGATAAAAATGAAACGTTTTATTATTATTCACGATATTAAGATCACTAAGATCGATTATATTTTTAGAAATTTCAATAAAAAGTTTATCAAAGTAACTCACCCACCTAAGTAGACCTCTTCATATATTATATGTATGAAGCATAGTAAATGAATAACTGCAAGCAATGATTTTATAAATATGTTCATCAGATTATAAGATAGTAAAATCATGTATTGCAAGTTACAATAAGGTTGCATTCATACAATTTATGCAGATATTCATTTACAATATGTAAAATTTTAAATGTAATAGTGTCAAATACATAATCACATAAAACCTATAGAGGTTTATTCTTCTTAAGTTACACAACATTATTTCATTTGAATTGACGAAATAGCTTTCACAACGAAATTCCCCCAGTTCATCTCAAGCTCACCGCCTAGTGTAAATATGAAAATCATAATTTCATGAAATCTTGCTCATTTCGTGATTTAACCCCAAATATATTTTACGAATTCTTACCTTAAACCGGCTTCCCTACATAGTTGACACTTCTTTGGGACCACCTATTTTTCTTCCCTTTTTCTCATATCACCTTAATACTCCTTTTCTTCGCTAATTTACCACTAATGGTCCTTACGGAAGCCCACAAACCAATTTCGTAGTCTCCAACACAAGTCTGCCTCCGCTACAATTACCAAAAATGAAGTGTGCTGATTCATTGTAAATGTCAATAAAAACGTAAGGAAAAGAATGACACAATTAGTGTGAAAGAAGATTTCCTAATAACGATTTCGTCCCAGAGCCTTGAATTACCGCCTGCGGCCCTCTATTGATCGCATACCCTAGTCTGTTTGCATCCTGCTACAGGAACCAAGCAAAGATCTCGCGATAAGGAGGAATCAAGAGAGGGGAAGAGGAGGGATTGAGACATGTAACATGATCTCAAGGAAATCCTAGCCGCTCAATCGAGTCAAGCCAACACATGTGCAACTAACTGCGGGAGAGTCGGTTGTGAATAGTGAAGGAATTATGGAGAATAATTAAGGGTTAATTAAATTTAATTAAACTTATAACTTCTTAATTTTATATCTTCTCATCCGTTTAAAATTCATGCATTGAACTATATATCAAATTGATCATTTTGATGTATGGCATTTTATGAATTTGATATGATTAAAATCTGAGGGATGCAAAATTTGAGGTACATTTTAAAGTCGCCAAAATTTTACTTGGCTTTTCAAATTTTGGGTGCTACAGAATATCCAAAGTTGTTAGTGTTTGTGGTTGAGGTTTTTGCTGCAAAGAAGGGCAACCTGTCAAGAAAGCCCGAAAAAGGTTGTTAGGCGTAGTAGCAGTAGAGAAAAGGCCAATGGAGGTGAACGACAAACGACAAAAAGATTTAAATGGAAGACATGAACACTAGTGTGTCGAGAGAAGATTGGAACGACAGAACACTGCCATCTCATGCATACATGAGGAGATGACACAACAACCCTATCTCTCGAGCTTATAAGAGGAGACGACCTTCATGCATCAAAGATGGCATAAGAGAAATCATAGGGATTTTTGTTGTTATCGGTGTTGTTCCGGGAAGATTCCGACTATTGAGGCAGAGGAATAGAGAGACAAATAATTCAAGAGAAGTTTCTACTTCTGTAGAAAGCAAAAGAGGGCTGCATTTTTCTTCCCATTAGTATTTTTAGCTTCTTGTGGAGGAGGCAACGACTGTTGCTACGATTCAGAACTGGAATTTGCCTCCTCATCATCTTTCTCTCCATCTTCTGAGTCCGTTTCAGAAGAAGGAAGGTATTCAAACCCTGCTTACCATCCGAGGTTCTATAATCTCCCCGCTATGGTAGTGGGTTTGTAACACCCCACTTGCAAGCTATCAGGTAAAGTTTGACACAATTGAAAAATACCACAATTTTTTCACCTACTAAAGTTTGATCAAATTAATTTTATTAAATTCTATGCTTGAAATTGAGCAATTCGATATAAAACACTAACCTAAATTATGAACGGATTGAGAAACATTAATTTTTAAAGTTTTTAATTTAATTAACTTATTTAAACCTTAAGTATCCCCCTTAATCCTCTGTTACTATAGTCCACCGACTTACGCTTTGTTTATTCACTAGTTTCGGTATAACAGAGTATCTAAAGCTCCAATTTTTCCTCTCCTCCCTATTTTCTCTCCCATTTCCCTTTCTCTATTGGATTTAACGTGACAGAAGGCCCGCCTAGAGCGTTCCCGCAAACTCCTATGCAAGAGGCACTGTATAGCAAGGGCGAGCGGGCACTCGAGTGTCGTAGAGCTTGATTTAGAACTCCGAAGTGGACTCTTAAGGTGTGAATCCCTTTTTCACGATATTCTAAGCATTCATTTCCTTGTTCAACCTTCGGTCTTGACTGTCTCGGATTTTGTGCTTTTCTCGTTTCCGGTAGCTGTCAGAGGAGCTTATTTTGTTTCAGAAGTGTCGTAATCATTTTGCAAGCTTCCAAAAAGGGTTTTAGCATGGGTTTAGCGAAGGGAAAGTTAAGTTGGAGATGATAAAAAGAAGATTAACCGGTTTCAGAAGAACAATTTATGCTGAGAAATCTATTTGAGGTATGATTATAGCGAATAAGCTATGTTTTGGGTCAAATCATGTTATGAACATGAATTTTATGAATTCCTATGATGTCGACGTTTTCCAGGTTGTGTACGAGACGTCGAGCTCTAGGCGAACGCATAGAAACTCGTTGTAAGGCTGCTCAGTCTAATCGTGTAAAATAATCTTCTGTTAAAAAAAGAAAAATACTCTTTTATAAATTTCGTATGATTTCTAGTTTTATAAATCCTGACATAATGTAGATAAATACCTGCAACAAATTTATGAATGCAAGTTGTCTTTATCATGCTACATGTGATTCTAAGCTATTTTATGACCCAGATAATTATGCATATGACACTGCTTGCTTACAGGTATTCTTTCAATTATAATTCATGCTTATGATATATGAAATACCTGATTGCAGAAATTATGCTTTATGAAATGTCTTATGAAAGTTGTTATATGTATAGTATTATGCTTTAAGAAATATCATAATAAATGTTAAGGGGTAGATTATTACATAAGTGCTTGCAAGTATATTATGTAAGGAAATATTCCCGACTCCTGATATTTATACGGGGGACAACTCTGGGAAACTTTAAGATTAAACGATAATATAACATTAGAGAACCTTGCGTATTAGAGGGCTGTCGATAATTGCTATGTTGGGGAATTCTAAAATTTATAGATGGTTTATATGGCATTTGGGCATGGTGACGACTCATGATGAAAGAACATGAAAAAAATTGAACCTTATACATTAAATAAGTGATATTACTATCAATGAAATGAATGAACATGTTTTTTATTATGTTATGATTTCATGCTTACGACCTACATATTACATTGTAGTCTTGATTTCTATACCTGCTTTCTTATGGTAGTATGTTTTTCTTTTTGTGTAAACATGTACAGTTTTCTACGAACATGCACGTTACTTCTTTTTTATGTGTAAAATTTTATTTTAACTTTGATTATTTTATAGAGCTAGTTTTGCTCACTCTACGTTGTTGCCTTCTAGGCAAGGCTAACAAGTACTAGGGGGAGTAGCTATGTGTCTTTGTACAGCTTTTGCACAATAGTTTTGGAAGCTTTGTACATAAGTTTTGGGTACATATTTTTATGGATTTGGATTTAATAGCTTTGTATAATTTTCATGTTTTGGATGATTTAATTTCCATGCTGTCGAATATGTAATAGAAATGCAATTTATCACGACCCACTAGGTCCTGATTATAAGAGTTAGGACGAGCGCTGGTGAGAGTTGGTTTGACCATGTTGCCAGCCCTGTCACATCACGATTGACCCTACCAGAGGGTTAGTTGGGGTGTGACTGGAAAATAGAATCAGAGAAGGGTTAAGCAAGGTTAATGGATGAAAGAATAATAGAAGCATGTTGGATTTAAAAAAACAATGAGATTA
Source organism: Phalaenopsis hybrid cultivar (assembly GCA_002079205.1). Classification (NCBI taxonomy): domain Eukaryota; kingdom Viridiplantae; phylum Streptophyta; class Magnoliopsida; order Asparagales; family Orchidaceae; genus Phalaenopsis; species Phalaenopsis hybrid cultivar. The sequence continues at coordinate 40,472 of JXCR01138127.1, forward strand.
AATATGAATTGATTTATACAAAGCTATAGATTGATGAATTTCGGGTGGGTAACTCTTATGACTTAAGATGTCATGTGTACACGATAAAATCATTATATTATATTTGCATGTGAATAATAAATTAAGTTAATACAAATAAAAATGTCTAGAGAAGAATCAAAAAGTACTGAAGGCCAATCTTTCAGGCCAAATGCAGAGCATGAAGTTCGAGCTGACACTGTTTTGGGTAGAAATGAAAATCAGAACTAGACAAATGCAGACACAAACTACTGAGCTACAGGGCATTGTGCAACTGATATCACAAGTGGTTGATAAAATGACTGCGTTCGAAAAATCCTCCACCAGTACAGGGCCCAAATATGAAACTGGAGCAGGAGTAGATCAACACTTAAAAATATTTCAGTTTTTTAAGCCACTTACATTCAATTGTGCTAGTGATACTACAGTTGCTGAAGATTGACCTTTGAAGATTTGAAAATTCTCAATTGTATGATTGTCCAAAAAACAAAAAAAATGGTGCAAGCTACATTCATGTTAGAAGGCGAAGCAGAAAGGTGGTGGCAGACACATCATAAAGAAAAAACTCAAATAGCACCTCTTCCACAGATTCAATGAGAAGAATTTATTAAAAGTATTCAAAGAATTGGTATATTCTGCCTTAAGCGAGATTAGCACTGCAAGATAAATTTTTCAATCCACACTAGCTCCAGTTGAAATCAACGATTTCTCCGTACTTGTTGAACGGAGAAGAATTGAAAATGAGCTGAACTTTTTCAGTTAACAGTAACAACGTACTTGTTGAAAGGGCAAGAAGAATTGAAAATGAGCTGAACTTTTTCAGTTAACAGTAACAACCTCAATCAGGCAAGCGAAAGAATTTTGGCAAAAGAGAACACTTTCAAAACAAGAAAACTAAATCAGAAGACAAGCAACAACTTCAGATAGAAATGCCAGTTTGTGAAAAGTGTGGGAAGATAAATTTTGGGTAGTGCTTGATCGGGTTTGCAAAATGTTACAAATGTGGACAACTATGACATATTCAAATAAATTGTTCTCAGAAAAAGAAAAAATACACTAGACCACAGGCAATCTAAGGGCAGGGACAATCTAGAAAATTTTTGGAAGGCAGTCAGCCTAGTAGAACTCAGCTTTAGGGAAAGCTCTCAATGCCAACAAAAGGTGAAACTTCAGAACATAAAATAGAGCAACCAGTAAGAGCCAGAGTTTTGGCAATTACCGCTCAAAAAGCCAAAACATCTGAAGAACTGGTAACAAGTACGCTTCTAATTCAAGATCAGTCTGACACTATTTTATTTTATTCAAGAGCATCACATTTCTTTTATGAGTTTGTCGCAAGTTTAAATGTTGATATTATGCATTTTACTCCGACTTTGTGTGTTACTATGCCCTCGGGAAGTGGGTTTATGCCAATATATAATGCTTAGTGCATGTTCATGTGCATGATAAGTTGTCAACAAAGTTTATTATCATACTAATTCAGGCATTTGATGTTATTTTGGGGATGGATAGGTTAGTAAATCATTTTGCTATCATTGAATGCTGGAAAAAACGGGTGAAACTAAAATTGCCTGGTGAAAAACCATTATATATCCTATGTGATCGAAATGCACAATATTCCCTGATTAGTGCAGTGAAAGTTGAGAAATGTTTGCAAAGTGACGAGTTAGTATTTTTGACAAAACTAGAAGTGTTAAATAAAGATGTACAAGAATTGAAAAAATCTCAGTGGTTCCAGAATTTTCTAATGTATTCCCAGAAGAATTGCTAGGACTACCGCCAGAACGAGAAGTAGAATTTGGTATTGATGTGCAACCAGAAACATCTGCAATATTCAAATCTCTGTACATGATGTCTTCACAGGAATCACAGGAATTGAAATGTCTGTTACAGGAATTGATCGATAAGGATTTTATCAGGCCAAGTAATTCACCGTGGAGTGCTCCAGTATTGTTTGTCAAGAAGAATGATGGCTCCGGTTGAATTTAGTATTAATGCGCAACCAGGAACATCTGTAATAATCAAATCTCTGTACAAGATGACTCCAAAGGAATTGTAGGAATTGAAAAGGCGGTTAGAAGAATCGATAGCTAAGGGTTTTATTAGGTCAAGTAATTCACCGTGAAGTGCTTTAGTATTGTTAGTCAACAAGAAGGATGGATCCAAACATTTATGTATTGATTACAGCGAGTTGAACAATGTGACAATCAAGAACAAATATTATTTACCCAGGATCAATGATTTATTTGATCAATTAGAAGGTACAATTGTATTTTCCCAAATTGATCTAGATCGGGATATCATTAAGTCAGAGTCAATGAGACATATATAACTAATACAACTTTTGGGACCAGGTATGGTCATTGAGTTCTTAGTTCTCTTTTGGTTTAATTAATGCTTCTGTAATTGTCAAAGACCTGATGAATCGAATCTTCAAGTCCTATGTGGATCAGTTTCTAATTATCTTCATTGATGATATTCTACTTTATTTAATAATTGATAAAGAGCATGTTAAACATTTGAGGATAGTTTTGGAGTTGTTTAGACATAATTAATTATATTCAATATTTTTGAAATGTAAATTTTGGCTGTGAATTATTGCATTTTTGGACACATTATCAGTGGTCAGAGAATTTCAATTAATCCTCAGAATATCAAAACAATTGTGGAATGGTCTACTCCATAGAATGTTATAGAGGTACACAATCTCCTTGATTTGGCAGGATATTACAGGAGATTCCTCAAAGGTTTTTAATAAATAACTATGCCATTATCCAAGATGATTAGAAAAGATGTTTAGTTTGAGTGGACTACAGAATGTGAGCACATTTTTCAGAATTGAAGAAACATTTGACCACGACACCGGTTTTAGCTCTTCTATCAATCACAGAAGGCTTCTAGATTTATAGTGATGCATCGTTAAGAGGCTTGAGTTGTGTTTTAATGCAGAATAACAAGGTGATAGCTTATATATCCAGACAATTGAAGCCACATGAAGGGAACTATCCAACACATGCTTGGAATTAGTTGTTGTGATATTTGCTCTCAAGATTTGGCGATATTATTTGTATGACGTAAAATGTGAAATTTTTACTGATCATCAAAGTCTGAAGTACATTTTCACACAAAAAGAGTTTAATTTGAGGCTAAAAAGATGGTTAGAATTGATCAAAGATTATGATCTAGATATATAATATTATTTGGGTCAAGCAAATGTTGTTGCTAATGCATTGAGTTGTAAATCCACGAGCAGTGCATAATGGATTCTCACTCAGGTTGATTAAAGAAATTGATGCTCTACAGTTGAAAGTTAGAAGATCAGGTGATTGTTGACCTCATTTTTGTGAGGTTTTTACTTCCTCTTCATAGAGCCTAGGATCTAGCCATAATACTTTCTTATCGACTATCTTAGAGGACTAGAACTGGGACCCACTCATTTTAGAAATTCGAACTTCCTGATTCTCTTGTGGTGTCTCGCCTGGGTGGTCTCAAACCATCACCATTTGATCAAGTGGTTGTGTTCACGGACCATTATCATTTGGTCGAGGGGTTAAGAACCATCATGTGGAGGCCCAAAAAGAGATCCTGTATGGTTTAAAAACCTTAGGGCAGTTATAATGACTTTGGTACATTTACACATACAAATATTCTAGTTCGCGTCACTTACACCTGTAAAGGCTTTAAAATTAATCAAAAAATAAGTCTATTTTTTGAAATGACCGATCAAGAACCCGAAATTTGAAGACAAATCGAATTTGACGCATTTTGGATCTGATCGTCAACAAGGTTGTCCGAACGACCCTGAATGGCGAAACGAACTGTGCCGACGAGTCTAAAACGTCAATTTTACCTAAGAATGACACTCATATTGTTATAATTACACACAAAAACATTACGCGCAAATCGATGAACTTGTCTGAACGACCTCGGATGACGAAACGGACCGCGCTGGCGCATCTGAAAAGTCAAAATTACCTGAAAAAGACATCCATTTGCTAGGGTTCCGAACATGAATAAATCACACGCTAATTAATATACTTAAATAATATAATATAATATAATATAACAAAATAATAAAAAATAAAAAAAGAAAATCCCACTTAACCCCTGCTCACGCACGCAAACTCGCGACCCAAGCATGCCCTAGCTTCTGCGCTGTTCTCGCGCTCGCGATTCTTCACGTCCGAGCCCGATTCTTCCTCTCTCGAGATTGACCGCCCTCGGACGTGACCTAGCTCGGGGAGCCTGCTCGCGCAACTCTACCTCTTCGTCGCAGGCCGCTCGACCGAGCGGCTCTAAAATGGCGAAACTCCACCTGATAGACCATTCCTTTCTCCTGGGCCGCCTGTTCTTTCTCCCTAAATGCTCCTCCTCTCCCATCATCCCATTCGATCACATTGGGGTTGGTAGGTAGTGGTTTATTACTTCCTTGCCTATAAAAACCTCATCTGGAGAGGTCTTTAGGGTTGGCCGAAATTTTGGTGTGAGGAGGTGCTGCAGAAATTTTCTCTAGGCTTATGCTTGCATTTTTTTTGGGCATTTGGAGTAAGGAGTTCCTTCTTTACTCAGTTCTAAGATTTATTACAAGTTTTGATGGAAATTGATATTAAAGGTTCATATACATGAGCATCTTCTGAACGATCCTGTTTGTTTTACTTTCTCCGTTATCAAGCCAAAGTTGCATGTTGTCTCATCTTATGATTTACAGATTTTTCTTTGGCAGATATTTTAGAAATGCTCATTCCCCCATCATTCTTTACTATTGGAAAAGCTTGATGCGATTAGTATTTTATGTTGTTGATTATTACGACATTTAGAAAAGCTTATTGTCATACCTTGCTTTGATGGCATTAGAAAGTCTCATGACAGTGTGATCTGTTATGTATAACTTTTGGGCTTTCCACTATTCATATAACTTTACGGATCAAATAAAATGTAGAGAATCTGATCGGAGAATTTAAGTCTGTACATCTTACATAAATTTCGTTTAGTAATTTTAGGATTTCTTCTTCTTTCAAATGGAACTTAAAAAATGATGTTTATGTTGAAGATGTTCAGATAAAACTTACGTTCCTTTATGGCTTTTCTCAAAACAAAAATATCCTTACACGAGAAAGATTTGTGAAGTACCTAATGCTCATGAGGGCTTTGTGGAATATATGCAAGGGTTCCCTTCCTATAGGAAAATTCTTTATAAATATTCTTGATTCATGCTAGGACTTATTTATTTATTTTTAAGATTTATGATGTTCCATATCTATGCAGAGGTTCTTTTGAGGCAAACCTGTTTATATGCAAATTCTTTTACCCTTTTCATTAAAAAAAAAAGGGATTGAAAGTTTCATGTTCTGATTAGTGAAAATATAAGGTTTCAATGCTTTCGTTTTAAAAGGATTCGAGAAAGTTCTATGTGACGGTTTGAAAAATTTGGAAATACCGTTTGAAAAGTTTATTGCGCTCCTCTTATAAAATTTGGAAAGACTTCAAAAGCTTTGGTTCTTTCAAAAATATTGAATGCTTAGTGGCTTTGTGCTCAAGAATCTAAAATGTTTATAGTTTTGAAGCTTTGAACGATCGTATTTCCGGGAAAGTTTGAAATCACAGTGGTTTTGATTTATGGAAGGTTTATTTGTCAATTTGCAATATTAGAGGGCTTCGATGCCTTGTTATTTAAAAAAAAAAAAAACTGAATGAGTTTTATTTGTTATTTGCAAAGATTGGAAGCTTTGATGCTTATGTTTTGCAAAATCTGAAAATATTGGGTGGCTCATTTGCAAGAATTTGAAAGCTTTTATGTTGCATTTACAAATGTTGGGAAGTTGTGATGCTTTAATTTTACAAAAATCTAAAACCTCTTATGTTGCATTTGCAAATATGGAAAGTTATGGTGCTATACTCATTTAAAAAATCCGAAACTTTTCATATTCAATTTGGAGAGTTTGAAGGGGATATATGCATGGTTTTGGGGCAGATTTAAGCATCGTTTTAAAGCTATTTATTCACTATTTTGGACGGGTTTAAATATTGTTTTTGGGCTCAATTAAGAACCGTTTTGGAAATGTTTTAAGCACTGCTGTGGGCCACCTATATACATGATTTTGGGGCTTCCAAAAATGCTTTCGTGGGCTGATTTGGACTACAGTTTTGCCCTATTTAGGAGAGGTTTTGTTGGCTATTTTTTAAGATGTATTTGACACTAATCCGGGCTGTGGTTTTGTCCTGTTTTAGTGGTGTTTGGGCTGCACTTTGAAGCTCCTTTTGGTAGTGTTTGGGCTGCACTTTGAAGTTCCCTTTATTGGTGTTTGGGTTGCACTTGAAGCACTCTTTAGTGGTATGTTTGGGCATCACTTTGAAGCTCTTTTTAATGGTGATTGAGATGCACTTTGAAGCTCTCTTTAGTAGTGTTTGGGCTGCACTTGAAGCACTCTTTAGTGATATGTTTGGGTTGCACTTTGAAGCTCTCTTTAGTGATGTTTGGGCTACATTTTGAAGATTTATTCGTTAAAGTTGCATTTTGAAGCCTTATTTGTCATTTTTTAAGTTTTATTCGTTAAGGTTTAAGTTGTAATTTAAGGTCTTATTTGTTAAGGTTTAAGTTGCATTTTGAGGCTTTTATACATCGATTTGAACACTTTTAAATGCTGATTTTTTTAGGCTTTTTTAAGCACCTTTTAGAACTGAATCGATAATTGTTTTGAAAGAATTTAAACGCATTTAGGCCGATTCACTTGCAGTTTTGCCCTCCTTGCTTAGCTGATTCTTTTTTTTGAAGTGGGTCAGTCTCTTTCTCCATTGATTTGTTTTTTTTATAACAGTTAAGTTAAAAAATGAGAATTTTTGATTTAATTATTTCAGGATTGATTTACGGCCTTAAAAAAATAAAAAGAAAGGGGAGGGAATTAAAAAAAATGATATTTAGTCTGTTGAGATGATTGAAACCTAAAGGGAAAATAGGGTAGCAAACATTCACCATTTCTTTTACATAAGAAAGATAAAATTGTAATTGTGAGAATTATTGAGAATTGGGAGAAAGTAAGAGCTTAAATGATTCAAGAGTTAGGGTCATGAGTTGAGAGGTCAATAGACTATCAATTAGGACCCTTAGCATTGGATAGACTTAAGCCCAATTGTTTTAATTAGGATTGAAGCACATTTCACAAACATTTTTGCCAAAATTATAGATTTACCCCTTAGGTCTTAAGAGTCTGATAGTGAACTAAGTTTGATCTAAAGATGTTCGAGGATTAGTTTGAAAACACTTAATTGAAGATAAACACTTTAAAACACTTAAGGCTCAAGTTAAAGTATAGTTCTCCTAGATTTTAGGACCACACCATAAGTGAGAGTTCATCCACCTAATTTTCAAATAAACACTAAAACTAGACACCTGACCATAATTTATAAGTTAGTTACAGCTTTGCTTGACCCAAATATTTGCTTAGCTCAGTTGGCCAGCACATCCTTAGATGAAGTTTGCTCATTGAAAGAACAACTTGGGGTGACCTTCACAGATGAAGACTTGTTGCTCGGTAACGCCGACCACAATCGTCCACTCTACATCTCCGTCAACATCGGCAAATTTGTGTTGTCCAGAGTATTAGTAGATCCTGGAGCATCTCTTAACTTGATAAACCTACGAATATTGGCATATTTGGATATTGAAGCTCAAGAGCTTACGACCGATAAAATGATGTTAAGAGGATTCAACCAAATAGGAGAAAGAGCCCTTGGATCAAAACAATAGACAAGGTATGCATTAGGCTGTGGTTCATGACTGATTTAATTAAATTAAATAGTGAAATTCTTATCATAACTTAACCTAAAATGAAACCCAATGTTCCGGGATTTGAGTTTAAATCTTACACTCAAATCCTCCTAGCAATTAGGGACATTCCCAATGTCACATATAAATCTCCAACCCTTGGTCCTTTATATGTGAAATAGTGTTTTGTTTTATTTGTTCGTGTCTTTTTCCTATGATTTCTTTTAAGTCTCTATGGGTTGATTTCAGTTTACCTCAGGGCTTTTCATGCGCTACTTCGTTGTTTATTCTCTTATATATAAACACATGTTTGTCCTGCTAGCTGAATTTCTGTACTATGCTGTTAACTGTGATGTTGATTTCATTTACAAGTGCAACAATAACAAGAAACTCAGGTACCCAAAGTTTACAGTACATTTATAGCACTTTACTGCATTTTCTTATACTGATTTTATTTTCTGCACTTTATACTATTTTCATTTACTGTTCTTCCTTATAACATAGTTTGTTTATGCATGCTTTAAGTTAATTACAAAACCTTTAGGATATAGTCTGGTTTAAGAGATCTACAACAGTAAGTCGCCAAATAACAATATTGTACACTTACATATGTCACTAAACTTGAAATTATTACTGCAAGGAGCATGAAACAACTCTTTGTGGGCAGCTCGACCGTGACGTAGCAGACGAAGGATGACGATCTGCAGCAGCAAAACATATTCACATCAGTTAAACCTTTTTGTAGAATAAATAACAACTCATAGGACTTCGAGGTTGTTTGCTTAGCGCAACGTAAATCCTCACATATTATCTTTAGGCTTCTGCACAACCCTGTTATGTAATAATAAGTCCTAATACTTTTAGGATTCTGAGGTTATCGTACGATACGACATAAATCTTTCTATCTTTCTAGCATATTTGCACGATCATATATCATGTGCATGTAAGTCCTAAATTTTAAAATAAATTACATGATTAAACATTGAATAACATCATTTCAAAGACATAAAGTCAAATAATAGAATAGTTGGGAAGTCAACAGGGTTTCCCCCGAATCTATGATATCTCCTACTCTTCATTCATTTGAATTCCTTAAAATAATTGTTCCTATTTGAGCCATTCTCATTCGATTTTCTCGTGGTCAATCTTAGAAACCTAAACTTTGAAATCTTGAAGGTAAAACCACCGATCTTAATCGAGAGTTATCTTAAGTGACCCCGATTATTTAAGATGTAATTAACTATAGAGGCTTGCTTCTATAGCCCCTATAGAGAACTTGGAACCCAGGCAAAGTAAATCTTATCTAATCCTTATATTAAGTAGGGGAACTTGTCGGCCATACATAAAAGGTTTTGCAGACCAAACGAGTGTCACAAACTCTTTAGATTAGGTGGTTGAGGCTACTGTCAAGTGATATGTTTATCCTTCGGGATAGTGTATTACTTGTGGTATCACGCTCGGCCATCCAAACTATTCAATATGTGAGACTTGTTTGGTCAAATCTATTTTTAAATTAAAATGTTACTTTCAAAAATCATATTTACATCAAAATAATTTTCATATTTACAAAAAATTATTCTTAAAAAAAAAAATAACGGCCGACAGTGATATGGGTTACATCAACTGATAGTGCAACCTACGTTAATGGATACAATCAAAGCAATTCAGAAAGTTAGTAGTGAATATCTGAAACTCCTGAAACAATGTCAATCAGAAAGGAGGATTGATATAATTTTTGACAAAGATAGTGTTATCCAAAATAAGCTACAGATATGGGTACCTACTGATCCCGATTTGAGACAAGAAATTCTACATGAAGCTCATAATTCGGGCTACACAGTTCATCCAAGTAACATAAAAATGTACAAGGACTTAAAGTTGGCATTCTGGTGATCAGGCATGTAGAAAAATGTTGTTGAATGCGTATCTCAATGTCAAACATGTCAAATTGTAACCCAACAAATTGTTACAACCATTGCAATGAAAATGGGAAGAAATTGCTATGAATTTTGTTATAGGATTTCATCAATCTAAACAGGGTTATGACAATATTTAGATTATTATTGACAGATTAACCAAGTCAGCTCATTTCTTGCCAATTAAACAGACAGATTCAGTTGGAAAGTTGGTCATATTATATGAAAGAAATTATCATATTGCACGACATTCCAAAAGTTATTGTTTTTGACAGACAGAAGTTTCACGTCCAGGTTGTGGAAAGACATTCAACAAGGTTTGAATACACATTTACATTTCAACATTTTATTTCATCCACAAACCGACGGACAATCAGAAAGAAGAATTCAGGTGTTGGAAGATCTGTTAAGACTTTGTGTTCTCGACTTTGGAGGATATGGGAAGATCACCTTCTAATGATCGAGTTTGCGTACAACAATAGCTATCAATCCAACATCAAAATGACTCCTTATAAAGCATTGTATGTAGAAAATGTAGAACTCCACTCAGTTGGGCTGAAGTGGGTGAACGCGAAATGTAAGGCCTAGAGCTACACAAAAAAAAATCTGATTAATCAGAGACAGATTGAATGCTGTTCAAGATCGACAACAAAAATAGTACGACCCAAAACAAAAAACATTTGAATTTGAAGTTGGAGATTTCGTATTTCTGAAAATTAAGCTAATGAAAGGTACAACTAGATTTGGTTGAGTCCCATATACATTGGCCCTTTTGAAATTATAGAAAAGATCGGTCCAGCTGCCTAAAGATTAGCGTTACCTACGGATATGTCAGATATACACGATGCATTTCATATTTTGACGTTACGAAAATGGGTTTCAAATTCAGAACAGAGAATTGCACATGAAGATAATGAAGTACAAAAAAATCTAACATATATTGAAGAGTCTGAGAAGAGTTTAGCAGCTGATGTTAAGAAGCTCAGAAACAGATAAAGTCCTTCTGTGACGATAAAGTGAAAGCACAAGCTTGGAAATGATGCAACATGGCAAAAAGAAGAAGACATGTTATGAAACATTCCTTCCAATTCCAATAAAGTCAGAAATTTCTAGGACAATTTTTATAAAGAGAGGAGAACTGTAACGCCCAACTTGCAAGCTACCAGGTAAAATTCTGCACAATCGAAAAGTACTTCAAAATTTTCACCTCCCCAAATTTGAACTAAATAATTTTATTAAATTATATGCTTGAAATTGAGCACAATATAAAGCACTACACATAAATTACAAACAGATTGAGACATAAAATTTCAAAGTTTTTAATTTAATTAACTTATTTAAACCTTAATTATCTCCCTTAATCCTCTGTTACTATAGCCCACCGACTTGCACTTCATTTATTCACTGGTTTCGGTCTAATAGGGCATCTAAAGCTCTGATTTTTCCTCTCCTCCCAACTTCCTCTACGTTTCCTTTTCCTTGTTGGATTTCACGTGAAAGAAGGCCCGATTGGTTCCTGCGAACTACGCAAGCGGCACCGTTCAGAAAGGGCGAGTGGCTACCTGAGTGCCATGGAGCTTGATTTAGGACTCTCGGTGGACTCTTAAGGTGCAAATCCACTTTTCACGATATTCCTTTCCTTAGTCACGCTTTGGTTTTGATTTTTGTCTCGTTTTTCATGTTTTTCTCATTTCCGGTAGCTATCGGAGATGCCGATTTTGTGTCGGAATTGTCGTAATCCTTTTATAAGCTTCCACAAGCGTTTTGGCACGAGACTAGCGAAGAAGCAAAGTTGGAGGTGATAGAAAGAAAATTAGTCGGTTTTAGATGGGCAATTTATGTCGAGAAGCTCATTTGAGGTATATTTCGAGCGAATAAGCTATGTTTTGGGTTCAATCATGTTATGACCCGAATTTTATGAATTCCTATGATGCCTACGTTTTACAGGTTTTGTATACGAAACGACGAGCTTGATACGAGTGTATAGAAGCTCGTAGTAAGGCTACTCAGTCTAGTCAGATGAAATAATCTTGTGCTAAACTGAGAAAAAAATTCTTCTATAGAGTTCATATTATTTCAAGTTTGATACTAATGCATTTAAAAATTCTAGCATATTATAGATATATACCTGCAATTAATTTATGAATGTAAGTTGGTTTTTATTATGTTACACGTGATTATATGATATTTTATGATCCTGGTGATTATGCATATAACACCGATTACTTACAGGTTTTCATTCTGTTATGTTTCACGCTTATGATATATGAAATATCTTATTGTAGGAATTATGTTTTATGAAATGTCTGATGAATGGTACATGTACTATACTTTAAGAAATATCACAATGAATGTTAAAAGATAAACTACTACACGATGCTTGCAAGTATACCATGCAGGGATATATTCCCGACTCCTGATATTTTATACAGGGACGAAACTTTAGGAACCGTTGAGATTAAACAGTGACTAAACATCAGGGAACCGTGAGCATCAGAAGGGTTGTTGATAACTGTTATGTTAGAGGAAACCCAGCTTTTATTGACGGTTTATATGGACTTTGGGGCAGGGTGACAACCCATAATGAAAGAACAAGGAAATAGTTGAACTCTATACATTAAACAAGTGACATTAATATCTATGAAATGAATAAACATGCATTTGATTATGTTTATGATTTCATGCTTACAACCTACATATTACATTGTAGTCTTGATTTATGTATCTGCTTTCTTATGGTAGCATGTTATGGTTTTTGTGTAGACATGTACAAGTTTCTACGAGTATGCACATTGCTTCTTTTTCACATGTAAAATTTTATTTTAGCCTTAGTTATTTTGCTGAGCTAGTTTTGCTCGCTCTACATAGTTGTCTTCTAAGTAGTGGCAACGAGCACTGGGGCGAGTAGCCAGGTGTGTCTTTGTACAAACTTTGCACGATAGTTTTGAAAGTTTTGTAAATAAATTTTGGGTACGTATATTCATTGTTTTAAATTTAGCAGCTTTGTATAGTTTTCATGTCTTGAATGATTTAATTTCCATGCTTCCGAATATGTAATTGAAATGTTATGTATCACGTATGTTGTGTCATCCAGTTAGACTAATTCATCACTCACTGAATCCTGATTAGAAACGCCAGGATGATTGTTGGTGAGAATTGGTCTGACCATATTGTCAGTCTCTGTCACACCACGATTGACCCTACTAGGGTGTTTAGTTGGGTGTGATAGGGTTGGTTTTTGTAGAAAGAAGATCCAACAAGATATCAGAGGAAGTTTTCTAGTAGGAGCAAGTCGGGAATCTCTGCAGTTGGAAGGCAGCAGAGACAAGAAGACTGTAGGAAATCCGATAGAAAGAGGAAGCAGGAGCAGAACTGGTTGGCTGCTGCCAGGTGGAATCCACTGCTCCTACAAGGTGGAATTGAGGTTGCTTCTTTTGTTTTCTTTGCTGCTGTGGGAAACATATGTCAGCAGTATAACTGAACCAGAACTGAACAGTCTAGCTATTCGGAGAATTCCGAAGGCCTGCAACCTACAGGAAGAGTGCCGACTGCAGGGAAAAGGACTCTCTGCAGGAATGAAGAGAATTCCAGCAGCTAACAGGGGTTTCGAGGGCAGAGGAAGGGTCTACAACCTGCAGAGAGGGAATTCAGAGGGCTGGTAGGGGTTCTGGCGACAGAGGAAGGGTTTGCAACCTACAGGGAGAGATTATTGTGGGCCAGCAGGGTTTTCGACGACAGAGGAAGGGCCTGCAACCAACAGGGAGATATTTCCGGCAGCACGTAGGGGTTCCAAAACAGGGAAGAGCCTGCAACCTACAGGGAGAGAAGCGGGCACTAGCTGCTGGGATTCCAACTACCTGCATTTAAGGGTTGCCTGTAGGGAATATTTCCGGGACAATACAAGGCCGGCGAAGAACGCAAGGAGATACCTCCAGAAATCTGCTGCTAGCTGCCAAAGGTGATGATCGTTTGTTGTTTGATGCATGAGGNAAATTTGAAGACAAATCGAATTTGACGCATTTTAGACCTGATTGTCGAATTTGACGAATTTGTCATAAATTTATTATGACACTCATATTGTTATAATTCCACACACAAACAAATTACACACAAATCGATGAACTTATCCAAACGATCTCGAATGATGAAACGGACTGCGCTGGNTAATTTGAAGACAAATCAAATTTGACGCATTTTAGACCTGATTGTCGACAAGGTTGTCCGAACGACTTCGGATGACGAAAAGAACCGCGTCGACGAGTCAAGAACGTCAATTTTACCTAAGAATGACACTCATATTGTTATAATTCCACACAAACAAATTACACACAAATCGATGAACTTATCCAAACGATCTCGAATGATGAAACGGACTGCGCTGGCGCGTCCGAAACGTCGAAATTATCTGAAAAAGACATTAATTTGCTAGGGTTCCAAACACGAATAAATCACACGCTAATTAATATACTTAAATAATATAATATAATATAATAAAACAAAATAATAAAAAAATAAAAATAAAATCCCACTTAACCCGCTCACGCACGCAAACTCGCGACCCAGGCATGCCCTAGTTTCTGCGCTGCTCTCCCGCTCGTGATTCTTCACGTCCGAGCCAGATTATTCCTCTCCCGCGATCGACCGCCCTCGGACGTGACCTAGCTCGGGGAGCCTGCTCGCGCAACTCTTCCTCTTCTTCGCAGGCCGCTCGACCAAGCGGCTCTCCAATGGCAAAACTCCACCTGATCGACCCTTCCTTTCCCCTGGGCCGCCTGTTCTTTCTCCCTAAATGCTCCTCCTCTCCCATCATCCCATTCGATCACATTGGGGTTGGNCTGCTCACGCACGCAAACTCGCGACCCAGGCATGCCCTAGCTTCTGCGCTGCTCTCCCGCTCGTGATTCTTCACGTCCGAGCCAGATTCTTCCTATCCCGCGATCGACCGCCCTCGGACGTGACCTAGCTCGGGGAGCCTGCTCGCGCAACTCTTCCTCTTCTTCGCAGGCCGCTCGACCAAGCGGCTCTCCAATGGCAAAACTCCACCTGATCGACCCTTCCTTTCCCCTGGGCCGCCTGTTCTTTCTCCCTAAATGCTCCTCCTCTCCCATCATCCCATTCGATCACATTGGGGTTGGTAGGTAGTGGTTTATTACTTCCTTGCCTATAAAAACCTCATCTGGAGAGGTCTTTAGGGTTGGCCGAAATTTTGGTGTGAGGAGGTGCTGCAAAAATTTTCTCTAGGCTTATGCCTGCATTTTTTTTGGGCATTTGGAGTAAGGAGTTCCTTCTTTCTTTACTCTGTTCTAAGATTTATTACAAGTTTTGAAGGAAATTGATATTAAAGGTTCATATACATAAGCATCTTCTGAACGATCCTATTTGTTTTACTTTCTCCGTTATCAAGCCAAAGTTGCATGTTGTCTCATCTATATTATGATTTACGGATTTTTCTTTGGCAGACATTTTAACAATGCTCATTCCCCCATCATTCTTTAGTATTGGAAAAGCTTGATGCGATTAGTATTTTATGTTGTTGATTATTACGGCATTTAGAAAAGCTTATTGTCATACCTTGCTTTGATGGCATTAGAAAGTCTCATGACAGTGTGATCTGTTATGTATAACTTTTGGGCTTTCCACTATTCATATAACTTTACGGATCAAATAAAATGTAGAGAATCTGATCGGAGAATTTAAGGCAGTACATCTTACATAAATTTCGTATAGTAATTTTAGGATTTCTTCTTCTTTCAAATGGAACTTATAAAATGATGTTTATGTTGAAGATGTTCAGATAAAACTTACGTCCTTTATGGCTTTTCTCAAAACAAAAATATCCTTACATGAGAAAGATTTGTGAAGTACCTAATGCTCATGAGGGCTTTGTGGAATATGCAAGGGTTCCCTTCCTATAGGAAAATTCTTTATGAAATATTCTTGATTCATGCTAGGACTTATTTATTTTTTTTTAAGATTCATGATGTTCCATATCTATGCGGAGGTTCTTTTGAGGCAAACCTGTTTATATGCAAATTCTTTTACCGTTTTCATTAAAAAAAAATGGATTGAAAGTTTCATGTTCTGATTAGTGAAAATATAAGGTTTCAATGCTTTCGTTTTAAAAGGATTCGAGAAAGTTCTATGTGACGGTTTGAAAATTTTGGAAATACCACTTGAAAAGTTTATTGCGCTCCTCTTATAAAATTTGGAAAGACTTCAAAAGCTTTGGTCCTTTCAAAAATATTGAATGCTTAGTGGCTTTGTGCTCAAGAATCTAAAATATTTATAGTTTTGAAGCTTTGAACGATCGTATTTCCAGGAAAGTTTGAAATCACAACGATTTTGATTTATGAAAGGCTTATTTGTCAATTTGCAATATTAGAGGGCCTCGATGCCTTGTTTTTTTCAAAAAAAAAAAACTGAATTGAGTTTTATTTGTTATTTGCAAAGATTGGAAGCCTTGATGCTTATGTTTTGCAAAATCTGAAAATGTTGGGTGGCTCATTTGCAAGAATTTGAAAGCTTTTATGTTGCATTTACAAATGTTGGGAAGTTGTGATGCTTTAATTTTACAAAAATCTAAAACCTCTTATGTTGCATTTGCAAATATGGAAAGTTATGGTGCTATACTCATTTAAAAAATCCGAAACTTTTCATATTCAATTTGGAGAGTTTGAAGGGGATATATGCATGGTTTTGGGGTAGATTTAAGCATCGTTTTAAAGCTATTTATTCACTATTTTGGGCTCAATTAAGAACCGTTTTGGAGAGGTTTTAAGCACTATTGTGGGCCACCTATATACATGATTTTGGGGCTTCCAAATATGCTTTCGTGGGCTGATTCAGACTGCAGTTTTGCCCTGTTTAGGAGAGATTTTGTTGGCTATTTTTTAAGATGTATTTGGCACTAATCTAGGCTGTGGTTTTGTCTTGTTTTAGTGGTGTTTGGGCTGCACTTTGAAGCTCCCTTTACTAGTGTTTGGGCTGCACTTTGAAGCTCCCTTTATTGGTGTTTAGGTTGCACTTGAAGCACTCTTTAGTGGTATGTTTGGGCTGCATTTTGAAGCTCTCTTTAATAGTAATTGAGATGCACTTTGAAGCTCTCTTTAGTAGTGTTTGGGCTGCACTTGAAGAACTCTTTAGTGATATATTTGGGTTGCACTTTGAAGCTCTCTTTAGTGATGTTTGGACTACATTTTGAAGCTTTATTCGTTAAAATTTAAGTTGCATTTTGAAGCCTTATTCGTCATTTTTGAAGTTTTATTCGTTAAGGTTTAAGTTGTAATTTAAGGTCTTATTTGTTAAGGTTTAAGTTGCATTTTGAGACTTTTATACATCGATTTGGGCACTTTTAAGTGTTGATTTTTTTAGGCTTTTTTAAACACCTTTTGGAACTGATTCGATAATTTTTTTGAAAAAATTTAAACGCCTTTAGGCCGATTCACTTGTGGTTTTGCCCCTCTTGCTTAGTTGATTCTTTTTTTTGAAGTGGGTCAATCTCTTTCTCCGTTGATTTGTTTTTTTTATAACGGTTAAGTTAAAAAATGAGAATTTCTGATTTAATTATTTCAGGATTGATTTACGACTTTAAAAAAAATAAAAAGAAAGGGGAGGGAATTAAAAAAAATGATATTTAGTCTGTTGAAATGATTGAAATCTAAAAGGAAAATAGGGGAGCAAACATTCACCATTTCTTTTACATAATAAAGATAAAATTGTAATTGTGAGAACTATTGAGAATTAAGAGAAAGTAAGAGCTTAAATGATTCAAGAGTTAGGGGCATGAATTGAGAAATCAATAGGCTATCAATTAGGACCCCTAAGCATTGGATAGACTTAAGCCCAATTGTTTTAATTGGGATTGAAGCACATTTCACGAACATTTTTGCCAAAATTATAGGTTTACCCCCTAAGTCTTAAGAGTCTGATAGTGACCTAAGTTTGACCTAAAGCTGTTCGATGATTAATTAGAAAACACTTAATTGAAGATAAACACTTTAAATATTTAAGGCTCAAGTTAAAATAATTCTCCTAGATTTTAGGACCACACCATAGGTGAGAGTTCATCCACCTAATTTTCAAATGAACACTGAAATTAGAAAACTAATTCTACTTTATTAGTTAGTTAAAACAATAGACAAGGTATGGCTTAGGCTGTGATTCATTATTGATTTAATTAAATCAAATAGTGAAATTCTCATCATAACTTTACCTAAAATGAAACTCAATGCTCTGAGATTTGAGTTTGCATCTTACACTCAAATCCTCCTGACAATTGGGGACATTCTCAATGTCACATATAAATCTCCAACCCTTGGTCCTTTATATGTGAAATAGTGTTTTGTTTTATTTGTTCGTGTCTTTTTCCTATGATTTGTTTTAAGTCTCTATGAGTCGATTTCAGTTTACCTCAGGGCTTTTCATATGCTACTTCATTGTTTATTCTCTTATATATAAACACATGTTTGTCCTGCTAACTGAATTTCTCTACTATACTGTTACATGTGATGTTGATTCCATTTACAAGTGCAGCAATAGCAAGAAACTCAGGTACCCAAAGTTTACAGTACATTTCTGCATTTTCTTATACTGATTTTATTCACCGCACTTTATACTGTTTTCATTTACTGTTCTTTCTTATAACATAGTTTGTTTATGCATGTTTTAAGTTATTTACAAAACCTTTAGGATATAGTCTGATTTAGGAGATCTACAACAGTAAGTCACCAAATAAGAATATTGTACACTCACATATGTCACTAAACTTGAAATTATTACTAAAAGGAGCATAAAACAACTCTTCGTGGGCAGCTCGACCGTGACGTAGCAGACGAAGGATGACGATCTGCAGCAGCAAAACAAGTTCACATCAGTTAAACCTTTTTGTAGAATAAATAACAACTAATAGGACTTCGAGGTTGTTTGTTTAGCGCAACGTGAATCCTCACATATTATCTTTAGGCTTTTTCACAACCCTGTTATGAAATTATAAGTCCTAATACTTTTAGGATTCCGAGGTTATCGTACGATACGACATAAATCCTTCTATCTTTCTAGGCTATTTGCACAATCAGATACCATGTGAATGTAAGTCTTAAACTTTAAAATAAATTACAGGATTAAACATTGAATAACATCATTTCAAAAACATAAAGTCAAATGATAGAATAGTTGGGAAATCAACAGACTTTCTCCTGGATCTATGATATCTCCTACTCTTCATTCCTTTGGATTCCTTAAAATAACTGTTCCTATTTCAGACACTCTCATTCGATTTTCCCGTGTCCAATCTTGGAAACCTAAACTTTGAAATTTTGAAGGTAAAACCATTGATCTTAAACGAGAGTTTTCTTAAGTGACTCCGGTTATTTAAGATATAATTAACTATAAGGGCTTGTTTTTATAGCCCTTATAGAGAACTTGGAACCCGGGTAAAATAAACCTTATATAATCCTTATATTAAGTAGGAGAACTTGTCGGTCATACATAAAAAGTTTTGCAGACCAAACGGGTGTCACAAACTCTTTAGTTTAGGTGGTTGAGCCTACTGTTAAGTGGTATGTTTATCCTTCGGGATAGTGTATTACTTGTGGTATCGAGCTCGGCTATCCAAACTATTTAATATAAGAAACTCGTTTAGTCTCATCTATTTTTAAATTAAAATGTTACTTTCAAAAATTATATTGACATCAAAACAATTTTCATATTTACAAAAAATCATTCTTTCAAAAAAAAATGGCCGACAGTGATATGGGTTACATTAACTGACAGTGCAACCTACATTAATGGATAGAATCAAAGCAATTCAGAAAGTTAGTAGTGAATATCTGAAACTCCTGAAATAATGTCAATCAGAAAGGAGGATTGATATAATTTTTGATAAAGATAGTGTTATCCAAAATAAGCTACAGATATGGGTACCTACTGATCCCAAGTTGAGATAAGAAATTCTAAATGAAGCTCATAATTCGGGCTACACAGTTCATCCAAGTAACATAAAAATGTACAAGGACTTAAAGTTGGCATGCTGGTGGTCAGGTATGTAGAAAAATGTCGTTGAATGTGTATCTCAAAGTCAATCATGTCAAATTGTAACCCAACAAATTGTTACAACCATTGCCGATAACTGAATGAAAATGGGAAGAAATTGCTATGAATTTTGTTATAGGATTTCATCAATCTAAACAGAGTTATGACAATATTTAGATCATTATTGACATATTAACCAAGTCAGCTCATTTCTTGCCAATCAAACAGACAAATTCAGTAGAAAAGTTGGTCATATTATATGAAAGAAATTATCATATTGCACGACATTCCAAAAGTTATTGTTTCTGACAAACAAAAGTTTCACGTCCAGGTTGTGGAAAGACATTCAAGAAGGTTTGGATACACATTTACATTTCAACATTGTATTTCATCCACAAACCGACGGACAATCGAAAGAAGAATTCAGGTGTTGGAAGATCTGTTAAGACTGTGTTCTCGACTTTGGAGGATATGGGAAGATCACCTTCTAATGAACGAGTTTGCGTACAACAATAGCTATCAATCCAGCATCAAAATGACTCCTTATGAAGCATTGTATGTAGAAAATGTAAAACTCCACTCAGTTGGGCTGAAGTGGGTGAACGCCAAATGTAAGGCCTAGAGCTAGTTGACGAAGCCACAGAAAAAAATTGATTAATCAGAGACAGATTGAATGCTGCTCAAGATCGACAACAAAAATAGTACAGCCAAAAACAGAAAACATTTGAATTTGAAGTTGGAGATTTCGTATTTCTGAAAATAAAGCCAATGAAAAGTACAACTAGATTTGGTCAAGGAAACAAGTTGAGTCCCATATACATTGGCCCTTTGGAAATTATAGAAAAGATCGGTCCAGTTGCCTACATATTAGCGTTACCTATAGATATGTCAGATATACACAATGCATTTCATATTTTAATGTTACGAAAATGGGTTTCAAATTCAGAACAGAGAATTGCACATGAAGATAATGAAGTACAGAAAAATCTAAGATATATTGAAGAGTCTGAGAAGAGTTTAGCAGTTGATGTTAAGAAGCTCAGAAACAGATAAAGTCCTTTTGTGAAGATAAAGTGAAAGCACAAGCTTGGAAATGATGCAACATGGCAAAAAGTAGAAGACATGTTATGAAATATTCCTTCCAATTCCAGTGAAGTCAGAAATTTCTAGGACAAAATTTTTATAAAGAGAGGAGAACTGTAACGCCCAACTTGCAAGCTACCAGGTAAAATTCTGCACAATCGAAAAGTACCACAAATTTTTCACCTCCCCAAATTTGAACAAAATAATTTTATTAAATTATATGCTTGAAATTGAGCAATTCAATATAAAGCACTACACATAAATTACAAGCGGATTGAGACATATAAAATTTTAAAGTTTTAAATTTAATTACCTTATTTAAACCTTAATTATCTCCCTTAATCCTCTGTTACTGTAGCCCACCGACTTGCACTTCATTTATTCACCGATTTCGGTCTAATAGGGCATCTAAAGCTCTGATTTTTCCTCTCCTCCCTATTTCCTCTACGTTTCCCTTTCCCTGTTGAATTTCACGTGACAGAAGGCCCAACTGGTTCCTGCGAACTACGCAAGTGGCACCGTATAGAAAGGGCGAGTGGCTACCTGAGTGCCATAGAGCTTGATTTAGGACTCTCGGTGGACTCTTAAGGTGCAAATCCACTTTTCACGATATTCCCTTAGTCACGCTTTGGTTTTGATTTTTGTCTCGTTTTTCGTGTTTTTCTCATTTCCGGTAGCTATCAGAGGTGTCGATTTTGTGTTGGAATTGTCGTAATCATTTTGCAAGCTTCCACAAGGGTTTTAGCACGAGACTAGCGAAGAAGTTAAGTTGGAGGTGATAGAAAGAAAATTAGACGGTTTTAGATGGGCAATTTATGTCGAGAAGCTCATTTGAGGTATATTTCGAGCGAATAAGCTATGTTTTGGGTTCAATCATGTTATGAACCCAATTTTATGAATTCCTATAATGTCTACGTTTTACAGGTTGTGTATACGAAACGACGAGCTTGAGACGAGTGTATAGAAGCTCGTAGTAAGGCTGCTCAGTCTAGTCTGATGAAATAATCTTGTGCTAAACTAAGAAAAAAATTCTTCTATAGATTTCATATGATTTCAAGTTTGACACTAATGCATTTAAAAATTCTAGCATATTATAGATATATAGCTGCAATTAATTTATGAATGTAAGTTGGTTTTTATTATGTTACACGTGATTATATGATATTTTATGATCCAGATGATTATGCATATAATATCGATTACTTGCAGGTATTCATTCTGTTATGTTTCACACTTATGATATATGAAATACCTCATTGCAAGAATTATATTTTAGGAAATGTCTGATGAATGGTACATGTACTATACTTTAAGAAATATCACAATGAATGTTAAAAGATAAACTACTACACGGTGCTTGCAAGTATACTATGCAGTGATATATTCCCGACTCCTGATATTTATACGAAGACGAAACTTTAGGAACAGTTGAGATTAAACAGTGACTAAACGTCAGGGAACCGTGAGCATCAGAAGGGCTGTTGATAACTGCTATGTTAAAGAAAACCCAACTTTTATCGATTGTTTATATGGAATTTGAGGTAGGGTGACAACCCATAATGAAAGAACATGGAAATAGTTGAACCCTATACATTAAACAAGTGACATTAATATCTATGAAATGAATGAACATGCTTTTGATTATGTTTATGATTTCATGCTTACAACCTACATATTACATTGTAGTCTTGATTTATGTACATGTTTTCTTATGGTAGCATGTTATGGTTTTTGTGTAGACATGTACAATTTTCTACGAGTATGCAAATTGCTTCTTTTTCACATGTAAAATTTTATTTAAGCCTTAATTATTTTGCTGAGCTAGTTTTGCTCGCTCTACATTGTTGTCTTCTAAGTAGTGGCAACGAGCACTGGGGCGAGCAGCCAGGTGTCTTTGTACAAACTTTGCACGATAGTTTTGAAAGTTTTGTACATAAATTTTTGGTACGCATATTCATTGTTTTAAATTTAGCAGCTTTGTATAGTTTTCATGCTTGGATGATTTGATTTCTACGCTTCCGAATATGTAATTGAAATGCAATGTATCACGTATGTTGGGGCGATCCAGTTAGACTAATTCATCACTCGCTGAATCCTGATTAGAAAAGCCAGGATGATTGCTGGTGAGAATTGGTCTGACCATATTGTCAGCCTCTGTCACACCACGATTGACCCTACTAGGGGGGTTGGTTGTGATAGGGTTGGTTTTTGTAGGAAAGAGATTCAACAAGATATCAGAGGAAGTTTTCTAGTAGGAGCAAGTCGGGAATCTCTGCAGTTGGAAGGCAGCAGAGACAAGAAGTCTGTAGGAAATCCGATAGAAACAGGAAGCAGGAGCAGAACTGGTTGGCTGCTGCCAGGTGGAATTGAGGTTGTTGCTTTTGTTTTCTTTGCTGCTGTGGGAAACATATGTCAGCAGTCTAACTGAACCAGAACTGAACAGTCTAGCTGTTGGGAGAATTCGAAGGTCTGCAACCTACAGGAAGAGTGCCGACTGCAGGGAAATGGACTGTCTGCAGGAATGAACAGAATTCCAGCAGCTAACAGGGTTTCGAGGGCAGAGGAAGGGTCTACAACCTGCAGAGAGGGAATTCAGAAGGCTGGTAGGGGTTCCAGCGACAAAGGAAGGGTTTGCAACCTACAGGGAGAGATTATTGTGGGCCAGCAGGGTTTTCGACGGCAGAGGAAGGGCCTGCAACCAATATTTCAGGGACAATAGAAGGACGGCGAAGAAGGCAAGGAGATACCTCCAGAAATCTGCTGCTAGCTGCCAAAGGTGATGATCGTTTGTTGTTTGATGCATGAGGTGACGTCCGCTGTAGGAGATGAGAAATGTTTGCTGCTCCAGAAGGAATGTCTGCAGGAACGTCTGCTCTGGAAGGAACGTTTGCTATGGAAGGAGCATCTGGCTGCTCTGCTCCGGAAGGAACGTCTGGCTGCTCTGCTCCGGAAGAAACGTTTAGCTTCGGGAGGGGTGTTGAATTTGCTGCTGCAGCTGAGGCCTAGGAGGCTTCCGGCAGAGAAGCAAGGGGAATCCAGTTGAAGNTATGTTTGCTGATCCAGAAGGAATGTCTGCAGGAACGTCTGCTCTGGAAGGAACGTTTGCTATGGAAGGAACGTCTGGCTGCTCTACTCCCGAAGAAACGTTTAGCTTCGGGAGTGGTGTTGAATTTGCTGCTGCAGCTGAGGCCTAGGAGGCTTCCGGCAGAGAAGCAAGGCGAATCCAGTTGAAGAAACGTTGTTGTTGCTGTCGCGTCTGCTGTTGTTACTGCTGCAGGAAATGGAGTTCGGCAGAAAACTGAACAGAGGAACAACCGGATGCTGCTGCTATTGACGCTTCTGCTTACTGATAGTTAGTGTTTCTTGCTGCTGCTTTCTAGTGGCTGCTGCTACGGGAAAGCAGGAAACCAGATCGATTCTGGTGAAGGAGCAGCTTGTAGTAGAGAATTTTGGCTGCAGGGAGGAGATCCGGAGGCCGAGGAATACTGAGGAGGGTTTGCTGCAGGGAAATTCCGGCAGCAGGGAGGAGTTCCAGCAGAGGACCCGCAGCAGGTAAATTCCAGTGGCCGGGAGGACTTCCGACAGCTCAAGAAACCAGAGGACTAGCAAGAAGAAGCTTTTACGGTACTGAAAGTTGGAAGTTCTCACGGGAGACAGGACTGTGGGAGGAAGATCCCTTGCGACTAGGAGGATTCCCGACGGCAGAGGAATGTAGAGGAAGGCTGCAGTGAGAATTCCGACCGGAGGCCTGCAATAAGAAATTCCGGTTGAGGGAGGAGTATCGGTTCTGGACCAAAAAAATCGAGGGGATATTTGCTGTCAGAAGCAGGCAAAAAGGGGACATGCAAGGAGAAAGAAACCTACAGGGAGGGATTCTGGCTCTGGAAGGAGGTCCGACGATTTTTTTGCGAAGTTCAGTCGAAAGGAGGAAGATCGGGTTTGTTACGAAGCTCTGGTACCATGTAGAATTACGAAAAGAAATAATTCTAAATAAAAAATAAATAATAAAATAGGAGAGAAATAGACAAAATCAAATGTTTTCTAAGATATCCTAAATAAATCCTCCAAGATTTGTAGGTGATGGCCTACCTAGATGAGAGGTATATATCGAAAGAACTAAATTTTCTCATATTTCCACAATCCTAGAAGACAATGAGTTTGAGTCTATACAAAAAAAGAGACAAAGAATTGTTGTATATCCTAACAGACAGTATATCTTCTGCATGGTTGCTAATGGGGGGTTCAAAATGTTGTAGATTTCATTCCAGAATTGGTTCCTCCAGTCAAACCTGTTCATCAGATGCACCCAAAGAAATACGAGTAGGAGAAACAAGTTACAAATTTAATGGCTTGAGACATTGTTTGTGAGAATACCTATCAATGTACAGTTCCAGCTCTTATTGTGCCAAAAAAAGATGACTAATTATTCTCTCAGAACATTCTTTGAAATGAAATATGTTTTTTAAAACTGAATGGAATGAATATGAGCGTATATTTTATAGTTGAGTTACCTCAGATACAAAAAAGACAATAACTTTGCTATGATGGTGATAGATTGATTATAGAAACCTTTATAGAAGAATGAGAAGCCTCTCTTAGCAAGAGAGAATGATGTGGGAGCATCCCGCACGGAATCCATGATTTCGCTTCCGCAAGACGCCACATTGCTATAGGTTTTGTCGATCTTGCGATCCGGATTGCAAGGTTGCTGCGGCTAATTCTGCAAGCGGAATCAACCCCACATGATTCTGCCTATCACAAAAATATCAATACCACGAACACGATATGGGTGAACGAGCAATTATTATCCCGTTATCAAATTTCACATGGATTCTTTCTTTTTTTAGTTTATTTCCTATTTATTTTCTTCTAATCAGGGTCATTTCTAGCAAGAGACTATTTATATGTTTATTTTGTCTATTTTCAAAGACTTTTGATGATTGTTATTGTGCTTGGAGATTGTAATGTCTATTTTATGCTCTCTGGAGTGTTGATCTTTTTTTTGCAATTGGCGTATTTGTATCTAGCTCATGAATAGTTGGTGGATCCCCTCATTGCTTCTCCGTTTGTTCACTGTTTTTGGCTGGATAGTCGTTGAAATCAGGCCAACCTAATGTCCACGGCAGATTTCAGCCGTCGAAAGCCTTGCCAACCAACTCATATTTTAATTCCCTCATTATTCCACAACCGCTTCCCCGCTAAATACCCTTCCTAAAAACCTTATAGGAGCCCTTGAACAGTATCGTAAAATAAACCTACGGAATATCACAAGATTTTTATAGATGCACCTATGAAAATATGGAAAGTAATCACCACAACCTGCTGGAAAGAATTTCTGAAATAGAGCCAGCTGGACACAGCCAGCTGCCCTGTTAATGGGAACCAACAACAATATATACCAGAAAAAAAATAAAAAATGGGTACATATATCCTGATTATTGAGATTTGAATAGTTTAAAATAACAAGTAACATGGTTATATTATTTGAATCCATATCAGATAGCAATTTGGTTAGAATTTTTATTTGGTATATATGTTTTGAAGATTTGATTAGAATTGCAATCCGCATAAAGTTTATAATCTAATACCCACTTATTTCTAATCCCTGACCAATGACAAACAAAAGAATTACAACGCATTCGCATTAATTCAAATTTTCCAAGAAAAGCCAACCAGATCGGATATTGGAATGAAAATACTAACAAGAACAGCAGTCCAAGCCTCATCATATAATGTATGCCTACCTTCACTCCAAGAAGGAATCACGAATTGTGCAACAAGGCAAACTGCCTCACCAAACCATGCTTTAGAAGCACTTTCAGACAACTTAGATAATATAACTAAACGTGTTTCTTTTAATAGTTAACAAGTATATCTGCAAGTGAATGAAATGTCACATGCAGACTTTAGATAAAATCATATAAAGGACAGTGACACACCTGTTGTCTGTCAAATAATGCAGAAAGATTCAGNCTGCTGATCTATAGTTAGTGTTTCTTGCTACTGCTTTCTAGTGGCTGCTGCTACGGGCA
The DNA here is from genome assembly GCA_002079205.1 of Phalaenopsis hybrid cultivar. NCBI lineage: Eukaryota > Viridiplantae > Streptophyta > Magnoliopsida > Asparagales > Orchidaceae > Phalaenopsis > Phalaenopsis hybrid cultivar. The sequence goes on from JXCR01138127.1 coordinate 67,312, forward strand.
AGCAGGAAACCAGATGGATTCTGGTGAAGGAGCAGCTTGTAGTAGAGAATTTTGGCTGCAGAGAGGAGATCCGGAGGCCGAGGAATACTGAGGAGGGTTTGCTGCAGGGAAATTTCAGCAGCAGGGAGGAGTTCCAGCAGAGGACCCGCAGCAGGTAAATACCAGTGGCTGGGAGGACTTCCGACAGCTCAACAAACCAGAGGACTAGCAAGAAGAAGCTTTTACGGTACTGAAAGTTGGAAGTTCTCACAGGAGACAGGACTGTGGGAGGAAGATCCCTTGCCAGAGGAATGTAGAGGAAGGCTGCAGTGAGAACTCCGACCGGAGGCCTGCAATAAGAAATTCCGGTTGAGGGAGGAGTATCGGTTCTGGACCAAAAAAATAGGAAGAAATATTACATCAGTACTACGCACGCAAAAATAACGTGCGTAGCCAATCAAAACACGCCACGATATNATAGAGGGGATATTTGCTGTCAGAAGCAAGCAAAAAAGGGACCTGCAAGGAGAAAGAAACCTACAGGGAGGGATTCTGGCTCTGGAGGGAGGTCCGACGGTTTTTGCGAAGTTCAGTCGAAAAGAGGAAGCTAGGATTTGTTACGAAGCTCTAGTACCATGTAGAATTACCAAAAAAAATAATTCTAAATAAAAAATAAAAAATAGACTAAATCAAATGTTTTCTAAGATATCCTAAATAAATCCTCCATGATTTGGAGGTGATTGCCTACCTAGATGAGAGAGGTATATATGGAAAGAACTAAATTTTCTCATATTTCCACAATCCTAGAAGACAATGAATTCTAGGAGTCAATACAAAAAAAGAGATAAAGAATTATTGTATATCCTAATAGACAATTTATCTCCTACATGGTTGCTAATTGGTGGTTCAAAATGTTGTAGATTTCATTCCAGAATTGGTTGCTCCAGTCAAACATGTTCATCAGATGCACCCAACCAAATACGAGTAGGAGAAACAAGTTACAAATTTAATGGCTTGAGACTTTGTTTGTGAGAATACCTATCTATGTACATTTCCAACTTTGATTGTGCCCAAAAAAGATGACTACTTATTCTCTCAGAACATTCTTTGAAATGAAAAATGTGTTTTAAAATTGAATGGAATGAATATGAGCATATATTTTATAGTTGAGTTACCTCAGATACAAAAAGACAATAACTTTGCTATGATGGTGATAGATCGACTATAGAAACCTTTGTAGAAGAAGGAGAAGCCTCTCTTAGCAAGGGAGAATGATGGGGGAGCATCCCGCATAGAATCCATGATTTCGCTTCTGCAAGGCGCCACATTGCTATAGGTTTTGTGATCTTGCGATCCGAATTGCAAATTTGCTGCGACTGATTCTGCAAGCGGAATCGACCCCACATGATTTTGCCCGTCACAAAAACAACAATACCACGAACACGATATGGGTGAACGAGCAATTATAATCCCGTTATCAAATTTCACATGGATTCTTTCTTTTTCTAGTTTATTTCCTATTTATTTTCTTCTAATCAGGGTCATTTCTAGCAAGAGACTATTTATATGTTTATTTTGTCTATTTTCAAAGTCTTTTGACGATTGTTATTGTGTTTGGAGATTGTAATCTCTATTTTATGCTCTCCGGAGTGTTGATCTTTTTTTTGCAATTGGTGTATTTGTATCTAGCTCATGAATAATTGGTGGATCCCCTCATTGATTCTCCGTTTGTTCGCTGTTTTTAGCTGGATAGTCGTTGAAATCAGGCCAACCTAATGTCCACGGCAGATTTCATCCGTCGAACACCACACATCCCTTCCAAGCCTTGCCAACCAACTCATATTTTAATTCCCTCATTATTCCACAACCGCTTCCCCGCTATATACCCTTCCTAAAAACCTTATAGGAGCCCTAGAACAGTATCGTAAAATAAACCTACAGAATATTCACAAGATTTTTATAGATGCACCTATGAGAATATGGAAAGTAATCACCACAACCTGCTGGAAAGAATTTCTGAAATAGAGCCAGCTGGACACAGCCAGCTGCCCTGTTAATGGGAACCAACAACAATATATACCAGAAAAAAAATAAAAAATGGGTACATATATCCTGATTATTGAGATTTGAATAGTTTAAAATAACAAGTAACATGGTTATATTATTTGAATCCATATCAGATAGCAATTTGGTTAGAATTTTTATTTGGTATATCACGTTTTGAAGCTTTGATTAGAATTGCAATCCGCATAAAGTATATAATCTAATACCCACTTATTTCTAATCCCTGACCAAAGACAAACAAAAGAATTACAACGCATTCGCATTAATTCAAATTTTCCAAGAAAAGCCAACCAGATCGGATATTGGAATGAAAACACTAACAAGAACAGCAGTCCAAGCCTCATCATATAATGTATGCCTACCTTCACACCAAGAAGGAATCACGAATTGTGCAACAAGGCAAAGTGCCTCACCAAACCATGCTTTAGAAGCACTTTCAGACAACTTAGATAATATAACTAAAAGTGTTTTTTTTAATAGTTAACAAGTATATCTATCAGTTTAGAACTGTAAACCCCTCTGAGTGCAAGTGAATGAAATGTCACATGCAGACATTAGATAAAATCATATAAAGGACAGTGACACACCTGTTGTCTGTCAAATAATGCAGAAAGATTCAGCCCTTGGGACAATGTAAACATCTCAAATGCGTTCATTGTAAGAGGACCAATTTCATTGTTCTCAACTTGCTCAGTTACAAACAGATCCTACAACATAAAGAACGGAGACACAAGGTTATCTTTCCAGACCTTGTGACATGTTCTTTTGAGTCAATAGCACAGGTTGGATTTAGAATTAGATAAAACTAAAGATAAAAAAACTAATGCAGAACCTCGATATTAAAAGTATTTAAGCCCAAAATCAAATAACAGGCTCAGCTATTTTAAGGATCTCACCAACCTCGAGGTCATTAAAAACAGCATGGATGTCATCCAAATTGACTTCTTCAGCATCACTATATTGAACAGGAACATAATTCCTCGAGAACCATACATCATTACGAATTCCATCAATATGTATACGCTGGAGCAGCAAGATGAGGATTTCAAGTAATAAGATAAAAAAAAGCATTAAAATAGATATGAAATGCAAGTTAACATAAAATCACAACAATATTAAGCCAAAGCACCATTTTCATCACAAATGGAAAGCATAAAGGACCTGGCATCCAAGACCTTATGAGATGATGAACTAAATTCATCAGTATCGTTTAAAAAAAAGAGACTCCAAAAAGAACATTATAACAGTTTTATTGGTTCGGTGTGCTATAATACACAACTAAATAACACATTAGAATCGTCGGCACTGCTTATCGTTTATTAAACAATATAAGCTTTAATTACATCAATTATTCTCATTCCATGCATAAGACGTAAACTTCACTATGGGATATGGATAAGAAATATAGCTGATGCAAGTCAACAATAAATGAATATTAGTATTAAATTAAATAAGTGTCTTACATCTTAAATATGATTTCTTGTACGCAATAAGTGCATTATTTCATTTTTATCTAGCTGAGTATTTTAGGTAAGTAATTGAGTCATGTATCTATAATCTTTCTCTCTCTCTCCCACACCCACCCCACCCCAATCTCTCTACCAACTATTTTGTTAAGGTTCCTCACCAAGAAGTATCAGAGACTTTCCAATTTTCTACCATTCCTCTTCCTATTCTTCTCCACTGCTTATTTATCCCACACCTTCACGCTTGTCCAGACATCTCCCCTTGCACCTACATGATACAACTAATGCACATCCCACTTGAGTCACCCTGCACACATTGACTGGCTTGCATGCCCATTATTCAATGCAGTCAACTGCAACTTAAGTACTTTCCTTCACACTACCTTTCTGCGTATGGCATGCTAGAACCTCCACTGCATGCATCTCCCACTTGCTCTCCTCCAATCTCATGCTCAAGATCTACTCCAGATATCATCACCTCTTATGAGATTGCCTCTGTCATTGAAATTTTCAGCATATATGTGTCCATCCACCTCAGAACTAAAAGGTTTACCATCTTCCCTGATTAGCATGCACATTCCATTATGAACATATATTTACGCCACACCTTAGCCCGCTGCTTGTTTTATACAATCTTAGCCATGAACTTGGAACTTTTGTTCTCCCACTGACTTGGCATCCTCCAGCACAGGATCAGGAGCATTCAATATTCATTATCATCTCATAATTTCTGATCAAAATTTTGGAAAGCAATAAATTAAAATACTTTATTTTACATCTTCAGAATTTCTTTGTTATCACCAATTTGATCATGTGTTGAAACTTGGCATAATCTCAGTTAAATTGAAGCACTTTTTTAAAGATAATTTAAATTAAATTGCTTAACAACTTATGGCATACCATCAAGCCTAATCTTAGCACTCATCATGTATTTCACCTTAAAATGTCAACAATTATTCAATTGTTTCTCAGACTTCCATTTTACGTTTTGCCTCTAAAAATATGAAATAATACGATCAATTTTAAATCAAATTTGCTTAACACTGGGCGGATGGTAGGAAATGGATATTGTGGGTTACTTTAGGATGTGATGATGTGATCTGAATTTATGGTGAGATAGGGTCGTCTAGAGGAACGTAGAGATGTCCATACCAGAACCAGGCCAAGGTATCTAGTTTGGGTTGATTTGCTTCTGCACTTTTAGGGACGGGTTTATTGGTAAAAAAATATTATAATTGTTATGGAGATCTGGTTTAAAATGTGAAGACGTGATTTGGAGTTGATGGTAAGGTAGGGCCGCCTTTAGAGGGATATGGAGATGATGATACCAAAACTAAGTTTAGAGGAAACTAGCCTCCTTGACGCAGGGCTCCCTGACGTTGAACCAGCTGGGAATGGATGGACCGGTTCAGCCAAGGGGATGCAAGGGCCGGCCAACTCTTTTTTTGTGGCTAGGGTTGCCACCCAAGGGGAAGGGCCTCCCCCTTCTAGTTATCTACTATATATAGGGTATTTTATGTCATTAGGGATCAGTCCTTGCTTTGAGATTTCTGCCAGAATAGCTGCTGAGTCTATTTTCCCTTTTAGGGTTTGTATCCGACGGCGAGAAAATGCTTCGACTATAAATCATCTTGAGGTGGTGTGTATCATTCATTTACTGCTTGCTGCCGCCTCCACCTATCCCTTCTTGCTGCTATAGGAAACCCTCCCATCCTACCGCATGCTGCTACCCAACCGCAGCAGGTTACCACAACGCCATTCCCCTCCCTGTTTATTGTTGTTAGACCACCTAGCCTTCTTGTAGACTGTCACTAACACCTATCCTCCCCCGTAAGTCCAGCTGCAAATCCCCTCTCACCTCCCCACCATAATCCAACCAGCCCTCCTCCCTCCCTGTTGATATCCAACAGCCAGCCATCCTCTATCCACCTACCCCACTCATCCAACTAGTCCCCTGCTTGCTGTCCTTTCACCATACAACACTCCCTACCATCTAATTCCTGACCTAGACCCTAGTACTCGTGTTTGTGTTGTCGTTTTCCTCTTTTCAAGTGTCTTGTTTGTATCCTCTGAATTTCAACAAAAAAAGTCTTATTATTTTGTGTTTTGGGTTAACTCCAGTATCAAGTGATATCATAGCTAGCTTAACCTTAATCCTATCCTATGGTTGCCTAGCAGTCGTCATACCCCAAACCATCTCCATAAAAAAAAAAAAAATTTTCTACCAACAAATACTCTTTCCACTCCTAGAAATTCTAAACTCTCTTTTAAAAACGATAGAGCAAACCCTAAACCCTAAACCCATTAACCAACCTTGAGAGCAGGTTAATGTCCCAGTGCTCGTGCATTAAGCTTAAAAAAAAAAGTCTCGCAAACCCACACAAAAGAAATAAAGCACAAGTGGGCCTCGCAGGAAAGAAACTCAAGCGACTCTGATACGCTCCAGAACCAAAACCAGCGAGCAAACAATGACGAAACGACAATAGATAGGTGGAAAAAACTCAAATGAGGATTGCTCTTACGAAAATCAAAGAAAAACAATATACAATGATGATCTACTTTTCGAGAGGTAGATCGTTTCTCCCACAACCCAAGACGTCGCTAGGAACACTAGAAGAAGAAAAGAAAGTGGCAGTCAACAAAATATGCTTAAGAATAACAACCCTAGGTTATTCCCTTTAATATAATACTCCCACGGCACTTCAAACTTCCCCCTAAACTCCAATTTCTCCTCCTAACACACGTGATTAACACCCTTGTGGACCCCTCCTGTTCCCTGGTAACTTTGCTCACTGGATCCTCCGGATGTTGAGTCGTTCGGCTCTTGGATGAGACGGCCGGTCTGCTCGTGTATTGCTCAACCAATCCTGCGCGAATTAGTTGAGTTACGGGCGTAACAATACTCCCACATTGCTTCATACTCGGATGGTCCCTTCCACTTAATAAGTACCTCCTTTTCTCTCGCTCCTCGGCACACTCTTTCAACCTCTAAGGGTTCTAACAACACCTCCATGCCTCTGTTATCATCAGGGGCAGTGACGGGGAGGGTGTATGATCTACGATCGCACCCCTCAACTGTAAAACATGGAAGACTGGAAGTAATGCTGACGATGGTGGTAACCTCAAAAGGTAGGCACTACTCCTACGAGTTTTGTCACCTCGTAGGATCTGAAATATCGTTGTGAAAGTTTCTTGCTCCTCCGCTAGTGTTTTTTGCCTATAGGGTCTCGGCTTCAAGTAAACCATGTCCCCCGGTTTGAACCACACCTCTCACCTATGTCCATCTTCATTCTTTTTCATGATCTATTGAGCTCTCAGTATATTACTCTTGAGCTCCGCCAATATTCCAGTCCCTATCCTCCAAGAAGTGTTCAGCACTTGACATCGGTGTAGTAATGTGCCCATAATATATCAGGTGGGGTAGACCCGCCCGTACAAAATCTTGAAATGAGTGTTCGTGTTGCAGAATGGTATGAAATATTATACCAGTGTTCGGCGCATGCAATCCACTTGGCCAATAGCTTCGTCCTATCCGATACGAAGGAACAAAGGTATGTTTCCACACTTTTGTTAATCACCTCCATCTGGCCATTAATCTGAGGATGATATGTTGTGTTTCTCTTGAGGATTGTTCCTTGTAACCTGAACAACTCCTTCCAGAACTGATTGAGGAACACCTTGTCCCTGTCGAATACAATGGATTCGAGCACTCCGCGCAAATGAATCACTTTTCGTATGAACATCGTAGTGACTGAAACTGCGGTGTAAGGATATCGTAATGGAATGAAATGTGCAAATTTGCTCAGGGGATCCACTACCACCAGGATCACCATAAGCCCTTCTGATAATGACAAACCTTCTATGAAAGTTCATTGTCACTTCTTCCCAAAGTTTCTCCGATAATGCCAGGGCTGTAAAACTCTCCTGGCACCATTGTCAAATATTTTTGTCGTTGGCACACATCGCAGTACGCCAAAGTGGCTTCTACGTTTCTGAGCATCCCCAACCAATAAAGTTCCGTCGACAAACGACTGTACGTCTTTTGCACCCCGGAATGCCCCCCGATTGCACTGCAGTGCAACTCCTGCAAGAGTCTGAGGATGTGCTCTGATGCCCTTGGTAACATGAACCGCCCATGGTAGAATAGTTGTTGCCCCCTTAAGGCATATCCCGAATGATTGTTCGGATCCTGTAGCAAGTATGCCCTTACCTTCCTCAATCCTTCATCCTGCTCATTCTCCCGTCTAAGTAATTTCCAATCGAGGACAATGGGATACAGATAAGGTTGTCAGCTGGGACTCCACCTTCCTTGACATGGCATCTGCGGCTTTATTATCTAAACATGGTCGGTACTAAATCTCGAAATCATATCCCAACAACTTGGATAGCCACCATCCTTTGCTCCAACAGATACTTCAAGTTCTTTGATCTATCTTGACAAGAAAATGTCATCCCAAAAGATAGAGCCACCACTTCTAAATGGCTAAGATAATAACAATCAACTCTCGCTCATACACTGAATTGAGCTTTGCCCTAGCACTGAGTACCTCGCTTAAGTAAGCAATTGGTCGTTGGTCTTGTATGAGTACAACTCCCAATTTGTATCCTGATGCATCTGGCTCTACCCCAAATGGTCTACTGAAATTTGGAAGTGCTAATATTAGCACACTGATCATGAATCTCTTTAGATGTTCGAAGGCCTATGTTATGGCTTCCCCCCACTTGAAATTGTCTTTTTTCAACTGTTCCGTCAGTGGTCATGCTATCGTGTCGTATCTCTTCACAAATTTTTGGTAGCATCCGATGAGGCCTAGGAATCCCCTTAGCTCCTTCAAGCACCTGGGTAAAGGCTAGTCCATCATAGCCTCAATCTTGGATGGGTCTGCTGTTACTCCAGCCCTGGTCATGACATGCATAAGATACTCCACTTGTAGCTGTGCAAAAGAATACTTCTTCAAATTGGCGTACAACGGGTGCTCTCTCACCTTCTTCAGGAATGCCCTTAGGTGCTTCACATGTCTGTTCTTTGTACAACTGTAGATCATAATATCATCAAAAAAGATTAGGACGAATTTCCTGAGGTAAAGCTAAAAACCCTAATCATGAGGGATTAAAATGTGACCGGGACATTGGTGAAGTCAAACGACATTACCAAGAACTTGTAATGTCTTTCATGTGTCATGAACGTTGTCGTATGCGCATCCACTGGATTCATCCTGATATGGTGGTACCCCAACTTAAGATTGATTTTTGAGAAAATGACTGCCTCATAAAGCTCTTCTAACAACTCATCAATCACAAGAATAGGAAACTTATCCAACATCATCTCCTTATTCAACATCCAGTAGTCCACACAGAACCTCCAACTGCCATATTTTTTCTTTACCAACAGGACTGGACTTGAGAAGAGGCTTACACTAGGTCTGATAATCCCGGCTTCGAGAATCTCTTAGATAACTTCTCTATCTCATCCTTTTGAATCTGAGATGTTATGACACTGATAAGGCGGACACCCTACTTTAAGGTAATAGCGTGCTCATGCTCCATCAGGGGTGGTAACCCACTGGGCTACTGAAAGATGTTGTAAATTGTCGTAGGAGTTGCTGAACCCCTTCGGGGAACTCTGCCAACTCGGAATCTCGGACCTCCACAATGCTCTGAAACTCTAAGTAGCCCATCCCTACTCCCCATATGGACTTGACCATGATTTTGCATAAGCTATCATCTCCTCTCAGCATCACCTTCCTACCCTCATCTTAGAACTCCATCGCCAGGGATTTTCAATCCAACTTCATCTCCCCAAGCGTTCGTAGTCACTTCATCTCCAGAATCACATATGCGCTACCCAAGTTTAAGGGAAGGAAGTCCTTCACCGTCTGTAGGACATATAATATCAGAACCAATCCCTTGAAAATTTTCTGACTTTTCTTCACCTTCCATGTCTCCATCATGATGCTGAAAGTCCCTGTAGTGACCAACTCGAGCCGTAACTAATCCACAACCTGATTTGAGATAAAGTTATGTGATACCCCACTATCCACTAGCACCACAATCGATTGTTCCCCGATCCTCCCCTCACTTTCATGGTGTAATTCGAAGTAAATCCCATCATTGAATTGAGGGACACCTCTGCTAGATTCAAGTGCAAATGCTCTACCTCCTCCACATCTTCCTCAAACTCCTCACCCTCTGCCTCCTCTTCCTAAACTAAAAGGATCTAAAGGGTGTGCTCCTTGCAATGTTGGTTTGGAGCATATTTCTCGTCACAACGGTAACATAATCATTTTGCTCTTTTATCCTGCACTGGTGAAGCGTTTGAAATTGCCCCAAGGATGGGTTACCGTATTCTTCTCCTTCGGCCTCTCTTTCTGAAATGACACCGGTTGGGTCCTCGGTGTCGTGGCTATCAAAGCGCTCTTATATAATCCTCATGTGTTGCCAACTTTGCTGATCTTTTTCAAATATTTCTTATCAGTCATCATCTGTGCGAGCTCCATCATTTCCCTCAATCCATGCAATCTCAATGGTCAATGACTACTTATATGTCAGACTTCAGGCCTTTCAAAAAGTTTCATTCCAATCCTGCTACAGAAATGCCTCTCAACCTCCTAACAAGAGCTCGAACTTCTCCCTGTATTACGTAATCATTCCCTCCTGAGTCAGAGCATAGAATTGCTGGTATAGGTCTTCTTTCTGAATGACTCGAAAACGCTCCAATAAGCAATCATTAAAATCCTCCCACGAGTGCATCATACAACTTGCCTCCATCCACTGAAACCATGCTAGAGTTTTTCCCTCCAAACATAATCCCACCACCATGAGCTTCTCTTCCTCAGTTAAACCATGAGCTTCTCTTCCTCAGTTAAACCATTGACTGATAAGTATCGCTCCACTTAGTACACCCACCCTTATGCATCTTCCCCTTTGAAGATTGACATCTTCAGTTTTCTGACCCTTGCATCTCCACCCCAACTTCCTCTTCCTCTGGTATTTCCCCTGATATGTCTAAGGTGAATCTCCCTCCTCTGGTCATAGCCATACCCCACTCCCAATTCTATCCTTCCTCATTCATACTCTTCCGTTCCTCTTGCATCATCCCTTCAATTTTCAGCCCAGCCCCCTCTATCGGAAGTCTCCACTCCCCACCTCTCAAAGTCCTAGGGGGACGCTCCTGGTGGTAGATGATGTCCTCCCATTGTCCTCTCGTTCGATCTCCTTCCATTTTGACCTGACCAAAGATTCTCTGATCAACCATTGGTTAGGGTTTGCAACTGGAACGGTCGACATGACCTTGGACTGCATCTCCATGAGCTTCCTCATCATCTCTCGTATTTCTCCTTGCTCTGGAATCCGCCTTCCATTTGGCTCTTGGATGAGAGGGCGGCCACTTACATGTTGCTCAACAGGTCCCTCCTGGACTGGTTGAGTTACAGACGTAACAGACTCCCGCTGAGGGGACGTCCTCCTCTTCTAAAATCTCCTTAGACCGTTTGCACCACCCGAGAATTGTTGTAATAGGCCCCAACTGCATCAGTTCCTTGTTTAAAAAAAAGCCTTAAGCACTCTACTCTATCTAGTGCGAATTTGCCCCCGATAAGAGTTACTGTGAAAAGCTGGCTCACTAGGAAAGACGCGAGTAAAGTGAAAGTGTTGGGTGGTGAACCTGGTGGGGGAGCTACATCACTGTGGGTCAAACTGGAAAATTTTGTCCGAATAGGTTGGGCTCTATAGAAGTTTACATAGCCGCTATACCGATAAGTCCATGCGATATGCACCATTTTAGGGGACAGTTCTTCCTTCGTAAAACTAGGATCCATGGTCTATAAGCCGCATTCTCCGACTCAGACCCGGAAACTAGGGCAACCTAGTGACTGACCTCCTGGTAGCTTTAGCTAAGCGCCCCACCGTCTCCACACTTATCATGTGGCATTGTAGCCTGGGCTCCTTGTTGTGTTGTAAGAAGAAAGTTATTTACATGGCTCGTGGTCTTCAAGGGTTGCCTAGCTGATGAGGCCATTCCTCGAGTTGAAGCATGAACCGGTTGCTTGACTTCTAATGGACAATGCTCCATATCATGGCCAGTAATGCCACAATGAAAGCATAAATGCGAAATCCCTCATATTCAACTGGTTGAAAAAAAACTCCAATAAAGATCGTTGATCTGCACCCTTCTTGGAAGCTTCTTCGATATGTCCATCCGGACACACTCTTGCGTACATACTTTGCCTCCAATTGCAAGTTTGTGCATCCAACAACAATGGTTATCCCAACATGGTGGCATCCTAACAAAGAAGGGAAAGATGCGCAAATCTAACCCAAATTGGGGAGGAAAAATCTTGTACCGAGTAGGGCCAAAAGTGAGAAGACCTCTTGGTGTATCCTATTATGCAGCCTGCCACAAATCAAGGGCCACCAAGTAACACTTCATCACGTGCCTCCACCGATGCAAAAATACATATGAAGCAATCCGGGCTCACAGTCACAAGTTGGATGTGCCGAAACGAGCTCATAAGTAAGCCCCTTGACTAAGAGAGAGAGGCATAGCATTCCAAGTTGTGAATGTGAACATTTGGGCTGAAATTCATCTTAAGAGATGGTGCTGATGTCTTCAACTTGATAAACTTTCCAGTGAGTGGGCTTTTGCCAAACATTGGCTTCCTTAGCTTGCTCCCAAGTTTTTGTCGTAGCTCCTCGAGATAGGGCAAAGTTGCCTTCACCCATGTTCCCAAATGGTTGGATAGCTGCCCTTGAAGAGGCCTTATCTCGAACATTTCGTGTGCATAATTCCGTACCTTGCTGAAATCTGCCAGAGTTCAGCAGCATTTGGGCTGAAATCTGCTTGGATTTGGCAGCCCCAATGGCTTGGGCATTTTGTGCAGTGTGCAGTGTGCAGTGTGCGGTGTGCGGTATTGTTTTAGTCTTACATGTTCACATCTAAGCTTTCTACACCTGCAGAAAAAAAATACTATTTTCCCTCTCATGATGTCCCGAAATAACAGCGCTTTGATCTTCAAACATCAAATTTCGCACCACATATCATGACTTTCGGAGATGGCTCATTACCTGAAACTTTATGACATGGAGTGCTGCTTCCCTGAGCAAATCCTTCTCTCGATTTTTCAGTGGAGAATGCACACATTGAAATGAACTTTTCGGATTAATGGAAGTAGAAATTTGTGCATCCAAAATATGAAACGGGTTCTTCACTTTCCCAAAATCCTCCATGGCTGCATCATTAGGGGTGGAAATTTGCTGCTCTATTGAACCAAAATGCGTGAAATCCATCTTTTCCAAGTTAATTCCTACAGAAATTGATTGTTTTGATCCTTAGAAGCCTGAAGATGCGTGAAAACCTTTTCCACTACACCATTTTGCGTGAAACCCATCATTTCCACATCAGAGTCCATGGAAATTTGTTGGTTTTGTGATAAAACCTGATTGCTATTTACCACCCTCATGCAATGTATTACACTGTTCATCATATGCGAGCTGAATTTCTGCACTTTGATTCTCGCATTGCGTGTGAACTTGCTGTAAATTTACTGATCAATCACCCATCTGGACTTCTCCATAATGAAGCTCGGTTTGGGGGTTTTGCACGCCGCCCACCACCGAAACGGCATTTTCATCGTGAATCTTTCCCTCACAATTACAGGAGCCCCCCTTATCTTGAACCGAACACCACCAAGGCCAAAGCCTCCACCGCCCTTGGAATCCCTCCCCCACCCTTTGACACCCTTTGAGGAAGGGAGTGGTCGGACATGCCCAAAGCCTTTCTCACTAAAATCATTCTAGTGAGATAAAGAAAGTGGAGAAGTGTAAGAGCCTCCCAAAGCTTTTTCTAAACATTTTGAATTCTGGCCCAAAGTTTGGGTTCCATTGGGAGCTAGCTGCAGACTAGGTGTGATGCGATGTAGTATCCATGGATTTCTGTCACGTTTTGTCGGGAAGACCGTAACAGTTTGATTGTAGGACTCCACACAACGATTCAGAAACACCAACTCATTCACTAAAGAGGAGAAGTGCATTATCCTTCTCCCTTCTGCAAAGCCTGAGATCATATGCTCATTTGCCAGCAAAGCAGTGTCGGTGGGATCAGTTTTGGTGAAGACAGAAGATAATAGGACTAAGATACTGATTCCACAAATGTGATAAACATGACAAGTAGCATTTCAGGACATCACGATCAATACCTCATCACCATGGCCACCACCATTCGGGGAGGTTCAGATTACCCTCACTTCAGATCAGGTTGAGCCAACCTTGAGCTATTTAGGGAGGCTTCGGCAGTAGTTGCATAATGTGCAACTTCAGAAGGTTGGAACAATATGAATGTATATTGGCAAGTGGAGAAAACTCCTCCGGTGTTGTGGGAGGCAGCGCAGTCACCAGTGGGATCCAGGTGTTTCGGGCCACAGGCAACGATCCATCAGCCCTGAGATGTCTAACTACTCTATCATCATCAACGTGCAGACGGAAGCTTCGACAATTGAAGTTGAAGCTCCTCCAACCCCGGGAGACTGACATGGGGCTCCCTAAGGGCTGAACTGGCTGGGGAAAATTGGGGACCGATTTAAACTAGGGGACGCAAGCCGGCTTTTATTTTGGGGCTAGGGTTGCCGCCTAAGGGGAGGGGCTCCCTCCCAATTATTTACTATATATATAGGGTATTTTATGCCATTAAGCTTCAGTTTTAGCTTTGAGATTTCTATCAGGACAGCCATTGACATCTCGTTTTAACTTCAAGAGCTGTATTTGACAGTGAGAATGTGCTCCACTGTAACTCATCCAGCAGTGGGTGTATTTTTCCTTTCCTGCTTGCTGCCGCCTTCACCTATCCCTTCTTGTTGCTATCAAAAACCAACCTACTGTCTGCTGCTGCTGCCAGCCCTAGCCAGCTCTCTGCAGGTTACCCTAACAAATTCCCCCTCCCTGTTTACTATTGCTAGACCACCCAGCCTTCCTGCAGACTGTCGCTAACACCTTTCCTCCGCTGTGCAACCCAGCCGCATCTCTGCTTACATTGCAGTCCAGCCGCACTTCCCCTCTCATATCCCCTTTGTAATCCAGCAAGCCCTCCTCCCTCCCTGCTGATACCCAACAATCAACCATCCTCTCTCCACCTACCCCCATCCCACTAGTCCCACGCTTGCTATCCTTTTGCCATACAACCCTCCCTAATGTCTAAAATTCCCATCAAACCCCAACAACCACCCTGCTTAGATCCTAATTCCCATCAATTGTTTTGTTTGTATCCTCCTTTGAATTTCAACAATAAAAGTCTTATTCTGTTGTGTTTTGGGTTAACTCCAATATTACTCCTTTTTGTTTGTAAGCTTATGGATGGAGGTTTGGGGCTTGGTCTGATTGTCAAAGAGTGAATGAAATGGGGGATCAAGTAACAACAATAAGAAAAAGCAAACGAAGATAACTTACACAAAAAATTGATTAACCAACCAAATGATAAAATAGCCAACCACCAAGGTAAGCTAGGGGATCCGACCACCAAGCTGCAACCAAATGGAAAACTCTTACGAAATCTTAAAAAAAAACAAAAGTTTCCACTTCTATTTGATTCCAAAACGTTTAAGAAAAATTACAATAACTCTTGAGCTACCATGATATAAAAAAGGGGAAAGAAGGGAGTGAAGTGGACGACCAATTCAAAGGAAGAAAGAGTTTTCAGCCATATGCATTTAATACATTTTCCATTCCAAGGACTTGATGGCCGACCATGGCATGTTCCAATGGTAATTAAAAATGCAAATGTGATGTTTTGATTTCAAATTTCAAATACAAAATATAAAATTTTAAAAAATGCAAATTACAAATATATATTTCAAAATTTCTACTTATTTGAGCTTGAATGAGCTCTTGCAATGGCCCAAAATTCTAATAACATTGACGATTAGGCTTTTATGATGGGACCTCTTTTAGGTTGATCATTTAGATGTTCTACATCAACTCTCCCAAGCCATTTAAACTCCACATCGTATTGTTGAAATGTAAATAATCTTTTACAAGTGAAAGAGTAAGCATTACTAAGGGTGTGTTTGGCACCGCATTTCTCGNTCATTTAAACTCCACATCGTATTGTTGAAATGTGAAATGTAAATAATCTTTTACAAGTGAAAGAGTAAGCATTACTAAGGGTGTGTTTGGCACCGCATTTCTCGCGCAGCGCGGCCACAAGCGGCACAAATATATTTTTTTTCATTTGGATGCCATGTTTGGGATAATTTCGGTGAAATGCGGGCCGCATGTTTGACCACGCGGCCCACGCTTCCTATTATTCGATGCTGCGTTTTTTTACTACCGTACCCTTCTTCTCTCACCCCTGAGACCTCTCTTGCGACCGAATCTTCCATCTCTTCTCTCGCGATCGCGCCGACTTCTCCCTCCCCCTTCTCGCGACCGAGTTTCTCCGCGGTATGGACTTCAAACTTGTCTCTAGCATCATGATCTTGCGATTGGTTCTTCTCTTGTTGGTTTTGCGATTGGTTCTTCTCTTGCGGTTTTGCGTTGGTGTGGCATTTTCTCTTGCTAGTTTTGCGGTTTCGCGTTGGTGTGAAAGATTGAGGTTGATTATTTTAGAGTGGAAACATAATTAAATGTAAGACGAGTTGCTTGGTTACAGAAATAGAGTGAAACTAGTTGGATTCTCAATTGAATTAGGGTATAGTGATTACAAGCCCTTTTAGCGGTGCCCCTAGTTTTGAATCTTTTGGTNTCCTGAGACCTCTCTTGCGACCGAATCTTCCATCTCTTCTCTCGCGATCGCGCCGGCTTCTCCCTCCCCCTTCTCGCGACTGAGTTTCTCCGCGGTATGGACTTCAAACTTGTCTCTAGCATCATGATCTTGCGATTGGTTCTTCTCTTGTTGGTTTTGCGATTGGTTCTTCTTTTGCGGTTTTGCGTTGGTGTGGCATTTTCTCTTGCTGGTTTTGCGGTTTCGCGTTGGTGTGAAAGATTGAGGTTGATTATTTTAGAGTGGAAACATGGTTAAATGTAAGAAGAGTTGCTTGGTTACAGAAATAGAGTGAAACTAGTTAGATTCTCAATTGAATTAGGGTATAGTGATTACAAGCCCTTNCATATTAAATTAATTTAAATCTATCTATATCGAAAAGTTGACCGACACTTCCCCGCTATATAACCTTCCTAAAAACCTTATAGGAGCCCTAGAACAGTATCGTAAAATAAACCTACAGAATATTCACAAGATTTTTATAGATGCACCTATGAGAATATGGAAAGTAATCACCACAACCTGCTGGAAAGAACTTCTGAAATAGAGCCAGCTGGACACAGCCAGCTGCCCTGTTAATGGGAACCAACAACAACATATACCAGTAAAAAAAATAAAAAATGGGTACATATATCCTGATTATTGAGATTTGAATAGTTTAAAATAACAAGTAACATGGTTATATTATTTGAATCCATATCAGATAGCAATTTGGTTAGAATTTTTATTTGGTATATCACGTTTTGAAGCTTTGATTAGAATTGCAATCCGCATAAAGTATATAATCTAATACCCACTTATTTCTAATCCCTGACCAAAGACAAACAAAAGAATTACAACGCATTCGCATTAATTCAAATTTTCCAAGAAAAGCCAACCAGATCGGATATTGGAATGAAAACACTAACAAGAACAGCAGTCCAAGCCTCATCATATAATGTATGCCTACCTTCACACCAAGAAGGAATCACGAATTGTGCAACAAGGCAAAGTGCCTCACCAAACCATGCTTTAGAAGCACTTTCAGACAACTTAGATAATATAACTAAACGTGTTTTTTTTATAGTTAACAAGTATATCTATCAGTTTAGAACTGTAAACCCCTCTGAGTGCAAGTGAATAAAATGTCACATACAGACTTTAGATAAAATCATATAAAGGACAGTGACACACCTGTTGTCTGTCAAATAATGCAGAAAGATTCAGCCCTTGGGACAATGTAAACATCTCAAATGCGTTCATTGTAAGAGGACCAATTTCATTGTTCTCAACTTGCTCAGTTACAAACAGATCCTACAACATAAAGAACGGAGACACAAGGTTATCTTTCCAGACCTTGTGACATGTTCTTTTGAGTCAATAGCACAGGTTGGATTTAGAATTAGATAAAACTAAAGATAAAAAAACTAATGCAGAACCTCGATATTAAAAGTATTTAAGCCCAAAATCAAATAACAGGCTCAGCTATTTTAAGGATCTCACCAACCTCGAGGTCATTAAAAACAGCATGGATGTCATCCAAATTGACTTCTTCAGCATCACTATATTGAACAGGAACATAATTCCTCGAGAACCATACATCATTACGAATTCCATCAATATGTATACGCTGGAGCAGCAAGATGAGGATTTCAAGTAATAAGATAAAAAAAAGCATTAAAATAGATATGAAATGCAAGTTAACATAAAATCACAACAATATTAAGCCAAAGCACCATTTTCATCACAAATGGAAAGCATAAAGGACCTGGCATCCAAGACCTTATGAGATGATGAACTAAATTCATCAGTATCGTTTAAAAAAAAGAGACTCCAAAAAGAACATTATAACAGTTTTATTGGTTCGGTGTGCTATAATACACAACTAAATAACACATTAGAATCGTCGGCACTGCTTATCGTTTATTAAACAATATAAGCTTTAATTACATCAATTATTCTCATTCCATGCATAAGACGTAAACTTCACTATGGGATATGGATAAGAAATATAGCTGATGCAAGTCAACAATAAATGAATATTAGTATTAAATTAAATAAGTGTCTTACATCTTAAATATGATTTCTTGTACGCAATAAGTGCATTATTTCATTTTTATCTAGCTGAGTATTTTAGGTAAGTAATTGAGTCATGTATCTATAATCTTTCTCTCTCTCTCCCACACCCACCCCACCCCAATCTCTCTACCAACTATTTTGTTAAGGTTCCTCACCAAGAAGTATCAGAGACTTTCCAATTTTCTACCATTCCTCTTCCTATTCTTCTCCACTGCTTATTTATCCCACACCTTCACGCTTGTCCAGACATCTCCCCTTGCACCTACATGATACAACTAATGCACATCCCACTTGAGTCACCCTGCACACATTGACTGGCTTGCATGCCCATTATTCAATGCAGTCAACTGCAACTTAAGTACTTTCCTTCACACTACCTTTCTGCGTATGGCATGCTAGAACCTCCACTGCATGCATCTCCCACTTGCTCTCCTCCAATCTCATGCTCAAGATCTACTCCAGATATCATCACCTCTTATGAGATTGCCTCTGTCATTGAAATTTTCAGCATATATGTGTCCATCCACCTCAGAACTAAAAGGTTTACCATCTTCCCTGATTAGCATGCACATTCCATTATGAACATATATTTACGCCACACCTTAGCCCGCTGCTTGTTTTATACAATCTTAGCCATGAACTTGGAACTTTTGTTCTCCCACTGACTTGGCATCCTCCAGCACAGGATCAGGAGCATTCAATATTCATTATCATCTCATAATTTCTGATCAAAATTTTGGAAAGCAATAAATTAAAATACTTTATTTTACATCTTCAGAATTTCTTTGTTATCACCAATTTGATCATGTGTTGAAACTTGGCATAATCTCAGTTAAATTGAAGCACTTTTTTAAAGATAATTTAAATTAAATTGCTTAACAACTTATGGCATACCATCAAGCCTAATCTTAGCACTCATCATGTATTTCACCTTAAAATGTCAACAATTATTCAATTGTTTCTCAGACTTCCATTTTACGTTTTGCCTCTAAAAATATGAAATAATACGATCAATTTTAAATCAAATTTGCTTAACACTGGGCGGATGGTAGGAAATGGATATTGTGGGTTACTTTAGGATGTGATGATGTGATCTGAATTTATGGTGAGATAGGGTCGTCTAGAGGAACGTAGAGATGTCCATACCAGAACCAGGCCAAGGTATCTAGTTTGGGTTGATTTGCTTCTGCACTTTTAGGGACGGGTTTATTGGTAAAAAAATATTATAATTGTTATGGAGATCTGGTTTAAAATGTGAAGACGTGATTTGGAGTTGATGGTAAGGTAGGGCCGCCTTTAGAGGGATATGGAGATGATGATACCAAAACTAAGTTTAGAGGAAACTAGCCTCCTTGACGCAGGGCTCCCTGACGTTGAACCAGCTGGGAATGGATGGACCGGTTCAGCCAAGGGGATGCAAGGGCCGGCCAACTCTTTTTTTGTGGCTAGGGTTGCCACCCAAGGGGAAGGGCCTCCCCCTTCTAGTTATCTACTATATATAGGGTATTTTATGTCATTAGGGATCAGTCCTTGCTTTGAGATTTCTGCCAGAATAGCTGCTGAGTCTATTTTCCCTTTTAGGGTTTGTATCCGACGGCGAGAAAATGCTTCGACTATAAATCATCTTGAGGTGGTGTGTATCATTCATTTACTGCTTGCTGCCGCCTCCACCTATCCCTTCTTGCTGCTATAGGAAACCCTCCCATCCTACCGCATGCTGCTACCCAACCGCAGCAGGTTACCACAACGCCATTCCCCTCCCTGTTTATTGTTGTTAGACCACCTAGCCTTCTTGTAGACTGTCACTAACACCTATCCTCCCCCGTAAGTCCAGCTGCAAATCCCCTCTCACCTCCCCACCATAATCCAACCAGCCCTCCTCCCTCCCTGTTGATATCCAACAGCCAGCCATCCTCTATCCACCTACCCCACTCATCCAACTAGTCCCCTGCTTGCTGTCCTTTCACCATACAACACTCCCTACCATCTAATTCCTGACCTAGACCCTAGTACTCGTGTTTGTGTTGTCGTTTTCCTCTTTTCAAGTGTCTTGTTTGTATCCTCTGAATTTCAACAAAAAAAGTCTTATTATTTTGTGTTTTGGGTTAACTCCAGTATCAAGTGATATCATAGCTAGCTTAACCTTAATCCTATCCTATGGTTGCCTAGCAGTCGTCATACCCCAAACCATCTCCATCAAAAAAAAAAAATTTTTTCTACCAACAAATACTCTTTCCACTCCTAGAAATTCTAAACTCTCTTTCGAAAACGATAGAGCAAACCCTAAACCCTAAACCCATTAACCAACCTTGAGAGTAGGTTAATGTCCCAGTGCTCGTGCATTAAGCTTAAAAAAAAAGTCTCGCAAACCCACACAAAAGAAATAAAGCACAAGTGGGCCCCGCAGGAAAGAAACTCAAGCGACTCTGATACGTTCCAGAACCAAAACCAGCGAGCAAACAATGACGAAACGACAATAGATAGGTGGAAAAAACTCAAATGAGGATTGCTCTTACGAAAATCAAAGAAAAACAAGATACAATGATGATCTACTTTTCGAGAGGTAGATCGTTTCTCCCACAACCCAAGACGTCGCTAGGAACACTAGAAGAAGAAAAGAAAGTGGCAGTCAACAAAATATGCTTAAGAATAACAACCCTAGGCTATTCCCTTTAATATAATACTCCCACAGCACTTCAAACTTCCCCCTAAACTCCAATTTCTCCTCCTAACACACGTGATTAACACCCTTGTGGACCCCTCCTGTTCCCTGGTAACTTTGCTCACTGGATCCTCCGGATGTTGAATCGTTCGGCTCTTGGATGAGAAGGCCGGTTTGCTCGTGTATTGCTCAACCAGTCCTGCGCGAATTGGTTGAGTTACGGGCGTAACAATACTCCCACATTGCTTCATACTCGGATAGTCCCTTCCACTTAATAAGTACCTCCTTTTCTCTCGCTCCTCGGCACACTCTTTCAACCTCTAAGGGTTCTAACAACACCTCCATGCCTCTGTTATCATCGGGGGCAGTGACGGGGAGGGTGTATGATCTACGATCGCACCCCTCAACTATAAAACATGGAAGGCTGGAAGTAATGCTGACGATGGTGGTAACCTCAAAAGGTAGGCACTACTCCTACGAGTTTTGTCACCTCGTAGGATCTGAAATATCGTTGTGAAAGTTTCTTGCTCCTCCGCTAATGTTTTTTGCCTATAGGGTCTCGGCTTCAAGTAAACCATGTCCCCCGATTTGAACCACACCTCTCACCTATGTCCATCTTCATTCTTTTTCATGATCTGTTGAGCTCTCAGTATATTACTCTTGAGCTCCGCCAATATTCCAGTCCCTATCCTCCAAGAAGTGTTCAGCACTTGACATCGGTGTAGTAATGTGCCCATAATATATCAGGTGGGGTAGACCCGCCCGTACAAAATCTTGAAATGAATGGTATGAAATATTATACCAGTGTTCGACGCATGCAATCCACTTGGCCAATAGCTTCGTCCTATCCGATACGAAGCAACAAAGGTATGTTTCCACACTTTTGTTAATCACCTCCATCTGGCCATTAATCTGAGGATGATATGTTGTGTTTCTCTTGAGGATTGTTCCTTGTAACCTGAACAACTCCTTCCAGAACTGATTGAGGAACACCTTGTCCCTGTCGAATACAATTGATTCCAGTGCCCATAATATATCAGGTGGGGTAGACCCGCCCGTACAAAATCTTGAAATGAGTGTTTGTGTTGTAGAATGGTATGAAATATTATACCAGTGTTCGACGCATGCAATCCACTTGGCCAATAGCTTCGTCCTATCCGATACGAAGCAACAAAGGTATGTTTCCACACTTTTGTTAATCACCTCCATCTGGCCATTAATCTGAGGATGATATGTTGTGTTTCTCTTGAGGATTGTTCCTTGTAACCTGAACAACTCCTTCCAGAACTGATTGAGGAACACCTTGTCCCTGTCGAATACAATTGATTCCAGCACTCCGCGCAAATGAATCACTTTTCGTATGAATATCGTAGTGACTGAAACTGCGGTGTAAGGATATCGTAATGGAATGAAATGTGCAAATTTGCTCAGGGGATCCACTACCACCAGGATCACCATAAGCCCTTCTGATAATGACAAACCTTCTATGAAATTTCATTGTCACTTCTTCCTAAACTTTCTCTGATAATGCCAGGGCTGTAACAACTCTCCTGGCACCATTGTCAAATATTTTTGTCGTTGGCACACATCGCAGTACGCCAAAGTGGCTTCTACGTTTCTGAGCATCCCCAGCCAATAAAGTTCCGTCGACAAACGACTGTACGTCTTTTGCACCCCGGAATGCTCCCCGATTGCACTGCAGTGCAACTCCTGCAAGAGTCTGGGGATGTGCTCTGATGCCCTTGGTAACATGAACCGCCCATGGTAGAATAGTTGTTGTCCCCTTAAGGCATATCCCAAATGATTGTTCGGATCCTGTAGCAAGTATGCCCTTACCTTCCTCAATCCTTCATCCTGCTCATTCTCCCGTCTAAGTGCTTTCCAATCGAGGACAATGGGATACAGATAAGGTTGTCAGCTGGGACTCCACCTTCCTTGACATGGCATCTGCGGCTTTATTATCTAAACATGGTCGGTACTAAATCTCGAAATCATATCCCAACAACTTGGATAGCCACCATCCTTTGCTCCAACAGATACTTCAAGTTCTTTGATCTATCTTGACAAGAAAATGTCATCCCAAAAGATAGAGCCACCACTTCTAAATGGCTAAGATAATAACAATCAACTCTCGCTCATACACTGAATTGAGCTTTGCCCTAGCACTGAGTACCTCGCTTAAGTAAGCAATTGGTCGTTGGTCTTGTATGAGTACAACTCCCAATTTGTATCCTGATGCATCTGGCTCTACCCCAAATGGTCTACTGAAATTTGGAAGTGCTAATATTAGCACACTGATCATGAATCTCTTTAGATGTTCGAAGGCCTATGTTATGGCTTCCCCCCACTTGAAATTGTCTTTTTTCAACTGTTCCGTCAGTGGTCATGCTATCGTGTCGTATCTCTTCACAAATTTTTGGTAGCATCCGATGAGGCCTAGGAATCCCCTTAGCTCCTTCAAGCACCTGGGTAAAGGCTAGTCCATCATAGCCTCAATCTTGGATGGGTCTGCTGTTACTCCAGCCCTGGTCATGACATGCATAAGATACTCCACTTGTAGCTGTGCAAAAGAATACTTCTTCAAATTGGCGTACAACGGGTGCTCTCTCACCTTCTTCAGGAATGCCCTTAGGTGCTTCACATGTCTGTTCTTTGTACAACTGTAGATCATAATATCATCAAAAAAGATTAGGACGAATTTCCTGAGGTAAAGCTAAAAACCCTAATCATGAGGGATTAAAATGTGACCGGGACATTGGTGAAGTCAAACGACATTACCAAGAACTTGTAATGTCTTTCATGTGTCATGAACGTTGTCGTATGCGCATCCACTGGATTCATCCTGATATGGTGGTACCCCAACTTAAGATTGATTTTTGAGAAAATGACTGCCTCATAAAGCTCTTCTAACAACTCATCAATCACAAGAATAGGAAACTTATCCAACATCATCTCCTTATTCAACATCCAGTAGTCCACACAGAACCTCCAACTGCCATATTTTTTCTTTACCAACAGGACTGGACTTGAGAAGAGGCTTACACTAGGTCTGATAATCCCGGCTTCGAGAATCTCTTAGATAACTTCTCTATCTCATCCTTTTGAATCTGAGATGTTATGACACTGATAAGGCGGACACCCTACTTTAAGGTAATAGCGTGCTCATGCTCCATCAGGGGTGGTAACCCACTGGGCTACTGAAAGATGTTGTAAATTGTCGTAGGAGTTGCTGAACCCCTTCGGGGAACTCTGCCAACTCGGAATCTCGGACCTCCACAATGCTCTGAAACTCTAAGTAGCCCATCCCTACTCCCCATATGGACTTGACCATGATTTTGCATAAGCTATCATCTCCTCTCAGCATCACCTTCCTACCCTCATCTTAGAACTCCATCGCCAGGGATTTTCAATCCAACTTCATCTCCCCAAGCGTTCGTAGTCACTTCATCTCCAGAATCACATATGCGCTACCCAAGTTTAAGGGAAGGAAGTCCTTCACCGTCTGTAGGACATATAATATCAGAACCAATCCCTTGAAAATTTTCTGACTTTTCTTCACCTTCCATGTCTCCATCATGATGCTGAAAGTCCCTGTAGTGACCAACTCGAGCCGTAACTAATCCACAACCTGATTTGAGATAAAGTTATGTGATACCCCACTATCCACTAGCACCACAATCGATTGTTCCCCGATCCTCCCCTCACTTTCATGGTGTAATTCGAAGTAAATCCCATCATTGAATTGAGGGACACCTCTGCTAGATTCAAGTGCAAATGCTCTACCTCCTCCACATCTTCCTCAAACTCCTCACCCTCTGCCTCCTCTTCCTAAACTAAAAGGATCTAAAGGGTGTGCTCCTTGCAATGTTGGTTTGGAGCATATTTCTCGTCACAACGGTAACATAATCATTTTGCTCTTTTATCCTGCACTGGTGAAGCGTTTGAAATTGCCCCAAGGATGGGTTACCGTATTCTTCTCCTTCGGCCTCTCTTTCTGAAATGACACCGGTTGGGTCCTCGGTGTCGTGGCTATCAAAGCGCTCTTATATAATCCTCATGTGTTGCCGCCTTTGCTGATCTTTTTCAAATATTTCTTATCAGTCATCATCTGTGCGAGCTCCATCATTTCCCTCAATCCATGCAATCTCAATGGTCAATGACTACTTATATGTCAGACTTCAGGCCTTTCAAAAAGTTTCATTTCAATCCTGCTACAGAAATGCCTCTCAACCTCCTAACAAGAGCTCGGACTTCTCCCTGTATTACGTAATCATTCCCTCCTGAGTCAGAGCATAGAACTGCTGGTATAGGTCTTCTTTCTGAATGACTCAAAAACGCTCCAATAAGCAATCATTAAAATCCTCCCACGAGTGCATCATACAACTTGCCTCCATCCACTGAAANTCCCACACCCACCCCACCCCAATCTCTCTACCAACTATTTTGTTAAGGTTCCTCACCAAGAAGTATCAGAGACTTTCCAATTTTCTACCATTCCTCTTCCTATTCTTCTCCACTGCTTATTTATCCCACACCTTCACGCTTGTCCAGACATCTCCCCTTGCACCTACATGATACAGCTAATGCACATCCCACTTGAGTCACCCTGCACACATTGACTGGCTTGCATGCCCATTGTCCAATGCAGTCAACTGCAACTTAAGTACTTTCCTTCACACTACCTTTCTGCGTATGGCATGCTAGAACCTCCACTGCATGCATCTCCCACTTGCTCTCCTCCAATCTCATGCTCAAGATCTACTCCAGATATCATCACCTCTTATGACATAGCCTCTGTCATTGAAATTTTCAGCATATATGTGTCCATCCACCTCAGAACTAAAAGGTTTACCATCTTCCCTGATTAGCATGCACATTCCATTATGAACATATATTTACGCCACACCTTAGCCCGCTGCTTGTTTTATACAATCTTAGCCATGAACTTGGAACTTTTGTTCTCCCACTGACTCGGCATCCTCCAGCACAGGATCAGGAGCATTCAATATTCATTATCATCTCATAATTTCTGATCAAGATTTTGGAAAGCAATAAATTAAAATACTTTATTTTACATCTTCAGAATTTCTTTGTTATCACCAATTTGATCATGTGTTGAAACTTGGCATAATCTCAGTTAAATTGAAGCACTTTTTTAAAGATAATTTAAATTAAATTGCTTAACAACTTATGGCATACCATCAAGCCTAATCTTAGCACTCATCATGTATTTCACCTTAAAATGTCAACAATTATTCAATTGTTTCTCAGACTTCCATTTTACGTTTTGCCTCTAAAAATATGAAATAATACGATCAATTTTAAATCAAATTTGCTTAACACTGGGCGGATGGTAGGAAATGGATATTGTGGGTTACTTTAGGATGTGATGATGTGATCTGAATTTATGGTGAGATAGGGTCGTCTAGAGGAACGTAGAGATGTCCATACCAGAACCAGGCCAAGGTATCTAGTTTGGGTTGATTTGCTTCTGCACTTTTAGGGACGGGTTTATTGGTAAAAAAATATTATAATTGTTATGGAGATCTGGTTTAAAATGTGAAGACGTGATTTGGAGTTGATGGTAAGGTAGGGCCGCCTTTAGAGGGATATGGAGATGATGATACCAAAACTAAGTTTAGAGGAAACTAGCCTCCTTGACGCAGGGCTCCCTGACGTTGAACCAGCTGGGAATGGATGGACCGGTTCAGCCAAGGGGATGCAAGGGCCGGCCAACTCTTTTTTTGTGGCTAGGGTTGCCACCCAAGGGGAAGGGCCTCCCCCTTCTAGTTATCTACTATATATAGGGTATTTTATGTCATTAGGGATCAGTCCTTGCTTTGAGATTTCTGCCAGAATAGCTGCTGAGTCTATTTTCCCTTTTAGGGTTTGTATCCGACGGCGAGAAAATGCTTCGACTATAAATCATCTTGAGGTGGTGTGTATCATTCATTTACTGCTTGCTGCCGCCTCCACCTATCCCTTCTTGCTGCTATAGGAAACCCTCCCATCCTACCGCATGCTGCTACCCAACCGCAGCAGGTTACCACAACGCCATTCCCCTCCCTGTTTATTGTTGTTAGACCACCTAGCCTTCTTGTAGACTGTCACTAACACCTATCCTCCCCCGTAAGTCCAGCTGCAAATCCCCTCTCACCTCCCCACCATAATCCAACCAGCCCTCCTCCCTCCCTGTTGATATCCAACAGCCAGCCATCCTCTATCCACCTACCCCACTCATCCAACTAGTCCCCTGCTTGCTGTCCTTTCACCATACAACACTCCCTACCATCTAATTCCTGACCTAGACCCTAGTACTCGTGTTTGTGTTGTCGTTTTCCTCTTTTCAAGTGTCTTGTTTGTATCCTCTGAATTTCAACAAAAAAAGTCTTATTATTTTGTGTTTTGGGTTAACTCCAGTATCAAGTGATATCATAGCTAGCTTAACCTTAATCCTATCCTATGGTTGCCTAGCAGTCGTCATACCCCAAACCATCTCCATAAAAAAAAAAAAAATTTTCTACCAACAAATACTCTTTCCACTCCTAGAAATTCTAAACTCTCTTTTAAAAACGATAGAGCAAACCCTAAACCCTAAACCCATTAACCAACCTTGAGAGCAGGTTAATGTCCCAGTGCTCGTGCATTAAGCTTAAAAAAAAAAGTCTCGCAAACCCACACAAAAGAAATAAAGCACAAGTGGGCCTCGCAGGAAAGAAACTCAAGCGACTCTGATACGCTCCAGAACCAAAACCAGCGAGCAAACAATGACGAAACGACAATAGATAGGTGGAAAAAACTCAAATGAGGATTGCTCTTACGAAAATCAAAGAAAAACAAGATACAATGATGATCTACTTTTCGAGAGGTAGATCGTTTCTCCCACAACCCAAGACGTCGCTAGGAACACTAGAAGAAGAAAAGAAAGTGGCAGTCAACAAAATATGCTTAAGAATAACAACCCTAGGTTATTCCCTTTAATATAATACTCCCACGGCACTTCAAACTTCCCCCTAAACTCCAATTTCTCCTCCTAACACACGTGATTAACACCCTTGTGGACCCCTCCTGTTCCCTGGTAACTTTGCTCACTGGATCCTCCGGATGTTGAGTCGTTCGGCTCTTGGATGAGACGGCCGGTCTGCTCGTGTATTGCTCAACCAATCCTGCGCGAATTAGTTGAGTTACGGGCGTAACAATACTCCCACATTGCTTCATACTCGGATGGTCCCTTCCACTTAATAAGTACCTCCTTTTCTCTCGCTCCTCGGCACACTCTTTCAACCTCTAAGGGTTCTAACAACACCTCCATGCCTCTGTTATCATCAGGGGCAGTGACGGGGAGGGTGTATGATCTACGATCGCACCCCTCAACTGTAAAACATGGAAGACTGGAAGTAATGCTGACGATGGTGGTAACCTCAAAAGGTAGGCACTACTCCTACGAGTTTTGTCACCTCGTAGGATCTGAAATATCGTTGTGAAAGTTTCTTGCTCCTCCGCTAGTGTTTTTTGCCTATAGGGTCTCGGCTTCAAGTAAACCATGTCCCCCGGTTTGAACCACACCTCTCACCTATGTCCATCTTCATTCTTTTTCATGATCTATTGAGCTCTCAGTATATTACTCTTGAGCTCCGCCAATATTCCAGTCCCTATCCTCCAAGAAGTGTTCAGCACTTGACATCGGTGTAGTAATGTGCCCATAATATATCAGGTGGGGTAGACCCGCCCGTACAAAATCTTGAAATGAGTGTTCGTGTTGCAGAATGGTATGAAATATTATACCAGTGTTCGGCGCATGCAATCCACTTGGCCAATAGCTTCGTCCTATCCGATACGAAGGAACAAAGGTATGTTTCCACACTTTTGTTAATCACCTCCATCTGGCCATTAATCTGAGGATGATATGTTGTGTTTCTCTTGAGGATTGTTCCTTGTAACCTGAACAACTCCTTCCAGAACTGATTGAGGAACACCTTGTCCCTGTCGAATACAATGGATTCGAGCACTCCGCGCAAATGAATCACTTTTCGTATGAACATCGTAGTGACTGAAACTGCGGTGTAAGGATATCGTAATGGAATGAAATGTGCAAATTTGCTCAGGGGATCCACTACCACCAGGATCACCATAAGCCCTTCTGATAATGACAAACCTTCTATGAAAGTTCATTGTCACTTCTTCCCAAAGTTTCTCCGATAATGCCAGGGCTGTAAAACTCTCCTGGCACCATTGTCAAATATTTTTGTCGTTGGCACACATCGCAGTACGCCAAAGTGGCTTCTACGTTTCTGAGCATCCCCAACCAATAAAGTTCCGTCGACAAACGACTGTACGTCTTTTGCACCCCGGAATGCCCCCCGATTGCACTGCAGTGCAACTCCTGCAAGAGTCTGAGGATGTGCTCTGATGCCCTTGGTAACATGAACCGCCCATGGTAGAATAGTTGTTGCCCCCTTAAGGCATATCCCGAATGATTGTTCGGATCCTGTAGCAAGTATGCCCTTACCTTCCTCAATCCTTCATCCTGCTCATTCTCCCGTCTAAGTAATTTCCAATCGAGGACAATGGGATACAGATAAGGTTGTCAGCTGGGACTCCACCTTCCTTGACATGGCATCTGCGGCTTTATTATCTAAACATGGTCGGTACTAAATCTCGAAATCATATCCCAACAACTTGGATAGCCACCATCCTTTGCTCCAACAGATACTTCAAGTTCTTTGATCTATCTTGACAAGAAAATGTCATCCCAAAAGATAGGGCCACCACTTCTAAATGGCTAAGATAATAACAATCAACTCTCGCTCATACACTGAATTGAGCTTTGCCCTAACACTGAGCACCTCGCTTAAGTAAGCAATTGGTCGTTGGTCTTGTATGAGTACAACTCCCAATTTGTATCCTGATGCATCTGGCTCTACCCCAAATGGTCTACCGAAATTTGGAAGTGCTAATATTAGCACACTGATCATGAATCTCTTTAGATGTTCGAAGGCCTATGTTATGGCTTCCTCCCACTTGAAATTGTCTTTTTTCAACTGTTCCGTCAGTGGTCATGCTATCGTGTCGTATCTCTTCACAAATTTTTGGTAGCATCCGATGAGGCCTAGGAATCCCCTTAGCTCCTTCAAGCACCTGGGTAAAGGCTAGTCCATCACAGCCTCAATCTTGGATGGGTCTACTGCTACTCCAGCCCTGGTCATGACATGCATAAGATACTCCACTTGTAGCTGTGCAAAAGAATACTTCTTCAAATTGGCGTACAATGGGTGCTCTCTCAACTTCTTCAGGACTGCCCTTAGGTGCTTCACATGTTTGTTCTTTGTACAACTGTAGATCATAATATCATCAAAAAAGACTAGGACGAATTTCCAGAGATAAAGCTAAAAACCCTAATCATGAGGGATTAAAATGTGAGCGGGACATTAGTGAGGTCAAACGACATTACCAAGAACTTGTAATGTCTTTCATGTGTCATGAACGTTGTCGTATGCACATCCACTGGATTCATCCTGATATGGTGGTACCCCAACTTAAGATTGATTTTTGAGAAAATGACTGCCTCATAAAGCTCTTCTAACAACTCATCAATCACAAGAATAGGAAACTTATCCAACATCATCTCCTTATTCAACATCCAGTAGTCCACACAGAACCTCCAACTGCCATATTTTTTCTTTACCAACAGGACTGGACTTGAGAAGAGGCTTACACTAGGTCTGATGATCCCGGCTTCGAGAATCTCTTAGATAACTTCTCTATCTCATCCTTTTGAATCTGAGGATACTGGTATGTTATGACACTGATAAGGCGGACACCCTCCTTTAAGGTAATAGCGTGCTCATGCTCCATCAGGGGTGGTAACTCACTGGGCTACTGAAAGATGTTGTAAATTGGTAGGAGTTGCTGAACCCCTTCGGGGAACTCTGCCAACTCGGAATCTCGGACCTCCACAATGCTCTGAAACTCTAAGTAGCCCATCCCTACTCCCCATATGGACTTGACCATGATTTTGCATAAGCTATCATCTCCTCTCAGCATCACCTTCCTACCCTCATCTTAGAACTCCATCGCCAGGGATTTTCAATCCAACTTCATCTCCCCAAGCGTTCATAGTCACTTCATCTCCAGAATCACATATGCGCTAACCAAGTTTAAGGGAAGGAAGTCCTTCAACGTTTGTAGGACATATAATATCAGAACCAATCCCTTGAAAATTTTCTGACTTTTCTTCACCTTCCATGTCTCCATCATGACGCTGAAAGTCCCTGTAGTGACCAACTCGAGCCGTAACTGATCCACAACCTGATTTGAGATAAAGTTATGTGATACCCCACTATCCACTAGCACCACAATCGATTGTTCCCCNTTTCTTCAGCATCACTATATTGAACAGGAACATAATTCCTTGAGAACCATACATCATTACGAATTCCATCCATATGTATACGCTGGAGCAGCAAGATGAGGATTTCAAGTTATAAGATAAAAAAAGCATTAAAATAGATATGAAATGCAAATTAACATAAAATCACAACAATATTAAGCCAAAGCACTATTTTCATCACAAATGGAAAGCATAAAGGACCTGGCATCCAAGACCTTATGAGATGATGAACTAAATTCATCAGTATCGTTTAAAAAAAAGAGACTCCAAAAAGAACATTATAACAGTTTTATTGGTTCGGTGTGCTATAATACACAACTAAATAACACATTAGAATCGTCGGCACTGCTTATCGTTATTAAAAAATATAAGCTTTAATTACATCAATTATTCTCATTCCATGCATAAGACGTAAACTTCACAATGGGATATGGATAAGAAATATAGCTGATGCAAGTCAACAATAAATGAATATTAGTATTAAATAAGTGTCTTACATCTTAAATATGATTTCTTGTATGCAATAAGTGCATTATTTCATTTTTATCTAGCTGAGTACTTTAGGTAAGTAATTGAGTTATGTATCAATAATCTCTCTCTCTCTCTCCCACACCCTCCCCACCCCAATCTCTCTACCAACTATTTTGTTAAGGTTCCTCACCAAGAAGTATCAGAGACTTTCCAATTTNCCACACCCACCCCACCCCAATCTCTCTACCAACTATTTTGTTAAGGTTCCTCACCAAGAAGTATCAGAGACTTTCCAATTTTCTACCATTCCTCTTCCTATTCTTCTCCACTGCTTATTTATCCCCCGCCTTCACGCTTGTCCAGACATCTCCCCTTGCACCTACATGATACAACTAATGCACATCCCACTTGAGTCACCCTGCACACATTGACTGGCTTGCATGCCCATTATTCAATGCAGTCAACTGCAACTTAAGTACTTTCCTTCACACTACCTTTCTGCGTATGGCATGCTAGAACCTCCACTGCATGCATCTCCCACTTGCTCTCCTCCAATCTCATGCTCAAGATCTACTCCAGATATCATCACCTCTTATGAGATTGCCTCTGTCATTGAAATTTTCAGCATATATGTGTCCATCCACCTCAGAACTAAAAGGTTTACCATCTTCCCTGATTAGCATGCACATTCCATTATGAACATATATTTACGCCACACCTTAGCCCGCTGCTTGTTTTATACAATCTTAGCCATGAACTCGGAACTTTTGTTCTCCCACTGACTTGGCATCCTCCAGCACAGGATCAGGAGCATTCAATATTCATTATCATCTCATAATTTCTGATCAAGATTTTGGAAAGCAATAAATTAAAATACTTTATTTTACATCTTCAGAATTTCTTTGTTATCACCAATTTGATCATGTGTTGAAACTTGGCATAATCTCTGTTAAATTGAAGCACTTTTTTAAAGATAATTTAAATTAAATTGCTTAAAAACTTATGGCATACCATCAAGCCTAATCTTAGCACTCATCACGTATTTCACCTTAAAATGTCAACAATTATTCAATTGTTTCTCAGTCTTCCATTTTACGTTTTGCCTCTAAAAATATGATATATTACGATCAATTTTAAATCAAATTTGCTTAACACTGGGCGGATGGTTGGAAATGGATATTGTGGGTTACTTTAGGATGTGATGNCCGTCTCCCACTTGCTCTCCTCCAATCTCATGCTCTAGATCTACTCCAGATATCATCAACTCTTATGAGATTGCCTCTGTCATTGAAATTTTCAGCATATATGTGTCCATCCACCTCAGAACTAAAAGGTTTACCATCTTCCCTGATTCTTATGCACATTCTATTATGAACATATATTAACGCCACACCTTAGTCCGCTGCTTGTTTTATACAACCTTAGCCATGAACTTGGAACTTTTGTTCTCCCACTGACTTGGCATCCTCCAGCACAGGATCAGGAGCATTCAATATTCATTATCATCTCATAATTTCTGATCAAGATTTTGGAAAGCAATAAATTAAAATACTTTATTTTACATCTTCAGAATTTCTTTGTTATCACCAATTTGATCATGTGTTGAAACTTGGCANTCAATTTGATCATGTGTTGAAACTTGGCATAATCTCTGTTAAATTGAAGCATTTTTTTAAAGATAATTTAAATTAAATTGCTTAAAAACTTATTGCATACCATCAAGCCTAATCTAAGCACTCATCATGTATTTCACCTTAAAATGTCAACAATCATTCAATTGTTTCTCAGTATTCCATTTTACGTTTTGCCTCTAAAAATATGATATATTACGATCAACTTTAAATCAAATTTGCTTAACACTGGGCGGATGGTTGGAAATGGATATTGTGGGTTACTTTAGGATGTGATGATGTGATCTGAATTTATGGTGAGATAGGGTCGTCTAGAGGAACTTAGAGATGTCCATACCAGGACCAGGCCCAAGGTATCTAGTTTGGGTTGATTTGCTTCTGCACTTTTAGGGACGTAAAACAATATTATAATTGTTATGGAGATCTGGTTTGAAATGTGAAGACGTGATTTGGAGTTGATGGTAGGGTAGGGCCGCTTTTAGAGGGATATGGAGATGATGATACCAAGACTAAGTTTAGAGGAAACTAGCCTCCTTGACGCGAGGCTCCCTGACGTTGAACCAGCAGGGAAATGGATGGACTGGTTCAGCCAAGGGGATGCAAGGGCCGGCCAACTCATTTTTTGTGGCTAGGGTTGCCACCCAAGGGGAAGGGCCTCCCCCTTCTAGTTATCTACTATATATAGGGTATTTTATGTCATTAGGGATCAGTCCTTGCTTTGAGATTTCTGCCAGAATAGCCGTTGACGTTTATTTTCCCTTTTACGGTTTGTATCCGACGGCGAGGAAATGCTCCGACTATAAATCATTTTGTGGTGGTGTGTATCTTTCATTTACTGCTTGCTGCCGCCTCCACCTATCCCTTCTTGCTGCTATAGGAAACCCTCCCATCCTACTGCATGCTGCTACCCAACCGCAGCAGGTTACCATAACACCATTCCCCTCCCTGTTTATTGTTGTTAGACCAACTAGCCTTCTTGTAGACTGTCACTAACACCTATCCTCCCCCGTAAGTCCAGCCGCACATCCCCTCTCACCTCCCCACCATAATCCAACCAGCCCTCCTCCCTCCCTGTTGATATCCAAAAGCGAGCCATCCTCTATCCACCTACCCCACTCATCCAACTAGTCCCCCGCTTGCTGTCTTTTCACCATACAACACTCCCTACCATCTAATTCCAGACCTGGACCCTAGTACTCGTGTTTGTGTCGTTGTTTTCCTATTTTCAAGTGTCTTGTTTGTATCCTCTGAATTTCAACAATAAAAGTCTTATTATGTTGTGTTTTGGGTTAACTCCAGTATCAAATGATATCATAGCTAGCTTAACCTTAATCTTATCCTAGGGTTGCCTAGCATTCGTCATACCCCAAACCATCTCCATCAAAAATTTTTTTTTCTACCAACAAATACTCTTTCCACTCCCACAAATTCTAAACTCTCTTTTGAAGACGATAGAGCAAACCCTAAACTCTAAACCCATTAACCAACCTTGAGAGCAGGTTAATGTACCAGTGCTCGTGCATTAAGCTCAAAAAAATAAGTCTCGCAAACCCACACAAAAGAAATAAAGCACAAGTGGGCCCCACAGGAAAGAAACTCAAGGGACTCTGACACGCTCCAGAACCAAAATCAGCGAGCAAACAATGACGAAACGACAATAGATAGGTGGAAAAAACTCAAATGAGGGCTGCCCTTACAAAAATCAAAGAAAAACAAGATACAATGATGATCTACTTTTCGAGAGGTAGATCGTTTCTCCCACAACCCAAGACGCCACTAGGAACACTAGAAGAAGAAAAGAAAGTGGTAGTCAACAAAATATGCTTAAGAAAAACAACCCTAGGTTATACCCTTTAATATAATACTCCCACAACACTTCAAACTCCCTCCCAAACTCCAATTTCTCCTCCTAACATATGTGATTAACACCCTCGTGGACCCCTCCTGTTCTCTGGTAACTTTGCTCACTGGATCCTCCGAATGTTGAGTCGTTCGGCTCTTGGATGAGATGGTCGGTCTGCTCGCCTATTGCTCAACCGGTCATACGCGAATTGGTTGAGTTATGGGCGTAACAATACTCCCACATTGTTTCATACGCGGATAGTCCCTTCCACTTAATAAGTACCTCCTTTTCTCTCGCTCCTCAGCGCACTCTTTCGACCTCTAAGGGTTCTAACAACACCTCCATGCCTCTGTTATCATCGGGGGCAGTGATGGGGAGGTTGTATGTTCTACGATCGCACCCCTCAACTGTAAAACATGGAAGACTGGAAGTAATGCTGACGATGGTGGTAACCTCAAACGGTAGGCACTACTCCTACGAGTTTTGTCACCTCGTAGGATCCGAAATATCGTTGTGAAAGTTTCTTGTTCATCCGCTAATGTCTTCTGCCTATAGGGCCTCGGCTTCAAGTAAACAATGTCTCCCGGTTTGAAATACACCTCTCACCTATGTCCATCTTCATTTATTTTCATGATCTGTTGAGCTCTCAATATATTACTCTTGAGCTCCGCCAATATTCTGTCCCTCTCCTCCAAGAAGTGTTCGGCACTTGACATCGGTGTAGTACTAGCCCGTAATATATCAGGTGGAGTGGACCCGCCCATACAAAATCTTGATATGAGTGTTTGCGCTGCAGTATGGTATGAAATATTATACCAGTGTTCGCCGCATGCAATCCACTTGGCCAACAGCTTCATCCTATTCGATACGAAGCAACAAAGGTATGTCTCCACACTTTTGTTAACCACCTCCATCTGGCCATTGATCTGAGGATGATATGTTGTGCTTCTCTTGAGGATTGTTCCTTGTAATTTGAACAACTCCTTCCAGAACTGATTGAGGAACACCTTGTCCCTGTCGAATACAATCGACTCCGGCACTCCGCGCAAATGAATTACTTTTCGTATGAACACCTTAGCGACTGAGACTGTGGTGTAAGGATGTTGTAATGGAATGAAATGTGCATACTTGCTCAGAGGATTCACTACCACCAGGATCACCGTAAACCCTCTGATAATGACAAACCTTCTATGAAATTTCATTGTCACTTCTTCCCAAACTTTCTCTGATAATGCCAGGGCTGTAACAACTCTCTTGGCACCATTGTCAAATATTTTTGTCGTTGGCACACATCGCAGTACGCCAAAGTGGCTTCTACGTTTCTGAGCATCCCCAGCCAATAAAGTTCCGTCGACAAATGACTATATGTCTTTTGCACCCCGGAATGCCCCCCGATTGCACTGCAGTGCAACTCCTGCAAGAGTCTGGGGATGTGCTCCGATGCCCTTGGTAACATGAACCGCCCATGGTAGAATAGTTGCTGCCCCCTCAAGGCATATCCCGAATGATTGTTCGGATCCTGTAGTAAGTCTGCCCTTACCTTCCTCAATCCTTCATCTTGCTCATTCTCCCGTCTCAGTGCTTTCCAATCGAGGACAATGGGATACAGATAAGGTTGTCAGCTGGGAATCCACCTTCCTTGACATGGCATCTGCGGCTTTATTATCTAAACATGGTCGGTACTAAATCTCGAAATCATATCCCAATAACTTGGATAGCCACCTCTGATGCTCCTAAGCCACCATCCTTTGCTCCAACAGATACTTCAAGTTCTTTGATTTGTCTTGACAAGAAAATGTCATCCCAAAAAATAGGGCCACCACTTCTAAATGGCTAAGATAATAACAATCAACTCTCGCTCATACACTGAATTGAGCTTTGCCCTAGTAATGAGCACCTCACTTAAGTAAGCAATTGGTCACTGGTCTTGTATGAGTACAGCTCCCAATTTGTATCCTGATGCATCTGGCTCTACCCCAAATGGTCTACTGAAATTTGAAAGTGCTAATATTTGCACACTGATCATGAATCTCTTTAGATGTTCGAAGGCCTATGTTATGGCTTCCCCCCACTTGAAATTGTCTTTTTTCAGCTATTCCGTTAATGGTTATGCTATCGTGTCATATCTCTTCACAAATTTTTGGTAGCATCCGATGAGACCTAGGAATCCCCTTAGCTCCTTCAAGCACCTGGGTAAAGGCTAGTCCATCATAGCCTCAATCTTGGATGGGTCTGCTGCTACTCCAGCCCTGGTCACGACATGCATAAGATACTCCACTTGTAGCTGTGCAAAGGAATACTTCTTTAAATTGGAGTACAACGGGTGCTCTCTCAACTTCTTCACGACTGCCCTTAGGTGCTTCACATGTCTGTTCTTTGTACAACTGTAGATCATAATATCATCAAAAAAGACCAGGACGAACTTCCTAAGGTAAAGCTAAAAAACCCTAATCATGAGGGATCAAAATGTGATCGGGACATTGGTGAGGTTAAATGACATTACCAAGAACTTGTAATGTCTTTCATGGTCATGAACGTTGTCTTATGCACATCCGTTGGATTCATCTTGATATGGTGGTACCCCAACTTAAGATTGATTTTTGAGAAAATGACTGCCCCATAAAGCTATTCTAACAACTCATCAATCACAAGAATAAGAAATTTATCCAACACTATGTCCTTATTCAACATCCAGTAGTCCACACAGAACCTCCAATTGCCATATTTTTTCTTTACCAACTGGACTGGACTTGAGAAGAGGCTTACACTGGGTATGATAATCCTAGCTTCGAGAATTTCTTAGATAACTTCTCTATCTCATCCTTCTGAATTTGAGGATACTGGTATGTTCTAACACTGATAAGGGGGACACCCTCCTTTAAGGTAATAGCATGCTCATGCTCCATCAGGGATGGCCCACTGGGCTACTGAAAGATGTTCGTAAATTGTCGTAGGAGCTGTTGAACCTCTTCGGGGAACTCCGCCAACTCGGAATCTCGGACCTCCACGATGCTCTGAAACTCGAAATAGCCCATCCCTACTCCCCATATGGACTTGACCATGATTTTTCATAAGCTAACATCTCCTCTCAGCATCACCTTCCTACCCTCATCTTGGAACTCCATCGCCAGGGATTTTCAGTCCAACTTCATCTCCCCAAGCGTCCGTAGCCACTTCATCCCCAGAATCACATATGCGCTACCCAAGTTTAAGGGAAGGAAGTCCTTCACTGTCTCTAGGACATATAATATCAGAACCAATCCCTTGAAAATTTCCCGACTTTTCTTCACCTTCCCTGTCCCCATCATGACGCTAAAAGTCCCTGTAGTGACCAGCTCGAGCCGTAATCGATCTACAACCTGATTTGAGATAAAGTTATGTGATACCCCACTATCCACTAGCACCACAATCGATTGTTCCCCGATCCTCCCCTCACTTTCATGGTGTAATTCGAAGTAAATCCCATCATTGAATTGAGGGACACCTCTGCTAGATTCAAGTGCAAATGCTCTACCTCCTCCACCACAACTTCCTCAAACTCCTCACCCTTTGCCTCCTCTTCCTAAACTAAAAGGATCTAAAGGGTACCTCCTCCACCACAACTTCCTCAAACTCCTCACCCTCTGCCTCCTCTTCCTAAACTAAAAGGATCTAAAGGGTGTGCTCCTTGCAATGTTGGTTTGGAGCATATTTCTCGTCACAACGGTAACATAATCATTTTGCTCTTTTAACCTGCACTGGTGAAGCGTTTGAAATTGCCCCAAGGATGGGTTACCGTATTCTTCTCCTTTGGCCTCTCTTTCTGAAATGACACTGGTTGGGTTCTCGGTGTCGTGGCTATCAAAGCACTCTTATATAATCCTCATGTGTTGATGCCTTTGCTGATCTTTTTCACATATTTCTTATCAGTCATCATCTTTGCGAGCTCCATCATTTCCCTCAATCCACACAATCTCAATTGTCAATGACTACGTATATGTCAAGCTTCAGGCCTTTAAAGAAGTTTCATTCCAATCCTGGTACAGAAATGCCTCTCAAACTCCTAACAAGAGCTCGAACTTCTCCCTGTATTACGTAATCATTCCCTCCTGAGTCAGAGCATAGAATTACTTGCGTAAGTCTTCTTTCTGAATGACTCGAAAACGCTCCAATAAGAAATCATTAAAATCCTCCCACGAGGCATCATACAACTTGCCTCCATCCACTGAAACCACACTAGAGTTTTTCCCTCCAAACATAATACCACCACCATGAGCTTCTCTTCCTCAGTTAAACCATTGACTGTGAAGTATCGCTCCACTTGGTACACCCACCTTTATGCATCTTCCCCTTCGAAGATCGACATCTTCAATTTTCTGACCCTTGCATCTCCACCCCAACTTCCTCTTCCTCTGGTATTTGCCCTGATATGTCTAGGATGAATCTCCCTCCTCTGGTCAGCCATACCCCACTCCCAATTCTAACCTTCCTCCTTCATACTCTTCCGTTCCTCTTGGACCATCCCTTCAATTTTCGGCCCAGCCCCCTCCATCGGAAGTCTCCACTCCCCACCTCTCGGAGTCCTAGGGGGACGCTCTTGGTGGTAGATGATGTTCTCCTCATTGTCCTCTTGTTCGATCTCCTTCCCTTTTGACCTGACCAAAGAATCCCTGATCAACCATTGGTTAGGATTTGCAACTGGAACGGTCGACATGACATTGGACTGCATCTCCATGAGCTTCCTCATCATCTCTCACACTTCTCCTTGCTCTGGAATTCGCCTTCCATTCGGCTCTCTATGGAAAAAAAAACTGTCTTTCATGGTGGCGAAGCTCTCTTCCATTTTCGGTCTAATTTGCCCAACTTCTCCTTCCAGTACAGTACATCCACTTTCTTTGTTGTCATCCCTCCAAGATCTTGCACTGATACCAACTTAATATGCTCCATAACCAAAATTAACGGGCAAAAAATTACGAAACAATAACAAATAGGTGCAAAAAACTCAAATGAGGGTTGTTCTTACGAAAATCATTGGAAAACAGGCAAGATACAATGATAATCTACTTTTCGAGAGGTAGATCGTCTCTCTCACAACCCTAGACGTAGCTAGAAATACCACAAGAAGAAGAGCAAGCATCAACCAACAAAAGATGACTAAAAAAATAAACTCTAGGTTATTTCCCTTAATATAATCCTTCCACAACACTTCAAACTTTCCCCCTAAACTTTTCCCCCAAACTCCTCCAATTTCTGCTCCTGGCATACGTGATTAATGCCCTCATGGACGCCTCCTATTTGTTGGATTCTTCGGTCGCTGGATCCTCCGGATGAGGAGTCATTTGGCTCTTGGATGAGAGGGCGGCAACTTACATGTTGCTCAACAGGTCCCTCCTGGACTGGTTAAGTTACAGACGTAACAGACTCCCGCTGAGGCGGCGTCCTCCTCTTCTAAAATCTCCTTGGTGCATTTGCACCACCCGAGAAGTGTTTTAATAGGCCCCAACTGCATTAGTTCCTTGTTAAAAAAAAGCCTTAAGCACTCTGCTCTATCTAATGCAACTTTGCCCCCGATAAGAGTTACTGTGAAAAGCTGGCTCACTAGGAAAGACGCGAGTAAAGTGAAAGTGTAGGGTGGTGAACCTGGTGGGGGAGCTACATCATTGTGGGTCAAACTGGAAAATTGTGTCGGAGTAGGTTAGGCCCTATAGAAGTTTACATAGCCGCTATATCGATAAGTTCATGCGATATGCACCATTTTAGGGGACAGTTCTTCCTTCGTGAAACTAGGACCAATGGTCTGTAAGCCGCATCCTCCAACTCAGACCCGGAAACTAGGGCAACCTAGTGACTGACCTCCTGGTAGCTTTAGCTAAGCGCCACATCGTCTCCACACTTATCATGTGGCATTGTAGCCTGGGC
This sequence comes from Phalaenopsis hybrid cultivar, assembly GCA_002079205.1. Lineage (NCBI taxonomy): Eukaryota > Viridiplantae > Streptophyta > Magnoliopsida > Asparagales > Orchidaceae > Phalaenopsis > Phalaenopsis hybrid cultivar. The sequence continues at coordinate 108,522 of JXCR01138127.1, forward strand.
TCCTTGTTGTGTTGAAAGAAGAAAGTTATTTACATGGCTCGTGGTCTTCAAGGGTTGCCTAGCTGATGAGGCCATTCCTCGAGTTGAAGCATGAACCGGTTGCTTGACTTCTAATGGACAATGCTCCATATCATGGCCAGTAATGCCACAATGAAAGCATAAATGCGAAATCCCTCATATTCAACTGGTTGAAAAAAATTCCCATAAAGGTCATTGATCTGCACCATTGTTGGAAGCTTCTTCGATATGTCCATCCAGACACACTCTTGTGTACATACTTTGCCTCCAATTGCAAGTTTGTGCATCCAACAACAATGGTTGTCCCAACATGGTGGCATCCTAACAAAGAAGGGAAAGATGCGCAAATCTAACCCAAATTGGGGAGGAAAAATTTTGTACCGAGTTGTGCCAAAAGTGAGAAGACCTCTTGTTGTATCCTATTATGTAGCCTGCCACAAATCAAGGGCCACCAAGTAACACTTAATCACGTGCCTCCACCGATGTAAAAATACATATGAAGCAATCCGGGCTCATAGTCACAAGTTGGATGTGCCGAAACGAGCTCATAAGTAAGCCCCTTGACTATGTGAGAGAAAGGCCTAGCATTCCAAGTTGTGACTGTGAACATTTGGGCTGAAATTCATCTTAAGAGATGGTGCTGATGTCTTCAACTTGATAAACTTTCCAGTGAGTGGGCTTTTGCCAAACATTGGCTTCCTTAGCTTGCTCCCAAGTTTTTGTCGTAGCTCCTCGAGCTAGGGCAAAGTTGCCTTCACCCATGTTGCCAAATGGTTGGATAGCTGCTCTTGAAGAGGCCTTATCTCGAACATTTCGTGTGCATAATTCCGTTTTGAAACCTTGCTGAAATCTGCCAGAGTTCAGCAGCATTTCGGCTGAAATCTGCTTGGATTTGGCAGCCCAATGGCTTGGGCATTTTGTGCAGTGTGCAGTGTGCGGTATTGTTTTAGTCTTACATGTTCACATCTAAGCTTTCTACACCTGCAGAAAAAAATACTATTTTCCCTCTCATGATGTCCCGAAATAACAGCACTTTGATCTTCAAACATCAAATTTCGCACCACATTATCATGACTTTCGGAGATGGGCTCATTACCTGAAACTTTATGACATGGAGTGCCGCTTCGCTGAGCAAATCCTTCTCTCGATTTTTCAGTGGAGATTGCACATATTGAAATGAACTTTTCGGATTAATGGAAGTAGAAATCTGTGCATCCAAAATATGAAACGGGTTCTTCACTTTCCCAAAATCCTCCATGGCTGCATCAAAATCCTCCATGGCTGCATCATTAGAGGTGGAAATTTGCTGCTCTATTAAACCAAAATGCGCGAAATCCATCTTTTCCAAGTTAATTCCTACAGAAATTGATTGTTTTGATCCTTAGGAGCCTGAAGATGCGTGAAAACCTTTTCCACTACACCATTTTGCGTGAAACCCATCATTTCCACATCAGAGTCCATGGAAATTTGTTGGTTTTGTGAGAAAACCTGATTGCTATTTACCACCCTCATGCAATGTATTACACTGTTCATCACATGCGAGCTGAATTTCTGCACTTTGATTCTCGCATTGCGTGTGAACTTGTTGTAAATTTACTGATCAATCACCCATCTGAACTTCTCCATAATGAAACTCGGTTTGGGGGTTTTGCACGCCGTCCACCACCAAAACAGCATTTTCATCGTGAATCATTCCCTCACAATTACCGGAGCCCCCCTTATCTTGAACCGAACACCACCAAGGCCAAAGCCACCACCGCCCTTGGAATCCCTCCCCCACCCATTGACACCCTTTGAGGAAGGGAGTGGTCGGACATGCCCAAAGCCTTCCTCACTAAAATGATTCTAGTGAGATAAAGAAAGTGGAGAAATGTAAGAGCCTCCCAAAGCTTTTTCTAAACATTTTGAATTCTGGCCCAAAGTTTAGGTTCCATTGGGAGCTAGCTGCAGACTGGATGTGATGTGATGTGGTATCCATGGATGTCTGTCACTTTTTGTTGGGAGTACCGTGACAGTTTGATTGTAGGACTCCACACAACGATTCAGAAATACCTACTCATTCACTAAGGAGGAGAAGTGCATTATCCTTCTCCCTTCTACAGAGCCTGAGATCATATGCTCTCTTGCCAGCAAAACAGTGTCGGTGGGATCAGTTTTGGTGACGACAGAAGATGATAGGACTAAGATACTGATTCCACAAATGTGATAGACATGACAAGTAGCATTTCAGGACATCACGATCAATANCTTGCCAGCAAAGCAGTGTCGGTGGGATCAGTTTTGGTGAAGATAGAAGATAATAGGACTAAGATACTGATTCCACAAATGTGATAGACATGACAAGTAGCATTTCAGGACATCACGATCAATACCTCATCGCCATGGCCACCACCATTCGGGGAGGTTCAGATTACCCTCGCTTCAGATCAGGTTGAGCCAACCTTGAGCTATTTAGGGAGGCTTCGGCAGTAGTTGCATAATGTGCAACTTCNTGCCATGGCCACCACCATTCGGGGTGGTTCAGATTACCCTCGCCTTAGATCAGATTGAGCCAACCTTGAGCTATTTAAGGAGGCTTCGGTAGTAGTTGCATAATGTGCAACTTCATAAGGTTGGAACGATATGAATGTATATTGGCAAGTGGAGAAAACTACTCCGGTGTTGTGGGAGGCAGCGCAGTCACCAGTGGGATCCAGGTGTTTATCGGGCCACAGGCAATGATCCATCAGCCCCGAGATGTCTAACTACTCTATCATCGTCAACGTGCAGAAGGAAGCTTCGACAAATGAAGTTGAAGCTTCTCCAACCCCGAGAGACTGACATGGGGCTCCCTGAGGGCTGAACTAGCTGGAAAAATTGGGGACCGATTTAAACTAGGGGACGCAAGCCGGCTCTTATTTTGGGGCTAGGGTTCCTGCCTAAGGGGAGGGGCTCCCACCCAATTATTTACTATATATAGGGTATTTTATGCCATTAAGCTTCAGTTTTAGCTTTGAGATTTCTATCAGGNCGAGATGTCTAACTACTCTATCATCGTCAACGTGCAGACGGAAGCTTTGACAATTGAAGTTGAAGCTCCTCCAACCCCGGGAGACTGACATGGGGCTCCCTAAGGGCTGAACTGGCTGGGGAAAATTGGGGACCGATTTAAACTAGGGGACGCAAGCCGGCTTTTATTTTGGGGCTAGGGTTGCCGCCTAAGGGGAGGGGCTCCCTCCCAATTATTTACTATATATATAGGGTATTTTATGCCATTAAGCTTCAGTTTTAGCTTTGAGATTTCTATCAGGACAGCCATTGACATCTCGTTTTCTCTTCAAGAGCTGTATCTGACGGTGAGAAGGTGCTCCACTGTAACTCATCCAGCAGTGGGTGTATTTTTCCTTTCCTGCTTGCTGCCGCCTTCACCTATCCCTTCTTGTTGCTATCAAAAACCAACCTACTGTCTGCTGCTGCTGCCAGCCCTAGCCAGCTCTCTGCAGGTTACCCTAACAAATTCCCCCTCCCTGTTTACTATTGCTGGACCACCCAGCCTTCCTGCAGACTGTCGCTAACACCTTTCCTCCGCTGTGCAACCCAGCCACATCTCTGCTTACATTGCAGTCCAGCCGCACTTCCCCTCTCATATCCCCTTTGTAATCCAGCAAGCCCTCCTNAGACCACCCAGCCTTCCTGCAGACTGTCGCTAACACCTTTCCTCCGCTGTGCAACCCAGCCGCATCTCTGCTTACATTGCAGTCCAGCCGCACTTCCCCTCTCATATCCCCTTTGTAATCCAGCAAGCCCTCCTCCCTCCCTGCTGATACCCAACAATCAACCATCCTCTCTCCACCTACCCCCATCCCACTAGTCCCACGCTTGCTATCCTTTTGCCATACAACCCTCCCTAATGTCTAAAATTCCCATCAAACCCCAACAACCACCCTGCTTAGATCCTAATTCCCATCAATTGTTTTGTTTGTATCCTCCTTTGAATTTCAACAATAAAAGTCTTATTCTGTTGTGTTTTGGGTTAACTCCAATATTACTCCTTTTTGTTTGTAAGCTTATGGATGGAGGTTTGGGGCTTGGTCTGATTGTCAAAGAGTGAATGAAATGNGAAACCCCAACAACCACCCTGCTTAGATCCTAATTCCCATCAATTGTCTTGTTTGTATCCTCCTTTGAATTTCAACAATAAAAGTCTTATTCCGTTGTGTTTTGGGTTAACTCCAGTATTACTCCTTTTTGTTTGTAAGCTTAAGGATGGAGGTTTGGGGCTTGGTCTGATTGTCAAAGAGTGAATGAAATGGGGGATCAAGTAACAACAATAAGAAAAAGCAAACGAAGATAACTTACACAAAAAATTGATTAACCAACCAAATGATAAAATAGCCAACTACCAAGGTAAGCTAGGGGATCCAACCACCAAGCTGCAACCAAATGGAAAACTCTTACGAAATCTTAAAACAAAACAAAAGTTTCCACTTCTATTTGATTCCAAAACGTTTAAGAAAAATTACAATAACTCTTGAGCTACCATNGCAACCAAATGGAAAACTCTTACGAAATCTTAAAAAAAAACAAAAGTTTCCACTTCTATTTGATTCCAAAACGTTTAAGAAAAATTACAATAACTCTTGAGCTACCATNTCCTCATGCAATGTATTACACTGTTCATCATATGCGAGCTGAATTTTTGCACTTTGATTCTCGCATTGCGTGTGAACTTGCTGTAAATTTACTGATCAATCACCCATCTGGACTTCTCCNCCCTCATGCAATGTATTACACTGTTCATCATATGCGAGCTGAATTTCTGCACTTTGATTCTCGCATTGCGTGTGAACTTGCTGTAAATTTACTGATCAATCACCCATCTGGACTTCTCCATAATGAAGCTCGGTTTGGGGGTTTTGCACGCCGCCCACCACCGAAACAGCATTTTCATCGTGAATCATTCCCTCACAATTACAGGAGCCCCCCTTATCTTGAACCGAACACCACCAAGGCCAAAGCCTCCACCGCCCTTGGAATCCCTCCCCCACCCTTTGACACCCTTTGAGGAAGGGAGTGGTCGGACATGCCCAAAGCCTTTCTCACTAAAATCATTCTAGTGAGATAAAGAAAGTGGAGAAGTGTAAGAGCCTCCCAAAGCTTTTTCTAAACATTTTGAATTCTGGCCCAAAGTTTGGGTTCCATTGGGAGCTAGCTGCAGACTAGGTGTGATGCGATGTAGTATCCATGGATTTCTGTCACGTTTTGTCGGGAAGACCGTAACAGTTTGATTGTAGGACTCCACACAACGATTCAGAAACACCAACTCATTCACTAAAGAGGAGAAGTGCATTATCCTTCTCCCTTCTGCAAAGCCTGAGATCATATGCTCATTTGCCAGCAAAGCAGTGTCGGTGGGATCAGTTTTGGTGAAGACAGAAGATAATAGGACTAAGATACTGATTCCACAAATGTGATAAACATGACAAGTAGCATTTCAGGACATCACGATCAATACCTCATCACCATGGCCACCACCATTCGGGGAGGTTCAGATTACCCTCACTTCAGATCAGGTTGAGCCAACCTTGAGCTATTTAGGGAGGCTTCGGCAGTAGTTGCATAATGTGCAACTTCAGAAGGTTGGAACAATATGAATGTATATTGGCAAGTGGAGAAAACTCCTCCGGTGTTGTGGGAGGCAGCGCAGTCACCAGTGGGATCCAGGTGTTTCGGGCCACAGGCAACGATCCATCAGCCCTGAGATGTCTAACTACTCTATCATCATCAACGTGCAGACGGAAGCTTCGACAATTGAAGTTGAAGCTCCTCCAACCCCGGGAGACTGACATGGGGCTCCCTAAGGGCTGAACTGGCTGGGGAAAATTGGGGACCGATTTAAACTAGGGGACGCAAGCCGGCTTTTATTTTGGGGCTAGGGTTGCCGCCTAAGGGGAGGGGCTCCCTCCCAATTATTTACTATATATATAGGGTATTTTATGCCATTAAGCTTCAGTTTTAGCTTTGAGATTTCTATCAGGACAGCCATTGACATCTCGTTTTAACTTCAAGAGCTGTATTTGACAGTGAGAATGTGCTCCACTGTAACTCATCCAGCAGTGGGTGTATTTTTCCTTTCCTGCTTGCTGCCGCCTTCACCTATCCCTTCTTGTTGCTATCAAAAACCAACCTACTGTCTGCTGCTGCTGCCAGCCCTAGCCAGCTCTCTGCAGGTTACCCTAACACCTTCCCCCTCCCTGTTTACTATTGCTAGACCACCCAGCCTTCCTGCAGACTGTTGCTAACACCTTTCCTCCGCTGTGCAACCCAGCCGCACCTCTGCTTACATTGCAGTCCAGCCGCACTTCCCCTCTCATATCCCCTTTGTGATCCAGCAAGCCCTCCTCCCTCCCTGCTGATACCCAACAATCAACCATCCTCTCTCCACCTACCCCCATCCCACTAGTCCCACGCTTGCTGTCCTTTTGCCATAAAACCCTCCCTAATGTCTAAAATTCCCATCAAACCCCAACAACCACCCCGCTTAGACCCTAATTCCCATAAATTGTCTTGTTTGTATCCTCCTTTGAATTTCAACAATAAAAGCCTTATTCCGTTGTGTTTTGGATTGACTCCAGTATCACTCCTTTTTGTTTGTAAGCTTATGGATGGAGGTTTGGGGCTTGGTCTGATTGTCAAAGAGTGAATGAAATGGGGGATCAAGTAACAACAATAAGAAAAAGCAAACGAAGATAACTTACACAAAAAATTGATTAACCAACCAAATGATAAAATAGCCAACCACCAAGGTAAGCTAGGGGATCCGACCACCAAGCTACAACCAAATGGAAAACTCTTACGAAATCTTTAAACAAAGCAAAAGTTCCCACTTCTATTTGGTTCCAAAACGTTTAATAAAAATTACAATAACTCTTGAGCTACCATGATATAAAAAAAGGGAAAGAAGGGAGTGAAGTAGACGACCAATTCAAAGGAAGAAAGAGTTTCAGCCATATGCATTTAATACATTTTCCATTCCAAGGACTTGATGGCCGACCATGGCATGTTCCAATGGTAATTAAAAATGCAAATGTGATGTTTTGATTTCAAATTTCAAATACAAAATATAAAATTTTAAAAAATGCAAATTACAAATATATATTTCAAAATTTCTACTTATTTGAGCTTGAATGAGCTCTTGCAATGGCCCAAAATTCTAATAACATTGACGATTAGGCTTTTATGATGGGACCTCTTTTAGGTTGATCATTTAGATGTTCTACATCAACTCTCCCAAGTCATTTAAACTCCACATCGTATTGTTGAAATGTGAAATGTAAATAATCTTTTACAAGTGAAAGAGTAAGCATTACTAAGGGTGTGTTTGGCACCGCATTTCTCGCGCAGCGCGGCCACAAGCGGCACAAATATATTTTTTTTCATTTGGATGCCATGTTTGGGATAATTTCGGTGAAATGCGGGCCGCATGTTTGACCACGCGGCCCACGCTTCCTATTATTCGATGCTGCGTTTTTTTACTACCGTACCCTTCTTCTCTCACTCCTGAGACCTCTCTTGCGACCGAATCTTCCATCTCTTCTCTCGCGATCGCGCCGGCTTCTCCCTCCCCCTTCTCGCGACTGAGTTTCTCCGCGGTATGGACTTCAAACTTGTCTCTAGCATCATGATCTTGCGATTGGTTCTTCTCTTGTTGGTTTTGCGATTGGTTCTTCTTTTGCGGTTTTGCGTTGGTGTGGCATTTTCTCTTGCTGGTTTTGCGGTTTCGCGTTGGTGTGAAAGATTGAGGTTGATTATTTTAGAGTGGAAACATGGTTAAATGTAAGAAGAGTTGCTTGGTTACAGAAATAGAGTGAAACTAGTTAGATTCTCAATTGAATTAGGGTATAGTGATTACAAGCCCTTTTAGCGGTGCCCCTAGTTTTGAATCTTTTGGTTTTTCTATCAATTGTCATGCCTAATTAGAACTTCGCTTGCTGTGAATTTTCCATCTCAAATGTTGTAGTTCTAGATTTTTCTAAGAGCTGGGAGTTTCTCCAGCAAGCATAAAGTGAGGGAAGTTTTAAGTTCTTTTGGAAAGATGCAACAAACTTTAAATTATTTCCACAAAATACTTGCATAGGACTCCACGATGTAACTATATAAGCAAATAGTCTTGTTTTTCACTACCATATATGATTCCTTTTTACTCCCACCACTACCCGAGTTTTTAACATTCTCTGTAAGTGATGTATTTCACATTACCCACTAACTATGAAGTAATTAACATGAATGTTATCACATACTAAATGCTTATTCAAGTTATTAGCAATTCTTTTTTACTCCAACCACTTGTGTGGTTGTGGTGTGATTGATATTGGGTTGGGGTGATGGCTCTGGCTTGTGTTTGCTCTGTTGTGAGCTGTGGTGGTTATGTGAATTCAACCCATATATGTGGGTGTACTGTGGTGGCTCTGGGTTATTGTGGTTGGTTGTGTTGTGGTGGTTATGTGGTTGTGTTGTGATGTGGGTTGGGGTGTTGTGGTTGTATGGTGGCTTTGGCTTGTGATGTGTGTTGGGTGATTGTGCGGTGGTTGTGGGTTGGGTGGTAGTAGGTTGTGGGTTGGGTGGTAGTAGGCTGTGGGTTGAGGTGGGGGCAGTTGGGTTGTTTGGTGGCTTTGGCTTGTGTTGTGATGTAGGTGGATGTGTTGTGGTTGTGTGGCTTGTGGTGTGGTTGTGTAGCTTGGTTGGGCCGATGGCTCTGGCTTGTGGTGGCTTTGTTGTGGGTCATGGTGGTTGTGTGAATTCAGAGTATATATGTGGGTGTGTTATGGTGGCTCTGGATTTTGGTGGCTGCATGTGTTGTGCTAGTTCTGTGGATGTGTTGTGATGTGGGTTGGTGTGTTGTGGTTGTGTGGTGGCTCTGGCTTGTGATGTGTGTTGTGTGATTGTGTGGTGATTGTGGGTTGGGGTGATGGTTGTGGGCCGTGGGTTAGGGTCATTGGGTTGTGTGGTGACTCTGGCTTATGCTACAGTGCAGGTGAATGTGGTGTGGTTGATATTGGGTTGGGTTNGTAATGGTGGTTTTGTGAATTCAGAGTATATATGTGGGTGTGTTATGGTGGCTCTGGGTTTTGGTGGCTGCATGTGTTGTGCTAGTTCTGTGGATGTGTTGTGATGTGGGTTGGTGTGTTGTGGTTGTGTGGTGGCTCTGGCTTGTGATGTGTGTTGTGTGGTTGTGTGGTGATTGTGGGTTGGGGTGATGGTTGTGGGCCGTGGATTAGGGTCGTTGGGTTGTGTGGTGACTCTGGCTTATGCTACAGTGCAGGTGAATGTGGTGTGGTTGATATTGGGTTGGGTTGATCGCTCTGGCTTGTGGTGGCTCTGGGTTTTGGTGGTTGGTTGTACTGTGGTTGTAGTGTGCTTGGTTGTGGGTTAGGGTGGTGGCTTTGACTTGTAGTGGCTCTGTTCTGGACTGTGGTGGTTGTGTGTATTCAGAGCATATATGTGGGTGGCTTGTGGTCGCTTTGGGTTGTGATGTGTGTTGGTTGTGGGTTGGGGTAGTGCTTTGGCTTGTGATGTGTGTTGTGTGGTGGTGGTGGGTGGTGGCTTTGATTTGTGTTGAGGTGCAGGTGGTTGTGTGGTTGTGTCAAATATTAATATTTGTTTTTTCTGTTCTAGTAACGCAATGGTTAAGAGTAAGAAAGTCGATTCATCGGTCATGTGGGATGGGGAAGCCAAACTCATATTTTGTAACATCTGTTTTAAAAAGGTTGAGCAGAGAAATAGACCCACCACCTACTTTAACAAAGAAGGGTGACAAAATATTATGATGAAGTTCAAGGAAATGATATGAACAATTTATGTTCTAGTAACGCAATGGTCATTTGTCTTCTTATAGTGACAGATTCGTGGATTTGTGTATCGAGTTCTCTGAGACCTCACGTCTGCACAAAACTGTAATCTTTTANTTGTTATGGGTTGTGGTGGTTGTGTGTATTCAGAGCATATATGTGGGTGGCTTGTGGTCGCTTTGGGTTGTGATGTGTGTTGGTTGTGGGTTGGGGTAGTGCTTTGGCTTGTGATGTGTGTTGTGTGGTGGTGGTGGGTGGTGGTTTTGATTTGTGTTGAGGTGCAGGTGGTTGTGTGGTTGTGTCAAATATTAATGTTTGTTTTTTCTGTTCTAGTAACGCAATGGTTAAGAGTAAGAAAGTCGATTCATCGGTCATGTGGGATGGGGAAGCCAAACTCATATTTTGTAGCATCTGTCTTAAAAAGGTTGAGGAGAGAAATAGACCCACCACCTACTTTAACAAAGAAGGGTGACAAAATATTATGACGAAGTTCAAGGAAATGACATGAACAATTTATGTTCTAGTAACACAATGGTCATTTGTCTTCTTGTAGTGACAGATTCGTGGATTTGTGTATCGAGTTCTCTGAGACCTCACGTCTGCACAAAACTGTAATCTTTTACTGTTTTTATCAATTTATACTTGTGTTATGACTAATATATTGTCTTCTGAAGCATTTAAGAAAAATAAGCTCTAGGATTTCAGGGACTTCCCGAAAATTATTATGTTACTGCGGACTCCGGAGTTCCCTAATGACATCATGTCAACCACATAGCTACGGTAGACAGTTCTACAGGAGCCCGGAGAGAATCATGAAGTGTGACTTCTTCCGGTGGGCAACCGCCGAAAGTAACCGGGCGTGCAGAGTATCCCTAAAGAATGACCTAGTTACTGACATATGCAGTCTCCATTTTAAAATTAATATTATCATATTATTAAATATTATTTTAACAAGTTTTTTTCTTATTTTAATAATCATAATACTCACTGTTAAGTGAGGTGTATAATTTATTATTTATAATCTAAATTAAGTTTTTGTTTCTCACGTATCAAATATATTGTTATGACAGTTCTGTTGCAAATAACATTACTGCACAGATGCAGAATGGTCATTTGTCCATAAACAACTGCAAAACAGTTGTTTTTAAACAATATAAACCAAACAGCTGGTCAGCTTATCCGCAGCAACTGCTGCACAGTAGCTTTCTAAGGCAGCTATTGCACAACAGCTTAATAATAAGCTACAACTACCCCATACAGACCCTAAGTCTTCCTTTTCAACCAAGAAACTTTAATTGGTGATCTTTACTTTCATCTGATTATAAATGGGAGTCGATAGATAGTTCTTCAGTGATAATTGACTTTACCTTTATGAAAATGGGTTGTGAACTTGTGATGGAACTAATAAGTGGTAGGTAATGTCGTTTGAAAGGGTATAAGGCTGCATCAAATGCTAAAATATGATCAATGTTAAAAAAAATGGTTAATAAGAATATCATCATGCAAATCAAGATGGTAAGCATCAGTCGAGTGTTAGCATGTAATTCCATGCATTTTATTGATCAGTACTTAGGTTTAACACAAATAAACATATAATAGCCCTATTATGCTCTTTTTTAAATGATTTCAATTTACTTTTTCAACATTTTTATTATTAGTTTTGATTATTTGCTCCTTCACTTCGGCATGAAAGTAAAAAAAAAATATTCTGCAAATGAAAATAAAACATCAAATAATACATAAAATAAATGTTATGCACATCAATATGTTTTTTAGATTCTATCTGTAGATTTTCTTAAACAAGATTTTCTTTCGGCCACTACCTGGTCCACTAAGTTAATCCTATGGCAATGGTTTTCACTTGAATGATGGGAAACCCCCATTGACTTGGCTTATTAATCATTCACTCACATGGTCAACTTCCTCTCTTCCACATCAATCATTGTCCTACAGGTGGCTAAAAAGGGTCGGCCAATTATAAAGGGTATTTTCTTATCTTCCTCCATGTTAAGTACCACCAAGTCAACAGGGAATATGAACTTATCTACCTTCACTAATACATCCTCAATGATTTCCACAGGATAGGCTAAGGATCATTCCACTAACTGTAAGGCCAGATTGGTTGTCTGGGCCTTTCCTAGCTTAAGTCTCTTGAAAATGGACAATGACATCAAGTTGATACTAGCTCCTAGGTCACAAAGCACTCTTACTACAAACTTTTCTCATACGACATATGGAATGGTAAAACTCCTTGAGTCATTCATCTTATGGGGCAATTTCTTCTGCAGGAGGACACTACATTCCTCAGTCAATGGTACAATCTCAAAATATTCTAATCTTCTTTTCCTAGTCAATATATCCTTCATGAACTTGACATAGCTAGGCTTCTATTCTAGTGCTTCAGCAAAAGGTATGTTAAATGGTCAGTTGCTTGAAGACTTCGAAGAACCTAGAAAATTGTTGATCTACTTTTTGTTTTTTTAGTCTTTAGGAAAATGGTGGTGGCAATCTTTCTTCATGGTCAATCCCAATAGATGAGACAGATCTCTCTACCTCCTCTTCCCTCTAGTTCACCTCCTAAGGCTGGGTCTAAGTCTGTTGTGTCTTCTCTCAGAAGGGTTGCTTCTATCTCTTTTCTACTTCTCAATTTCACACCATGTACTTGCTCAATCCCTTTCTCTTTGAGGTTCACTTCAGTGTTACTTAGGAGTGTACTTGGAGATCTATTATTTGCAGCATTCGTCAGTTATCTTAATTGATGCTCAATATTATTGATGGCTACAGCTTAGCTCTGTAATTGATTCTCCATTTGTATTACCAACTCCTCAATGAGTGATCTTTTCAACATGGGCTGAGCATTGGTTTGGAAACCTGGCAGGTATGGCCACTTCTGAAGGTTTACTCTTGCTTATTCCCATGACCTACAGGGTTTACTTGAGGGTTTTTCCATGCTGGTGATTGTTACTCCATTAAAAATTGGGATGATTTCTTTAACCTGGCTTTTAAGTGTTTTAATAGGAATTATGGACATCGTTTCCTATAACATTAACAGACTCTAAGGTCGATATGCTCGAATCTACCACTGGTCCATACACCATTCCATTATTTGGTGTAAGCCCTTATATAGAATTCATCCCTAGATTATTTAACTTTCTAGAGATAGCAACCACTTGGGTAGCAAGGATAGGTAATACATCAGATTCATGCACACTAGCTACTTTTTGGGGTGCAACTCTCTCATAAGGCCATTGAAAATTATTTATGGTCATTTCTTCTATCAATTGGTAAGTCCCCTCAAAAAGTTTGGACATTAATGAATCACCTGCTACAACATCTATTATAGACCTCAGGGAACATATTAATCTATTGTAAAAGGTTTGAATGATTAGCCAATCAAACACGGCATGGTGTGGGCACCTCTTAAGCAGTTCCTTAAATCTCTCCCAGGCTTGTCCATCAATTTGGGTGATGAGGTAATATCATTCCAAAGTTTGACAATATTTGATAGAAGAAAATATTTTGTTAGAAACTTTTGGGCCAAAGCACTCCATGTTGTAATTGATCTTAGGGCAACGCAAGGGAGTTGAGCCCATCTTAGCTTTATCCCTCAAAGAGAAAGGGAAATACCTAAGTCCAACGACAACGCTGGGGACACCGTTGTACATTAAGAATTTTTCCAAGATCACCAAGCCGTCATATCACTTGTTGGAAAATGATGTTTCTCTTGATTTTGATGAGAATTGTTCAGCTACCTTAAGACTCTAAGATCCAAATTAGTCACTACACCCATGATTATAGTACCTAATTGTACCATGCCTTTTGAGTTGATAAGCGATGCAGGTGATTATGTCGTAGGAGCAGTGTTAGGCCAGAAGAGAGACATAGTTTTTTATGTTATATACCATGCCAGTAGAATCCTCAATGATGCCCAAGTAAACTTCACCACCACCGAGAAGGAACTATTGGTCATAGTGTTTACGGAGTGTCTGGTTGACATAAATAAGAATTTTCCCAATAAGCAACTCCTCGTCATTTATGAGGAGCACACCTCATGCTACGCTGACATAGCGAACTTCAGTGTCATCGGGATCGTTCCTTACAATTTGAGCTACCAACAGAGAAATAAGTTCTTTTCTTAGGCCAGATTCTACTATTGGGATGATCCCTACCTTTTTAGAAGAAGTAAGAACCAAATTCTTAAGAGATGTGTACCATTCAAAGAGATCGACGATATTATCAGATGTTGTCATGATTCTGGATCTAGAGGACATTTTGAAAATTTTAAAATTGTCACTANATGTTGAGTGGTTGTTTGCCATGAGTTTGTCGTTATCGATGCCCTGTCTTTCAACGGGGTACAAAAATTTTTCGTATTGTTGTGCTGGGGTCAGTGTAACCACACTGACCAACGATGTGAACTCTCCCATTTCAGGCGTGACCATGCCTGCCACCTTTGGCCCTCTTTNAGATCTTGGAGAAAACAGTTAGCTCCAGTAGTAGGAAGGATTGGTTCCTTAGGTTGGATGAAGCATTGTGGGCTTATCAAACAGCTTTTAAGACCCTCATAGGCTTATCACCTTAAAGGCTAACTTTTGGAAAAGATGGTCATCTGTCAGTGGAATTGAAACATAAAGTTTATTGAACAATCAAAAAATTGAATTATAATCTAAAAGATGTGACAAAAATAATATTGATACAATTAAATAAATTGGAAGAAATTAAACATGAATCTGTAAAAAGAAAATAAAAAAGTGGCAAGATCAAAAACTGATTAGGAAGAAACTTCAACATGGACGAGGTTTTATTGTACAACTCTCGATTGAAATTATTTACTGAAAAACTGAAGTCCAAGTGATCAGGACCATTCACTATAGTCAAAGCATATACCCATTCTGAGCTATAGATATTCGGGACCAGAAAAACAATTGTGTTTTTAAGGTTAATGGTCAAATGATGAAATTGTACTTAGAAGGAGATATAAAAGGTTTTAAGAAAATCATGATGTTAGAATTATCTGAATAATAGATTTGGCATAATTAAACTGAAAACGTTAAACAAAGCGCTACTTTGGGAGGCTACTCAAGCATTATCTTATAATTTGCTTTATTTTACATATTTTTATGCTTTTATTTCTATTGTTGAATTTGTGTCAGTGTTGAGTGGTTGTTTGTCATGAGTTTGTCGTTGTCGATGCCCTGTCTTTCAACGAGGTACAAAAATTTTTCGTATCGTTGTGCTGGGGTCAGTGTAACCACACTGACCAACGATGTGAACTCTCCCATTTCAGGCGTGACCATGCCTGCCACCTTTGGCCCTCTTTTGGAGTCACACCCATTTCATTTACTATTAGTTTAACCAACTAGGATGTTAAAATCTTTCATGAAGTTATGACCTCTAACCATTGCATACCGGAATGAAATAGTTAACCATGAAATCTTGAGATGATAGACATATTCTAGTAGGATTTTGCAGCCTTTAAAAAAAGTTTGAAACAATCTTAAGAAATGTCATAAGATTAAGTAAAATTTAACTTGATGGGTTTCTAATTTCTCTTTTGACTTAGACGTAAGCATAAGAAAAAACCTACCCCCAGTTGAAAACTATCACATATGAAAACAATAAAAAACACCATGGACTAACACAATCCCTGAATCTAGAGGCACGAGCCTCATCACTCTTGAAGAACTTTCGAGATTTTCTCTTCTTTTTGTTTTCTGTTGTCTGCGATCCGAATTGTTTCCGTTAGAATTTTAGGTTTTAAACAATTTTTACAATCACACCAAGCTAGATTCACGAGATTAGCAAACTAGAGATTTTATGTAGGAATGATTGTTAAACTTTCCTCGGTGATTAATACGCGAACTCTTAATGCTAAGAAATTCTTAAAACTAATAATGCTAGGAAATATATTAATTTCATTCTTGGTTTTTATCTTTCTAAATATGATATTATTCATATAAGCTTTTGTGTAGATACTCTTCAAAATAAATGGAGTCGCTAAACAAAAAAACTGACACCTATTTGAGGTGGACCATGTCATTATGTTCTTTAATCATGTGCCTAAATATTTTTGGGGAGAAGTCATTCTTACAGCTACATCTCATGGTTTTTATCTTTCTAAATATGATATTATTCATATAAGCTTTTGTGTAGATACTCTTCAAAATAAATGGAGTCGCTAAACAAAAAAACTGACACCTATTTGAGGTGGACCATGTCATTATGTTCTTTAATCATGTGCCTAAATATTTTTGGGGAGAAGTCATTCTTACAGCTACATCTCACCAATAAGATGCCGAGCCAAGTCCTAAAATTTTAAATTCTCTATAATGTTCTCACAGAATCCTATCCACACATCTGTTTTCTTTCTTCTAACTTACCATTGATGTTTTTTATTGTTCTGTCTTTGTTCACATCCATCAAAAACGATGCACCAAACTTAATCTCAATTCTCTCAGATGTATTTTTCTTGATTCTCCACTAATAAAAAAGGGTTAAACACTACTCTCCAACCATTATAAAAGCATACAACTACATGAATGTTATATTCATTGGGAATTAACCTTAGTTTTCAAAATATACAATTTAGAGGGGAGAACTCAAGGTAATATCAAATTTGAGATTTTTTTTTTCAAGATACTCAGACTATTTTTCTTTAACTGAATTAAATCATATCCCTCAATTAGCTCCACTTGAAGAACTACTATCACAGAACCAATCTCAATTGTTTGTACTCCACCTCAACATGACACTAATGATCTGAAATGCTATGTCTACAAAAGGACCATGAGCATGTATAGGACACTATGGATACTCAGAACTGTTAAGAGCCAAAACCAAATCCTCTCACATCTGATAATCATAATGGCATGGATTCCTCAACTCACAACTCTCTTACACCGATTGGTCAATCAATTGTACATAAAAAATGTATCTGAAAGTGTACCAGTAATCCAAATGAAAGATATATAGCTTAAGAAAAGTTGCTACCATCTTAGGGTCAATCTGGGGCAGCTGCAGCTGTTTAAAAAGCTATTGTGAAGCATCTGTTTGCGAAAACTGCTACAATTGTCTAGGAAGGGGATTTTGGTTGTGCCTTAACGATGATCTCATATATGGCAAAATTCATAGCAACATAAATGTCATTCAGAAGAACCCCTGAGACTATATATTACATCATAAACTTCCAAATCAAAAAACATGAAAAAATAAAACTTATATTATACCCACAATTGTCTAGGAGACCATCCATATGAGATAAAATAAACGATGAATAAATGAAAAAATATATATAACAAATAGAGATTCTACATGAATATCATTGCATAAAGATTCGTTACAATAAACATTACATTAAGTGATTTCACAACACATTATAAATAAATAAAAATAGTAACAGACAACATCATTTCACCAATTAACTAATGCATTTGTAATTTTCTCTCACAACTCAATCATCTCCCTTCCCATCATGTGTTCAAGCCTCAATTAAAACACAATCAACTTGTGATATTGACTACCTCAGTCAATATTGATATGCTTCAGGAAGGACATGTGACTCATTTTCATTTGCACCAGTAAAATCAATATCACTACATGAATGATACCAACCACAATCTTCACTTGTTTGATGAAAGGATATGTAGGCATATCTCATAGATTAACCCATTTTTTTCCAAACCACAAATGTCCCCTCTCAATAACAATATGTAAAGATGAGTGTCGTTTGTCAAACATCTCCTTGTTGCCCCGAATTATATGGTTATCTCTTACAAAATCAGGAATGTGATATTTTGTATCAAAAAATGACTTGAGATATCATCTTTCTAAAGAATATCCAGAATCAACCAAATAATATTGTTGAATAGAAGTGACTTTTATCATAGGAAATAGCTTGTTAAAACCTTCTTTCTTCCAATAAATATAGTTAGTAACATACGAAACATGTTAAATCTTGTTGGATGACTTAGAAACAATTCCCCAACCCATTTATTGTCAATGTATTTGGATGACATGCAATGAGTGCAAGTAATATATGAGTTGTAATACTCATAAATTAAGTATAATGTAGTTGTAATAATTGTTTTATGTCTTTTCTACCATATTATTAATTGTCATTATTCTAAAAATAGACAAACACAACTAAATATCATGAATTAGAAAGTAATATATTAAAAATAACCATAACACTGGTGGATACATAATCATAAGCATTGATCCATCAAAAAGTTACTCCTACATCCACATTAATCAAACATAATAAATATATTAAAAATAACATAACAATCATACGTCCCAATTGTCATAAAAGAATGTATGTAGTTAACCCTACGATCAAGTGCCATTGACTGATTTGCAGCAATCTTTATTAAGGACGAATTTTGCATCGTAGTATGCCGACGGAAATATATATAGCATTGGGATTAATAATTATATTATTCCTTATTATCTTTGTTACTTAATAGCAGTGGTAGTGCAAACAATGAGGTCGGCACAAATTACATAGCGTCGTACGTAGCCGACGCAAATTCGATGCCTAGGCCTTAAAGTCTAAATCAAATCCTACTAGACTCATTCATGCTCTCCTCTTTTTTATTGTTGAAACCCAACCACCCCACGACCCTTCGACGAAGCCGTGATCATCTCTTCTTTGGAAATCGCCCGAGCACTGCCCAATGACCAAATGATCTCTCCGACAACCATCTGGTCATCGTTCGAGAGCTCCAAGGTAATTTTCCTTTTTTCCTCGCATTTAATTTGTCGATTCTTTTTTTTTTTTGGTCAAATTAATTCATTTTGCTTTAGGTTTATCTGCTAGGGTTTAGCTACGCCTAATGGGGTGTTTGGCGGCATGTAAGAATTAAAGTTTGTTTGATTTAGGAAACCAGAAATGAGCATTTGCATGCATAACACCCAATTCATAAGTATTTACAGATCTAACACCTAAACTTTGTTGTTTACATTTATGCCACCCTAATCTATATTGAAATGTAGTTGTTAGATATGTAATACAAAAGATTTGTGTGATTTGTTTGTAAAAATTGAAGTGTAGGTTTTAGATATGTATTAATACATGAGAATTGTGTTGTTTGTATGTAAAAATTTAAGTTTATGTATTACATATGTAATAGATAATAATTGTGTGGAATTTTTGTAAAAATTGAAGTTTATGTGTTAGATATGTGATACATAAGAATTGTGTGATTTGTATATAAAAAATGAAGCTCAGATGTTAGATATATAATACAAGAATTGTGTGGTTTATATGTAAAAATTGAGTTTATTTGTTAGATATGTAATACATAAGAACTGTGTTGTTTGTATGTTAAAATTAAAGTATATGTGTTAGATATGTAAAACAAAAGAATTGAGCTGAATGTTCATAAAAATTGAAGTGTAGATGTTAGATATGTAATACATAAGAATTGTGTGGTTGGTTTGTAAAACTTGAAGTGGTGTTAGATATGGAATGCATATTTTGTGGTTTGTATGTAAAAATAAAAGTTTATGTGTTAGATAAGTAATACATAAGAATTGTGTGTGGTTTGTATGTAAACAACTGAAGACTAGCGTCGAATATATAATATATAAGAAGTTAGGGGATTGTATGTAAAAATTGAAGTTTACGTGTTAGATATGTAATGCATATGAATCAAGTGGAATGTATGTAAAAATTAAAGTTTGGGTGTTAGATATGTAATACATAAGAATCGTGTGGTTTGTATGTAAAAATTGAAATTTATGTGCTAGATATATATTACATAAGAAATTTCTTCTGTATATTTAAAAATTGAAATTTAGTTGTTAGATATGCAATACATAAGAATTGTGTGTTTTGTATGTAAAAATTGAAGTTTAGGTGTTAGATGTGTACTACATAAAAATTGTGTGGAATCTTTGTAAAAATCGAAGTTCATGTGTTAGATATATAAAACATAAGAATTGTGTGGTTTGTATTTAAAAACTGAAGTTTAAATGTTAGATATTTAATACATAAGAATTATGACTTGTATGAAAAAAATAAAGTTTACATGTTAGATATGTAAAACATAAGAATTTTGTGATTTGTATGCCATAAATGTAAGTTTGTATTAGATATAATATATAGAATTGAGTGGAATGCATGCACGAATAATATTTAAATATACTAACCTTTAAATCCACATATAGGTTGCAGATGAATATTCGAATTTAAAATCATATATGTATAAAAGAACACACATATGAGTTTTTAAATGGTGTAGAAATATTTGTGCAAGTGACATCACAACTATCAATTTTCTAACAGCTTAC
>JXCR01138130.1:0-11367 GCA_002079205.1 Phalaenopsis hybrid cultivar
ACAACTTCTCAAAAAAAAAAACAGCGGGGGGTGGGGGGAGGGTAAGAAGTCTTCATTTTTGTAGGGTCCTATCGGAAGACTGACTCTTCCTCGTTTCCTAAACTATCCTCCTCCTCGGGATTCTCTACCAGCTCATCATGGATTGAAGCGGAAAGCTCCCTATGGTCATAATACTTAGGGTCGGTTAAGCCACGCCGAACAAATTGTTGAATGACATAGTCCACTCCAAGCTTTAAGTGCTCCGCCCAACCATCATCATATTGCTCATGGGAGACCAACGAAGTGACCTCTTTCAGCTCGATGTTTTTTCTTCTCCAGAGCTGCTATAGCACCAGAGATTCTTTGTTGGCCCTCACAGACTCGTCGAACTTGAGCTTCAGAAGGTCTTTGTCATCGCGAGCCCTTCTCAGATTCACCTTCAGCGAAGCTTTCTTTTGAGTTTCTTCCAGCAACTTCTCCACCTCGAGCAGGGCCATCCCCAGTAAATGGGCGCTCGCGTCGCCATTAACTGCCACAGACCCACGTTTTTGAGAAGCTCTTGGCGATCGAAGCCCCCCATAGAGCGACCGAGCCGACCAAACCACGGTAAATTCAACAATGCCGGAGACAGTTCTCTATTGGCATCCATCTGCGGGTACCAATCAAATTATGACTTGCAAACCAAATTGCTTGCTAGCATCCTCTCATATCCGTCCAACGCTCTTGGGCACGAGCTCCCACACGGACCTCGTGAAGCATTTGCTTTCTCCATCGACTCCTTTCGCCGCCGACGTACCCTTGCACCTTCACGCGAGGGCAGAGGTTCACTCTCGGAGGATGAAGTCGGCTTCCTCGATAAAGAACTAGACGATGAAGAAGGGACTGCCTGACTCGCCTTGTCCCTCTCAAATAGAGAAATGAAATAAGAACCATCGACCCGAGGATTTGGCAGAACGACAAAAGTCGGCGACTTACTAGCCTGCACGCCCACAACAGACGAAGAGGGACCTACGATCACGACTTTGTCTGGGGTCCCTTTCGGAAGCGAGCTCCTTCTCGTCACCTCCCTCTACATTAACAAAGTGAGAAGAATGGTTTTCGAGGCATAGTAGTGAACTTGCCAGTAACCTGGTTCTGAATAACAAGACTATGAGCAGACATAGTGACAAGGTATTTCATAATCACGTTGTAACGGAGCAGATCCTCGTCTCCTACAAGATTACCTAACTCTGAGGGACGATTCTGTTTCTGACGCTTAGTAGCCAACTTTTCCTTCGCCTCCCTCGCTCAAACACCTTCAAAAATATCTAAATCACACCACAGCGGTTCTGTCATCTCACCTGCTAATGCACTAGTAACTGTCGCCGCTGCAGTATATTGCGGGACCGATAGATAACGGCTGATCAGCATCTCCCTGGAGATGTCTATGCTCTTTGGAAAGACTTCGACTTGGATACTGAACATCCTGTCAGTTCCTGCCGAATTCCCCAATTATCAGAGCAAGAACCAACCAAGTACTTCTTCTTCCAGTCCATTATTTTGCTCTCCATCCCTTTCATGTGAAGCTCTTTTCCCGTCGAGAACATGGCAAAGCCCTCCCTATCGACCTTAAACAAGAAAAGTATTTAAAAAAGTTGATATTCCACGGGATGCACTCCCGCCGACAGAAAAGAACGAATAACATTATTGTACCTATGAAGTTCGACATCACTTGTGACGGAATAACCCCATACGTGTTAAAGACACTTTAGAGCTTAGTACACAGAGGCAACCAAAGGCCGTATTTGAACTTGTCTTGGTAAAAAAAACTAGATCATTACCCAGAAGGTCCGACGCCCGCGCCAACCTTGATAAATTTTGAAGGGTGATGTTGTCTTGAATAACATACCTACTCTGAAACTCCTTCACTTTGTTCCCCATTAAGGGTCAGTGCCTTTTACAGAGCCAAGAAGTGTGGGAGAATATTTTGGAGTCATTAAAGAAAATCGAAGGTAGCTGAAAGGGTGAGACGAGAAAAGATGGAAAACTAAAAGCTCGGATGCAGAAACCGAAATGCGTAAAGTAAGAAGTAACAGTCCCACACCCCATTTATAGGACGGACTCGAAAAACAAAGCATCACACAAGGATGAGTAACATATTTATAGGACGGACTCAAAAAACGAAGCATCACACAAGGATGAGTAGCATACCAAATGTTTTTTCAAATTTATTTAAATGACTTTTCATTTTCAAATAACATTATTACAGGTTAAAATAAAACGTTTTATGAACGAGTCATCTAAGGCCTTAGGTAGGATGTACTTCTTTTGAGTCAACTTTCGGAGGACTGTGACCCCTCCTATTCTAAGCTCTTCCATCCTGTCGACTTTGCGGTGGAATTTGGACAGGTTGGTGACTCCCGAATCGCTCCTAACTTGCGCAACTCCTCGGCCAGGTCATCCCGCAAAGCATCAACCTCCGGCTATAGAGCCACCACAACTGAGCCTAGGAACACCATAGAGACTGAGACCTTTTGTTGGTGATTGGCGACAAGGCCTCCGATTGATACCTTGTGTGATGCTTCCGGAATGGCTGTCGACAGGGCTCCCGTAAGCTGACTTCAGATCGACCACGACAACAACGAACTCTGTTGTGTCTTTCAAATGCATGCCGTCCTGGTGACCCTCTGACTCAGTCAATGTATCTGCATATGAAAAATGTCAAGGAGTTAAAAATCTGCGGCGGCCACAAAAAAAAAATTGTGTACTCATAAATCGATTCAATGAAGAAATTGTCTCCAAACATCTTCCCCCCTTCCTCTGCTGTGAGGTGCATTCACCTTCCAGTACAACGGCTGAGGGGGTATTCTAATCGCTCTTCCCTTCGGACGTTCTGCGCCCGCACGACAACTTCAGTAAGCAGGGTATGTTGGTCCCCCGAGCTTGCACCCACGCCCGACTCTAGAATTATTGTCTCCTGACGAGGAGCTTTTGATATCTGCCCCTTAAGGTCTACATATGAGCCAACTTGATCAGCCAGAGCAGGTTCGGTCCTTAGCCACGTTTCCTTTCTGACCTTGATTCTCTTTGTAGGAGTCGAAGGCCCGTAGCCCATCTTCGCCAAAATCTTGGGGTTTACATAGAGTTTCCTGAGATTGTTGGCCATGATTTGAATCAGGTGATTAGAGAAAAATAACGACAACGTATGCAATATAAAGCCAATGACTCTATTTATAGAGCACACTAGGCACAAAATCCAAGAGAAGTTTATTATTAAATCAGCTTTCTTGATTTTAGTATAATTGAATACTAATAATTTCCCTGTCCTTATCGCATATGTCACTTTTAAGGAGCAGGAAAATTTGGGGAACTAATATATATACACCATAATTGTCAACACAAATCTCAAAGCATTTAGACAACTTAGATGACGGTCAGACAACAAAGTCACCCTACCATACACTATTGCACGATCGGGAATCAACCTACACATTGCGTCAAGAGATTCAAGGGGCACGTCACACCGACAGTACTGTCTGACCGGGATGTAGGGAGGAATTCTTGATCGCGACTGATCAATCGACCCGCCTTTGCCTCGGCGGATGGAGTCTACATTTGACCTTGCACCTCAGCTGTACCAATTCATCGCTCGGTTGCCACTCAACTGGTCACTTCGATCGGCTGAATTCAAGCAAGCTGGCCAACCGATTACCGCCATGCTAAAATTTAAATTGTAATACAAATATGGTATAAATTCATACAATTAATGAGAATATTCACTTTATTAATAGCAGTTTCCATAACCATTCTCTCATTTCCTTATTTGTACAACATACACCTCTATAAATAAGGGAGAAAAAATACAAATAAAGGGACTCTTTCAACAGGCAACTCCTAACAGGCTATACTCCCTCTTTCTCTTCTATTCTCCTTCACTCGATCCCCAAATTCTCTGGGCATGTTCACAAAACAATATATAATCCAACAAACTCAAATATTATCATGGCGACTTGTGTGAATGCATTCGAATGAAGTTATTGAAATATTCATTTAATTTTTATTCCAATATTTTTTCTCATTCAGTAATAAAAAAAAAACTTCTAATACAAACTGACTTTCTTTATTAAACCCATATTACTTGTAGTATTGTATCAATCAGCAGTGTTACAGCATATCACAAATTGTAAATGCTTTCTCCCTTCATCAGATATGGGCGCTCTACGAGAAAGGTGAACTTGAAAGCATCATAGATGCATCACTAGGCAGTGATTTAAATACTGACGAAGCCCACAGATTTCTCTTAGTCGGTCTTCTCTGTACGCAAGACTCACCCAAACTCAGACCTTCCATGTCCACATTAGTCAAGATGCTTACTGGCGAGGTAGATGTCATGTCTCTTCAGATTACAAAGCCCGGCATGATCATTGACTTCATGGACGTTAAAGTAAGGAAGAAAGATCAGCAGCTTCCTCCGAATAAGCTATCTCCCATTGTCTCACCTCGGTCTGCATTCCAGTTGTGATTTTATAGTAGAAAAATGTATACTGCACTGAAAACTGGTGATTTTCTCTTGCATGAGAGGCAATCTGTTTGCTATTTTTTTGTCAAACTGCATACATTCAAGAAATATGTATGTCTGTACATAGCATTCATAACATAGAAGCTATAAATGGGCAATTAGTAGATATAAAAAGAAAATTGGTTTTCAAGTTTTTCATGGCAACGGCTAGTAGGTTTTGTGCAATATGTCGTGTTTCGTTTGTACAATGCATTTCTTAGAAATTTTTTACTTGGTAACTGCAGCACAATTTTGTTTAGTGTTTTGGTTTCCTTGTCTATCTGGATGAGTGCTTTTGCTGATATGGCTGATGAATAAGAACTCATGTCATGATAGCTGATTTTTTTTCTTGTAACTTCTTTCCATGTAAGAAAGATCTATGGATAAATTGCTCTCATTTGGTTTTGCTTCAATATAAAAATCTGTTAACTTGGTTGATCGTACAATTCGACGATGCAACTTGGCCAACAGAGTTTTGCTAGTTAGTCCGACCATGGGGATCAGTCCCTCAATTCGGCGAACTGGGATAGGAGACGAATCGAGTTAGGACGGCTCTAATGAACCTAATGTTGAGTTCTTCTAGAGTCCAAAAAAACCTATCTTTTTCTTATAGTCAGATAATAGTATACTTCAGATGTCATAGAGGCAGAGAAGATGATTAGGCTGGTGTGCTACAAGGTCAAATAGGATGACTTGGTTAATTTGTGTGTCGTACATACATATCATATGCATAGGCCGCACGCCTAACTATATTCATGTTATATTATGTATAATGTACTTTACATTTTTTATGTAGCGATATATATATGGCTTGTCACAGACGAGCTTGAACGGTAGATAGAGCTAGCCAAAAGGAGAAAATGAAGATAGTGAAATAAATGTAAGGATTTTCCTTTGACGAACAATAAAAATCTTAAAGCATATCCTCCTTTCTCAATTTTGCCCTTCTCATAGGGATCTTTCTCCCCTAACACAACCCTTTTTTTGGGTGGTGTGTATCTATGGACAAATTAGAATCAAACATCCGATCAAAATGCCATAGACTATATGTGAGGTCATGCTCATAATCAAATCTTAGAGTACACTCCATTAACATGGATTGCACAAAGTATTTCATAAGTAGCAAATGAATGAGTTGAAGGAGCGGATGACTTTAACGATAAAAAAGGCTTTGAAGCATGCCTAAAGAGGGGCATCAAATGCATGGTAACCATGCAACTCTCTCGAATTAGTGGTGCTTAGAAGAACAGAGTTAACCATAAGAGGAAGAAGAATCTTGTTATTTAGTTTGGTGGAGGATGAAGATGCTAGAATATATTACTTTTATTGCACACTGAAATATTTTTGGTGATAAAATGATATTTTAATGACAACATTGCATGAATATCCAATACACGTGCAAATAATAAAAAAAAAAGATGAGGCACATATTTTTTGTGTGCAAAAACTGGGAAAGGGAAAAATCACAGATGCTAGCCCAGTCAAAGTAATCTATTATATGTGTGTAAGTACAAATGTACTCCCTTCTCTCACGAAAGAGAAAATGGGGTTACAGCTTTACAATAAAAACTGCACTCAATTTATATAGCTTTAAAAAATAAAAGTGTTAGAAACAATAACCATAGCTTTATTATAATGGGTGTAATGTAGTGTTACAAATTGAAAACCACAGAAACACCGTTTCTAGATATCTGAAGCAAAATTACGAGCAGAGAAGCACAAATAAAGAAACATACAAAACACAATGAACACTAAGATTTAATGTGAAAAAACTCAAGAACGAAAAACATAATCACAGGGTCACACCATACCAAGAAATTGACTAAAAAAGGAGAAATTGTACAAATTACACCACACTCGAACCCCTCAACAATCCTAGTACTCGTGAAACTCATTTCTTTCTTTCACACAAGAGAACTCGCAAAATCTAACTTCAGCACACATGCATTTTTCTAGCCTACTTTTTTGTAGCAGAAAATGAAAGACTTTAATCCCAAACAACAAAAATTTTGTTATAGGCTCCTTGACCATTAGCAACGAGTTTTTGAGCATTCTGGTTCTAAAACTAGAAATGTGGTTATACGAGCGCTAGAACACCCGCACAGGCACTAGAGCGCCAAACCAGGTGTTGGGGTGCTTAAATTGCAGTGCATAGGCATTGCCCTTAAGCACAGGGTGCTCAATGCAAGTGTTGTGTTTAATTTCCCGGACACAATTAGTCTGCACATATAATAATATTTTCCTTGAAGACTGATTACAACAAATTTCTTTTTCTGCAATTATATACCATCTTCATTGTAATTTATTATACTGTGGCTCAAATCCGATCTCAGCCTTTCTGAACTCCAATTGAAGTTGAGCATAGATTCAGTTTCTCAATTATAACAATCTTAGTAACATATTTGCAGGATTATGGGTTGTGTGCATCTCTTTCAAAGATAATTGACCATCTTCTAGGAGTGAATGAAGGGAAGCAGCCCCCACAATATTCATTGTGTACCCTAGGTCATGCCCAAGCTCTATTTATGTAGCTCTTGCCAAAAATTTCATGGAAAATCATGCACTAATAAGAATGCGGTTGACATTGGTGTAACTATGCCAGTGGTCGGCGTAGTTTAGCTGCATTTAGACTTGTTATGCCATGTTCCATCATAGATATGTTAGATCAATAGTGAATTTGGTGTAATTATGACAAGGTTCGTCTAGTTATGCAGATCCCATAAATCTAAAGACTTCTTGGTTTGATTTCATGACGTGAGCTCGACACCTGTAACATACAAAATATCACCAAAAATTTTCATGAGTGTAAAATCATAATAAATAGGAAAGAAAATATGATATTTAAAGTGGATAAATTATGTAAATTTATATCGTATCAATTTCTCCTAACTTACCAATCACTTGCCCTTAAGTAATCTCATATCTAAACTAGGACTCAAATAATGTTCGTAGCTCTCATGTGAGACTTATTGATTCTCTAGAAAGATTACATTTCTGTAGTAATAAAAAAAATACAAATATCATTTCGGGGTTGTGTTTTCATTAATTTTTAATAACCTGAACATTTTCTTTAATTTATTTTTTTCCTAAGCTTAAGCTGATCTCAAGGCTCCTAATATGATATGACTGAAATATTTCCATTTTTGAAAGATATTTTTAAATCAATTAATAGTCATCTAACCACCCAAAAACACTTTTTTCCTTGAATATACTATGAAAAGAATTTTATTAAGAGAGTTTTTAAGTCTTATTAATTGAGGACTTATATGTTAATTTTTTTATTTTTATGCTCACCTCAAACTTCTTCTCAAAGAGACTAATAGCTTGTTTTGAATTTTATTTTGGATCATGCCTTTAAAAAAAAAAAAAATTTCTTGCTTCTTTTTAACCCATTCAGCTATTTCTTTTTTTTCAATTTTTTCAATTCCACTTTGAATTTCTAATATAGTTTAGTGCATTTCTTTTAATTATTTCAAATATCTAATCTCTCATTATTGATAACTTTTAAATGTTTCTTAATGCGAATTTTGTCATATTATAATCCATTCAAAAATCGACTCAATTACATTAGTTGTTGTAAATTAAAAGGCTTAAAGTATCTATGATTAACTAATATTTTAATTACATATTTTTAATTATTCTGAGACTTTTAGGGTTATGCTAGATTTTGAAAATGACAAACATAATTATTACAACATTAATTCTAATCCTTCATTTATGTGTATTCACAGTTCTAATGAAGTCATTATATAATATTATTAAATTAGCAGGATTCCTAGCATAAGTCATTGATTTAAAGTATAATCAACAACTTAATTATGAGAATTACTTTAAAGCAAGTATATATTTATAGCTCCCCTTCCCCAAATTTATTTTCCACCCCATGCATGTCATAAGAAAAAAAAAAGCACATTATGTAATAATATGGAACTTAACACCCAAAAATTTAGTATAATAAATAATAGCATAGGGGTAGTGGATAAAAAAAAAAAAATTTGATTGTTATTGGGGTTTGGTTATTCTGTCTACCGTAGATTTTAAAAGTTTTCTATCTAAATGATTGGATGCATCAACTAAAGAATAATATGCTATCACGAGACATATAAATATTACCTTAAAATAGATATAATCATTCGAATGAGGAAAATCTTTAATATTCATGGGTTTGTTTAACAAAAAAAAAAAATTCCCTAGATTTATTTTATTTCGGGGTTTGATATTCTTATAATGGCAAATCCTCATAAGTAATTTCATCATCAGAGTTGTGAACCCCTAAGAATACTCTCGTTTAATGTATTGACTCATATTATCCATGATTACAAGATTGTTGTCTTCAAGATTGATCTTATAAAACTTCAAATTGATAGATTCATGGTTTGAAAAGTTTATTCTTTAGAATTGAAAGGTTGGGACGTAAGTCCAATTATGATATGTCATGGAAAGGCCATAGATAAGGGTTAGCTGAAAAGGTTAGATTTTGATTTGAAGGTTGATTTTGGTTTGAAAAACATGCTTTAGATTTGTAATTGAGTTGATTGATTTGAGTTGAAAAGGTCTTAACAAGTTTTGACTTAGATGGAAAAAAGTTTGGTTTGAATAAGGTTTGACTTAAGCTAGAAAATAGTATCGGTTGAATAAGGTTAATTTGAGTTAAAAAAGTTTTATTTCAAAATTTTGAGTCCTAGGCTAAGGTCAGGATTGACTGGAAAGATTTTTAGATAAAAGTTAAAACCCTATAAAACTCCCAGACTCTATAAGGAGGCTAAGTAGTCGAACTAACTAATTTTTGGTATAACACATCTAGTCAAGATGTCCATGGCTTTCTATCATCTCGGATTCATTGATATCTCTAGAATATTAACCAACCATATAGTTTAGTGGCCGCCACATAATACCGTAGCTATGCTGAGTGTAGACTTTTTTACAATTAGGTGGTTAAAAATGCCTTTGTCAGGAATCATTGGTTACTTCATCCTAGGGCACCTACTTAGAGTTAGGTGGTTATAAGTTGGTTGTTTTATATGGCCTAGTCCTTAGCTCTAACTAGGGGTACCTAGCAATCTAACTTAGGCTTCTAGAATGGACAATTCTAGGGAATGTTTGATCATGGCGGTAATATTTCTATGTTGGTTAACCTAGGCTTCATAATTGATCTGCCAGTTGTGGTTTCCATTATTTAAGTGATTTATTGGAGTTTTATATTTAATTCATGATTTGGTTCAATTCCTTATATGTTGGTCAAAATGAAAATGAAGTTATTTTAAGCTTATAGTTTTACATTTGGTTTTATATCCTTTGTTGGTGTTCTTCATTGGTTTTCCTTAAATATTATTTATAAAGTTGATTTGCTATTTTATAATGATGTTCATATGTCCAAAAAGGTTTCATATATATGCCATTTAATTCTTTTATACCTATATTTTTTCACACTTAAGTTTACATATGCATGCTTAAATTGTTAAAATTAACTTTTCACACTATCACACATATGAAAAGGATAATTTTGATAATTATATATGTATAAATATCATTTTCACATAAAGATACTTTCATTATGTTAAGTGTGGAAGTTAGTTAAGTACAAAATTTATAAGTATGAAATTACTCAAGTTTTATATATTTAGGATTTAAGCATACAAATTACATGATTTTGAATGAAAGCATATTCATTTATATGCTAGATATGAATACATGTACAATTCTTATGCAATTTACCTATTTAAAATGATTTGCAAACTTAAATAGTTTTGTATGAAAGGTTATATAATTGGTGAGCTTATGAGAGGTTTTGAAAAAAACAATATATTGCTTTAGTTTGAAAATGGTTTTACTTGGGTTTTATTTTTGAAAATACTTGTGTTTTTGCTTTATTTTGAAAAAAGGGATTTACTTGTTTTATTTCATTTTTGAAAAGTTTTAGTTAAGTTTGCTTTATTTATATAAAAAAAAAGGTTTTACTTATTTTTGAAAATATTTTTGTTTAGGTTTATCATAGTTTGAAATTATTTTGTTTAGGTTTATGTTAGTTATTTATTTTTGTTCTGAAAATATTTTTTTTAATATTTATTAAGGATTTGCTTTACCTTTAAGTTTTACATGAAAATTTTTAAATTTCAAAGGAAAACTTAAGTTTAGTCAATTTGAATTTTGAGCATACTTGAATTTTTTATGAAAGATAATTTTTGAAATGAGAGTATACCTAAGCTTATGATGATATTTTGGACTTAGAGCATACATAAGCCTATATTATCTTATGAAATTATTCTCCATTTTTTTAGATCTCATTTAAATTAAAAAATAATTCTTTTATTGCACATTTAAATTTTTATAAAAAGTATTTAATTTAAAGTAGTTAATTAGAGCACATTTAAATTCACATAATTTTTTTATAAAAGTATTTAATTTAAAGCACATTTAAATTTATGATAAATTTTTTATATAAATAGCTAATTTTTAATTATTCAAATGTATGAATTAGCATACCTTAACTATTGTTGTACGAATTCTCTGACAGATTCCATGTTCGAGGTTCCTCTCAAGTGTGTTCCTTCTTTGTGGTGCGCTCCTGTTCATTTTGATGACATGATTTCACGAACCACAGTTTTTATGATACTGAATACAAAAATCTCCTATAGATCACACTCAAGGAATAAAGCGTAAGGCGGACGAGAGAGAGAGAAAGGAAAGTATAGTTCACAATAACATAAGTTCTCCCGGAATGAATCCGGTTAGGGCAGTCAAAACGGCTCGTTGTTCGTGAACAGCTCGTGTTCGACTCGTTAAGAAACTCGTGTTTGGCTCGTTAATTTTGTTCGATAAGTTAACGAGCCGAACACGAACTAAGATGTGTT